>OY744551.1:7476842-7516842 GCA_963556195.1 Sepiola atlantica
TGTATTCGTAGAGTAATTAATTCTGAGAGCAATATATTCTGAGAGCAACGTATTCTCAGAGCAATGTATTATGAGAGCAATGTATTCTGAGAGAATGTATTATGAGGGCAATGTATTCTGAGAGCAATGTATTCTGATGGTAATGTATTCGTAGAGTAATTAATTCTGAGAGCAATATATTCTGAGAGCAACGCATTCTGAGAGCAATGTATTATGAGAGCAATGTATTCTGAGAGAATGTATTATGAGGGCAATGTATTCTGAGAGCAATGTATTCTGATGGTAATGTATTCGTAGAGTAATTAATTCTGAGAGCAATATATTCTGAGAGCAATGTATTCTGAGAGCAATGTATTATGAGAGCAATGTATTCTGAGAGAATGTATTATGAGGGCAATGTATTCTGAGAGCAATGTATTCTGATGGTAATGTATTCGTAGAGTAATTAATTCTGAGAGCAATGTATTCTGAGAGTAATGTATTCTGAGAGCAATGTATTCTGAAGGCAATGTATTCTGAGAGCAATGTATTCTGAGAGCAATGTATTCTGAAAGCAATGTATTCATAGAGCAATGTATTCTGAGAGCAATGTATTCTGAGAGCAATGTATTATGAGAGCAATGTATACTGAGAGTAATGTATTCTGAGAGCAATGTATTCTGATGGTAATGTATTCGTAGAGTAATTAATTCTGAGAGCAATGTATTCTGAGAGCAATGTATTCTGAAGGTAATGTATTCGTAGAGTAATTAATTCTGAGAGCAATATATTCTGAGAGCAATGTATTCTGAGAGCAATATATTCTGAGAGCAATGTATGCTGAGAGCAATGTATTATGAGGGCAATGTATTCTGAGAGCAATGTATTCTGATGGTAATATATTCGTAGAGTAGTTAATTCTGAGAGCAATGTATTCTGAGAGCAATGTATTCTGAGAGTAATGTATTCTGAGAGCAATGTATTCTGAGAGCAATGTATTCTGATGGCAATATATTCTGAGAGCAATGTATTCTGAAGGCAATATATTCTGAGAGCAATGTATTCTGAAGGCAATATATTCTGAGAGCAATGTATTCTGAAGGCAATGTATTCGTAGAGTAATTAATTCTGAGAGCAATATATTCTGAGAGCAATCTATTCTGAAGGCAATATATTCTAGGAGCAATGTATTCTGAAGGCAATATATTCTAAGAGCAATGTATTCTAAAGGCAATATATTCTGAGAGCAATGTATTCTGAAGGTAATGTATTCTGAGATAAAATGTATTTTGAGAGAAATGTATTCTAAAAGTAATGTATTCTGAGATCAATGTATTTTAAACGTAATGTATTCTAAGAGCAATGTATTTCGAAAACAATGTATTCTGAGAGCAATTTATTCTGGAAGTAAGGTATTCTTAGAGCAATGTATTCTGAGATCAATGTATTCTGAGAGTAAAATATTATGAGACAATGTACATCTGAGATCAACCTGCACTGAGATCAATGTATTCTAAGAGCAATTTATTTGAGAGTAAGATAGTATAAGGTCAATATATTCTGACGGCAATGTATTTTGAGAGCAATGTATTCTTTGATCAATGTATTCTGAGAGTAATGTATTCTTGGAGCAATGTATTATGAGAGCAACGTATTCTAAGATTAATGTATTCTGAGATCAATGTATTCTAAGATTGATGTACTCTAAGGTCAATTTATTGTAAATGCAATGTATTCTGAGAGCAATGTATTCTGAGATCATTTATTCTGAGAGCAATGTATTCATAGAGCAATGTATTCTCTTATTAATCTAGTCTTAAGGCAATTTATTGTTGGGGCAATGTATTCTGAGATCTATGTATTCTAAGATTGATGTATTCTAAGGTCAATTTATTCTGAGAGCAATGTATTCTGAGAGCAATGTATTCTGAGAGAAATTTATTCTGAGAGTAATTTATTTTGAGATGATGTATTCTTGGATAAGGAATTCTTAGATCATGTTTTCTGGTGATCTAGGAACAATGTATTCTGGTCATCCCTTAGCTAAGAGCCATGTATACTGGTTAGTTAAAAGTACTGTGGTTTAGGAATATTAATAATTTCTCCTTCTTATGGAATTATATTTGACAACTATATTTCAAACAACACAAAAGTAGTAGTATAAAGATGTCGCTTCTAGTATTATAGGAGTTTTTCCCAGCTTTAGTATGGTTATTCTTAAAGAGTAATGTTTTAAAAGAGTAATGTTTTCAAAGAATAATGTTTTCAAAGAGCAATGTATTCTAGGAATATAAATAATTATCCTATTTATACAATTATATTTGACAACTTTATTCGGCATTAAATAACCTATATATGGTTGATATGCCGTAAAACAAACCAAACCGAACTTTCACCCTCTCTTACATTATGTTCTTTGTCCCTTCTCCAACCTTATTCTATACCGTATCTACGCCTCTCTCTCTCTCTCTCTCTCTCTCTCTCTCTCTCTCTCTCTCTTTCTTTCTGTGTATATTAGCAATTTTGCCGAAAACCCAACGAGAGAGGAAATATATTCTATCAGTGCCTATTGTACAATTGAACCGCATTCTTCCTGGCCTTTTTGAAACTTTTTTCTTTTGTTTGAAAAAACTTTTTTGTGTCGCTCATTTTTCCCTACAACTTGGCCCGACTAATTCTAAGCAAACATCCACGCGACGCCTTCACTTCCTTCCTTTGCTCTTCCCCTCCCTGTCTCCCTCTCTCTCCCTCTCCCCCCCCCTCTCTCTCTCTCTCTCTCTCTCTCTCTCTCTCTCTCTCTCTTTTTAAGGTACTTAAAAAAACTCTTTGTGCTAACGTGCCTCCCCGACACCTGACCCCCCCGGTTATTGAAGGTCACCATCTCTTGAGAAATCTGTCTTTTAATGTCTGTGGATCTTAAGGCTTTATTTAAAGAACTTCCCGACTTTACTGATAGGTCAGCAAAGACAAAGAACCCCGTACTTGGAATAATTGGCCGTGTTTGTCCAAGGCGGGTAAAAGGCCACGGATATGGCTCGCTTGGTTACACAGAAACACATCAAACCAAATACTGTCCCTATTTACTCACTCACACACACACATACATACACACACACACAAGGACAAAATTAGACATACGGTCAGGTTTTTATGTAGAGGATAGCCAGCTCCCCAAAAAGAGGAACTCTGGATGGAACAAAATTACAAATTGCCCCAGTCAAGAAAGATCTCTTCTACCCTTACCGAATACAAAACAGATACTACAGCTTCCAGAAGATCAGACATTGTCATCTATTTTCATACAAAAGCTGAGTTAATAAACGTTGGTTTCCCGAAGGCTTTTCCCCATATAGTTTAATAATACAAAATACATGCTAAGATATTCCTCAATTTTGGGATTGAGTCGTTTTGGAACACACTTCGATCTTAATTTGTCTAATTAGTCGTAATTTGCAATTAACTCATCCAGTGGCTTACTAACGTTAAAGAGAAAGAGGGAGATAGGGGGAAAGAGAGAAAGAGAGAGAGAGAGAGGGGGAAAGAGAGCTTATTTTCGAGTTTGCCTTCTCATTTTTTTTAATATATAACTGGCTTTGCAAACTTACTTGTTCCTGATCTAAACAATTGAACCCGATCTCAATGGGTGACTCAGTGGGTGACTCAAAAGATCACATTTCTTCGAGTATTGTTATTCATATACTTCGGATAACATTTGAACAGTTCGAACGCAAAACGCGATAAATCCAATTCGTTTAAATTGAGACCTTAAACAATAAAAACACGAATATATTAAATTTAGACTTCGAATGAAAGCTGATTTTAATTGAAATCAACAAGAAATTTTTTTTGATTTTAATTGAAATCAAAAAGAAATTATTTCGGTATCATATTATGTAACATATAGTTTTGGGGTGTCGTCGAGTGTTGAAATGCAACACTTTTTGTAGGGACAGTTTCGTGATTTTGAAAAGGTGTTTATCGCGTTTTGCATGAGAACTCTTCATTTGTTCTTTAGCAGAAATGTGAAAATCGGTTGAAATTCTTCCGTTGGTTAGGGTTAGGGTTAAAATTCTTCTGTTGCTTGAAAGCGCTTGCATTGGGGAATAATTTCATTAGTTTAATATAATTTTACGGATCTCAAACGTTTTGGGTTTTTTGTCGTTGACTTGTTGCTTTGTTTTTTGTACATGCAAGATTTTAAATACATTGTATTGTTAGGAAGAGACGGTAGTTAGGTGGTTAACAACACGGACTGGCTTCCTGAGTATTCCAAGTTCAAATCCAGTTCATTCCACAAAAACTCTATTACTTAGGATGTTGGCAACTTTGACATGATTCCCCCCCGTAAGTACCCGATGTCTTTCCAAAAAGAATTCTAACTAGAAAGATGTCGGGCAAACCAATACCAATAACAGAATCATCGAATCCATACGATATAAATGAATTAACGAATTAACGTGTATAGTATTTTGCTTAATTTTCGATTTTTGAGCGATTATCGAAACTCCACGTCAACATGTAATTTAAGTCATTTTTTTTTTCGTTTTAACTAGATAAATTCTGTGCGTTTCAAATTTTAAGTGACATTTTTAACGACAGCTAACAGGACGAAAAAGGGGTTTAAAAACAAATGTGCAACAAATAAATGTTACCAAAGGCAAGATAAGTTACTCTTCTACTAACCTGGATAAGTTTTAAGTTATTTTAAAGAAGTTTGTGTTCAAAACAAACCTTCTGTTCACCTGTTCAGTTAGAACGCAAAAAACAATATGTCTGCTCATGAGCCCAGCACGTAGACCCTTGATAATCGATGAAAAATAGAAAGAAAAACAAAATAGTGTTTCCCTTATTTTGATTAATTTTCGATTTTTGAGTGATTATCGAGACTCTACGTGAACATGTAATGTCAGTCATGTTTCATGATATGTATTGGCTTTTGAGAGAAATAAAAGTGAAAACAAAAAAATCACAAAAAACTATACTGCCTTTATTATTTTTTTAATTTTTAAACTATGTCCGGTATCGTTTTTGGACAATTGGTAGCAGAAATAAAAGTTTCTCTTTTTTTGTGAGTGATATTTCTTGAACAACCTTTGTTTTTTTAGCGCTCAGAAATCGATTGAAAATCTTCTGAAATTCATAAACGCGTGCAATTATTCCCAAATGTGTTTTAAACCAACGGTCGAAGGTTCGATTCTTGTCAGAGGCGATAATAACAAAACAAAAAGTAAATAAGACAGATGTAATAGTCTGAAGCTGATGAAGCGACAACTAGCTACTCCCGCGGATTATCTAAAAGGTTCCATTCGAAAATCCATCCAGTACGCCAGAAAGATTCCGAAGTTCAACTAAAAAATCCCCAAGTTTGAAACGATACACCTGACGATGTAACTCGATAGTCGCCTTCCTGTTCACACTACGGCAGGGGCGGGCAACCTCCGGCCCGCGGGCCACATCCGGCCTACGAAAGCTTAGCGTCCGGCCCGCCACCTTGCTAGGCTTTATTATTGCAATCCGGCCTGCGGACCTCCCAGTAAAACTCATATCATTTTGTGACATAGACGTAAAAGTAGGTTTCAATTAATATTTACAGTGGGATTAAAATGAATAAATATCAGCGAGCGATGATGCATGTATATTTCATTTTTCTTTAACTATTAATTTCAAATCGTTGGCCTGAGATAAAAATAGAAAAAGGGAAAGAGAGAGGCAAAAAGGAAACGAGAGACGAGGAAAGGGCATGAAACTTAGAACTTATGTGAGGTGTGTCAAAACGAATGCTGGAGCAACTTGCTACTTCCCCCGTCATTATTTTTTATGATTCCAAAATGGCTCTTCGTCGGCGGTTTTTACAACATCACATACAGAAGTCTCTTGAGAAAAAATATCAGATTTGTAGAGTGTTCAAAGCAATTTTTGTACAATTTATTCATGTAAACAAAATATAGTAATTCTGAGATTTCGTTTTTCACTCCGGCCCGCGATCTCCTTCCAAAAGTCTTATCTGGCCCTCACTCTGAAAAGGTTGCCCGCCCCTGCACTACGGTATTCTCTTTTCTCGCATCAATATACAAAGCTCATATAACGTCCAGCCAGTGCTTGGTACATTGCTGCCCCTTGATGTTGTAGAGTGCTAGGTCCTTTGCTATGCAGGGTCAGCCTAACAGAGTGAATCGAAGAAGGTGCTCCATTGTCTGGTGTTCTGTGCCGCAGTCGCATATGGTTTAGCCACTAAGATAGCCCATCTACTTAGGGCATCTGTGGAACGGCTGACACCTGAACGGATTCGGTTCAGGCACTTCTATTTTGCCCAGTTGTGATATCCTGGTGGGAGGGTTTCGACAGGGGATGAAACTTGGTCGAGCTATGTGAGGTGTTAGACAGCTTTTCCCTCAACATTTAAAGGCGGGCTTCAGATGTTAGGGTTGTCTTAAGTTGAGCAGTGCTGGTTAGGAAACTTCGCCGTAATTTTATTCGACTGGGACCAGGTACATGGCCATGTAGGGGGGGCCTCTCATCTGTGGCTTGCCTGCGACGCTCTATCCTGCTGGCTACCACTCTTCTGATGATTGGAGGGGCGATAGCCCTATTTATCTACTTCCCACAGAGTAGAATGTGACACAAGGTCGGAAAGTGGGAATTGCGCACTCTAGAGGAAAAGTACTTGGGGCTTTTCCAAAATTGCCTCGGCAGCCCCGTCGGCAGTCCCGGGTAGGGGCGCTTCAGGCGATTTACATAAACAAACCCCTTCTCAAAGAGTGAGAAGGAACTGCACAGGACAGACCCATAGAAAGGCGTAAGTCAAGCCCCGAAGGCCAACACAATACCAGTCTATGGGATGCAGTATCCATCGTAACAGATACTACACTTTGATCTTGGCCAAAAGGCCAAGGGGCGATACCTTTTATTTATCTACCTCCCACAAGATTAGATAAGCCAGCGCTCGAGAGGTGAGCACTCTGGCCATTTAAAAATTGCCTGGGCAGCCCCGTCGGCATTCCCAGGTAGGGGCGTCTCAGGCAGTAAGCAATAAACTTACTCCTCCCCAAAGAGGGGAGGCAAAGCCTGGGAGGGTGGACCTCCTAAAACTGCACAGGGCAGTACCTCAGACCGGCGGAATCAAGGCCCGAAGGCAAAGACAACACCGGTCTACAGAGTGAGCATCCATCGGAACATATACTACACTCTGATCTTGGTCAAAAGGCCAAGGGGTGATACCTGCCAGGATGTATACGACGTTGGTGTTAGTAGGTTTCAAGCACCCAGTGATACATCTGCCGTTCTCGTTAAGAGCGGTGTCCAGTTTTTTAGCATCGGTGGATATTTCCGCCACTGGGTTGGCATATTCTTCAGTAGAGACGCTACGGTAAAAACAACACATGTATTCTCATTGCGATACTGTCGTCGTGTAAAAGGACCGCCAAACGTTGTATGTTGATAGTTTTTCCATCCTGTCGGCCCCAGTTACAATCTTCTTTGCCTAACGCCGAGTCGTTGACTATCGGACTCTCTCGACTATCTCCCCCAAGCTAAATTCCGACTTACAATCCAACAGCAACACGACAACCCTGCATATAAACGCCCCTCTGCATTCGTTCTATGCATATACGTGTTAGTTTATATATGCATGTTTGAATTTACATATATATATATATATATATATATATATATATATATATATATATATATATATATATATATATGTAAACAAATATTTATATTTGAAGCTCCTCGTTAAAAAGTAGAGCACTGTAAATGGTAGTACTAACAAAGCGTGACGTCACTTGCTTTATATGCATCATTCCTTCACTTATAGAAGTTAAATGCCTGTATGTCTCGCCGCTTTAAATGTGTTAAAATTATCATTGTGTATAAGCAGTTCAGAATTGGCCCATCGGTTAGCGACGTTGGATTGGGGTTGAAAAATACTTGTAATCCAGGGTTTCGAATCGTGTGACCGGTAGTGAATAGTCATACTTCTATGCTGATGAGTCTCGATTGTAAAGAGACGAGACGAAACGTATACGTCCATAGATAAATAAACAATAACAAATTATATATATATATATATATATATATATATATATATATATAGTTTGTTATAGTTTATTTATCTATGGACGTATACGTTTCGTCTCGTCTCTTTTCAATCGAGACTCATATATAAATTTATATATATATATATATATATATATATATATATATATATATATATATATATATATATATATATATATATATTGAAATGTGATACTTAGAAGGCAATACAATGCAGAGGTGTGACGGATAGACACAAGTTGGAGCAAATAAGACATATATTGGTGGAACAAATTAAATAGTTTCACCCTTAATACAATGTAAACATACACACACACATATATATATATATATACATATATTTTTTTTTTCACAAATACACATATATATATATGTTTATCTACGCAATGTTACAATGTTATGTAATACCTGTATCAAGATGGTCGGGTGGAAACTCCGTATGATATAATATTTCGGGAACTCTTGTCTTCTTCAGAACCGTGCTCAACTCAAGTTCAAGCGTGCATATAAAGGAAGCCTTCAAGCAAACTACATAAACCTCTTATATATATATATATATATATATATATATATATATATATATATATATATATATATATATATATATACATATATATATATATATATATATATATATATATATATATATATACATATATATATACATATATATATATATGCATATGAAGGAAGCTTTCAAGCAAACTACATAAACCTCTTATATATATATATATATATATATACTTTTATATATATATATATATATATATATATATATATATATATATATATATAAACAGTGAAATAATGTTGGACGCACTGCCATTATTATCTATGGTGGTTTCTTTTATATGATTTATATTACAAAAGAGGAAAAAAGAAACAGGAGAAGGGAAACAAAGATGAATCACTTCGTAAAATTTTCTTCTTTCTCGATGAGGATTTTTTATCCTCCTTTTTTAAACGAGTAAATATATACATATTCTGTTCATGCGTATTGTCTCATTATGTGTTAAAACCTTCTTTTCCAACCTTTTTCCTTATGGTGACCGACTTTATTTTCGACAAGTTTGGAGCCATTTGTAAATTGTGAGTAAAAAACGAAGACCCCCCCCCCTCACAAACATACGATCGCCTAAACAGATTTCATTTTTCATTTTTGTTAATAATTTATGGTTATGTTTAGAAGATAATTAATTAGTATCACATAGTATCGCACACCGAGTTACAGACAGACAGAAACACAGACAGACAGAACATAGACAGACAAATATGCAATTTACTATATATATGTATATGTGTATTCCTGTTTAAATACCTGGTGATACCAGATCAGGCTGCCCTGTGGCTCCCTGAGACGAAATTCACCTACATTGACTTTTTTTTTTGTTTGTAAAACTTAATTATGTTCTACAAAACCAAAAACAAAAACAACAGCCCCTCTCCCTTTCTCCCTCCCCTTTTTTATTTTTATTTTTCCTACCCTACTCCCGGTCCTGGATATGACCTTAAACTACATCCGATGGTGAGATCCGGCTTACGGACTTTGGGGAATGTGGAGCCTCCTCTTAATTACCATTGCTCCCAGGTCCACCCTGACCCGGAGTGGTAGTACCTGTTAGGGTCCCAACTATGGGTTAAATAGAAACAGATATTAAAAGGGGAAAGAAACAAAAAAGAGGAGAAAACAAGACCAGATTCGGCATTAAATAACCCAAAAAGGGTTGATATGCCGTAAAACAAAACTACCAAACCAAAAACGATGATTAAACATTTGAAGATATAAAGAACTTGAAGCATAAAAACTTTCACTATAATGACCAGATTCGGCATTAAATAACCCAAAAAGGGTTGATATGCCGTAAAACAAAACTACCAAACTACCAAACCTTTTTAAATACTATGCAGGCGTGTTGTGCTGCTGTTGTTTGTGTACTCGCGTCTTGTCTTTCCCTTTCACATGGCCATACAAATCCCACTACTAGCACGCAGGTGTGAAAAAAGAAAGAGAGAAAAAATTTCGCCTACTTGCCAAACATATCTCTCATACTTGTTAAAATTTCTCGTATGGACCAATCACATCTCGTTGTGCGTTTTGTACCTTTTCCTTTGTCTGTGCCGCTATCGAAATAAAAAATGTTCAAATCTTCACTTTTTCTGAAGACGTTCGCTGATACGAACCAAACCGGTCAAATCTCTCGTTTTTTGTTTTCCGTTTGTCTTTTTTCACACATTTTTTCTATAACGGCGTTTTATTTTCATGACAGATCGTGCATTTATCCTATATATATATATATATATATATATATATATATATATATATATATATATATTGATGTGTTGATATTTTTTATATTTATAATATAAAACTAAAAATGATACATTAATCACCTAAATAATAGTGTAATGGATTCGTCCAAACACTTTAAAATGCAGCTACATTTTTGTAAGTAACGGATAAATTTTATTAGACAGACGAACAGCACAGGTTTTTTTTAATAACTAATATAAGTTAGCAAAACATTTATATAAAACAAAACGTAGATTAGTATAAGGAACGTTTATGTTTTTGTCTTTTAAGGGAAGTGGGGTCTGATCAACTCTGCTGGGAAGCCATGAAATTAAATACCGTCTTGTTTTTAAATTGCCGAAACAGTTTTTCATGCTAAACAACTGATGATCCCTTAAAATAGTGTTAGAAACAAACTAATATAATAACTGTAAAAAATAAATTGACTTACATGAGTGTTTTCTTCCACTGGAAGACTTGGGACTATAAGTTTTTTTTAGTTTTTTTTTTTAATATAGTTTTAATGGTTGGGAAACTTCCGAGACTATATATATATATATATATATATATATATATATATATATATATATATATATATATATATATATATATATAACAATTATAGGTGAATTCAATGACCAAGTGAAAAATCAATTCATGACCTTTCAACTAATTGTATAATTTCTTCATCCTCATATTCATTCTTATATATTTCTCCCGGGCAACGCCGGGCGACAGGTCTAGCTAGTATATAATGTTGTATTTTTTTTTCAAATCACCTATTGGATTGAGTATATTTTGTCCCCTAAATTGCAATTTCTTTCTAAGACTCCTTAAGCTTAAGTCTTAAATTGTAGGCATTGTCTAGAATAAAAAGCATGTAATGGATTTTGATCAAAATTGGAATAAGGATTCTAAACGTAAGGTTTAATATCATTATATCTTGATTTTAATCTTTGTTAGGAGACATAAAGAGGTACAAAACTGTTCTATTCGAGGAATTAACTTTTTTCTAGAGTATGTGTGTATATATATATATATATATATATATATATATATATATATATATATATATATATATATATATGTAACAATTATAGGTGAATTCAATGACCAAGTGAAAAATCCATCCAAGTGAAAAATTCAACTAATTGTATAATTCCTTCATCCTCATATGTCGTCGAACGATGATCACTACCAAAATGTTGTCTCTGTAGTTTCAATCTTTTGGCCTAAGTTAGTCTTCAATTATTTATATATATGAATAATAATAAGGATACTATTTTAAAACTTTATAATTCATGCTTATGACGGTTATGAGCCAGAAACACGTCTCCATAGATTACTTTTATGTACGTATAAAATAAATAAAAATATATATTAACGAAAAAATACGTCCTATGAAGTTAAGGGCGACCAATAATGCAATTTTCTGCATCTGAATCACTTAGGAAAGTGAGACAATCGAAATAGCAGTAGTAAGCAAAAAACAAAACAACGAACGCTGCAGTCACGAATAACAATGATTACATTAAAAAATATATTAAATATTTAGGTGATAAAAATCGTACATATTTCTAGACAGGGCGTCTTGGTCCGATGGTAAAAATCTGGATTATAGACATCGATATCGAAAGTTCGATCCTTGTCTAAGTTAGCCATGCTGATAACGGCTGTGAGCCAGAAACACGTGTCCATCATGGATTACTTTTATGTACGTATAATGACTGTATAGTTGTTGTTTCCTGGATGCTAATAACAGGTAGAGCTGAATTATAATGTAAATTACTTTATTGGCTACATATGTGCATACATGTTTCAAATGCGATTTCGGTAGTAATCCAGCTTCCTCGGCTCTTGTAACAGCCGAAATAAGGTGTGTATAAATAAAGTAATTCATATTATATATATATATATGTAAATATATATATATATATATATATATATATATATATATATATTTACATATATATACATATTTATATATATTTACATATATATAAATATTTATATATATATATATATATGTGTGTAAATATATATATATATATTTATATATATATATATATATGTGTGTAAATATATATATATATATATATATATATATATATATATATTTACATATATATAAATATATTTATATATATATATATATATATGTGTGTGTAAATATATATATATATATATATATATATTTACATATATATAAATATATTTACATATATATAAATATTTATATATATATATATTTATATGGATATATATATATATATATATATATATATATATATATGTAAATATATATATATATGAATATTTATATATGTAGCATTGTTTACTCGCGTCCCGTGTTACAAGATAAGCTAAAGATGATAAAGATATAAACATGAGTGGTTGTTTGGGCGCAAAAGGGGGTGCAGGGCCTGGTTGCTTCCTGTCTATAATGAGAAGCGTTAATATAAGAAAAGGGAGGGGACCCCTTCCTTCTTATGGGGACAGCATAAGATGTAGTTGGTGTGTGGGGTGGGTTCCGATAAAATGCTTAATCAAACAGTTTTTAGAAGAAAAAAGCAAACATCTATTTCTTCTTTTGTTATTTCGTTTGTCCTTTCTTTTTAGTGTCCGTTGCGACTTGTCTTCAAAATAATATTTGTATATATAGTAGTAGTACTAGCAGTAGTAGTAGTAGTAGAAGTAGAAGTAGCAGTAGTAGTAGTAGTAGCAGTATTGGGATAGTAGTAGTATGACTAGAAGTAGTAATAGCCACAGTAGTAGTGTCATTAGTAGTAGTAGTAGTAGTAATTCTACTAGGCGTAGTAGTAGTAGTAAAAGTAGTAGTATAAGAAGTAGTAGCAGTAGTAGATGTAGTAGTAGTAATACTACTAGTCGTAGTAGTAATGCTAGTTGTAGTAGTAGCAGTAGTAAAAGTAGTAGTAGTAGTAATAATACTACTAGCCGTAGCAGTAGTAGCAGTAGTAGTAGTAGAAGTAGCAGCAGTAGTAATAGTAGTAGTAGTAGTAGTAGTAAAAGTAGTAGTAGTAGTAGTAGTAGTAATAATAATACTAGTAGTAGCAGTAGTAGTAGAAGTAGTAGTAGTAGCAGTAGTAAAAGTAGTAGTAGTAGTAGTAATAATACTACTAGCCGTAGCAGTAGTAGCAGTAGTAGTAGTAGTAGTAGTAGCAGTAGTAGTAGTAGTAGTAGTAGTAGTAGCAGTAGTAGATGTAGTAGCAGTAGTAGAAGTAGTAGCAGTAGTAATAGTAGCAGTAGTAAAAGTAGTAGTAGTAGTAGTAATAATACTACTAGTAGTAGCAGTAGTAGCAGTAGTAGCAGTAGTAGTAGTAGTAGTAGTAGTAGTAGTAGTAGTAGTAGTAGTAGTAGTAGTAGCAGTAGTAGTAGTAGTAGTAGTAGCAGTAGTAGTAGTAGTAGTAGTTGTTTTCTACTTTACTCCTTTCAATTCGATAGAAAGTAAATTTGAAGGCGTTTGTGACAGTTATTTGTTAACAATTTGTTTTGTTTTTTGTTTCACCCAAAATGACAACAACAAAAAACTCATTAAACAAACTTTGTCCGTTTACGTCATCTGGAAAATGGAAGTGTAACGCGATAGGATTTGGGTGGATTATTAAAATGCACTAAAAACGCTTTAAAATACTTTGAAACACACAAAAAATAGTCAGGTAGGTATATATAAAACATGGAAGTATGGAATATAGTAGGAATACTTTGAACGATAATGTCCTTTATATATATATACATAAATGAATGTAAATATATAAATAAATGTGTGTTTGTGTGTGTGTGTGTGTGTGTGTGTATGTATAAGATATACTTGGAACAGTTTATTTTTTTGATTTGTATAAAATTAAAGGATAAACTAATTCCGACGGTATTGTTTTAAATGGAAAAGCGGAAGACCTAAAACTCAACGTTTCGCTGAACCGTTGCGTGGCCCTTTTTTAGATAGAAAGGCTCAAAATGACAAAACAAGAGAGAGATAAATATTTTGAAGAATTGAATAATAATCAGGGTATAATAAATTTAAATCTGTGTAGGGGGAAATAAACTAACCCATTATATATATATATATATATATATATATATATATATATATATATATATATATATATATATATATATAGATATATATAGATATATATAGATATAGATATATATATTAACATAAAGATTGAGGCAAAATGCCTTCAAAGAAACCATGTGTTAGATGCAGATATTTTGTTAAATCAAAATAAAAATTTCTAATATTTCGCTTGATAAAACAAGCTTCGACAGAGCTTAGACAAATAAAATGATGTGGACTAACGGTGCAAATGTCTGTTTTAAATAGAACTTGAAAAACAGACATTTGCACCGTTAGTCCACATCATCGGACGAGACACTTCTACAAGACCAAAAAGGATATTACGAAAAAAAAAGGTTCATACCTTTTATTTGTCTAAGCTCTGTCGAGGTTTGTTTTATCGAGCGAAATATTAGCTAAAAAAATATCAAGATGAAGACAAAAAAAAAAAAGGTATTTTGAAATATTTTTAGAAATGTTTTGAAATATTTTAATTTTATTTTGATTTAATAAAAGTATCTGCATCTAACACAAAGGTTTCTTTGAAGGCATTTTGCCTTTATCTTTATGTTAAAATTCAAAAGATGCTTAAAAAAATGAACTTTCCCAAATGTATATATATATATATATATATATATATATATATATATATATATATATATATATATATATATATATATATTCTGACCCAAAAGTCCATTACCATCGGACGATAAAGGAAATAAAAAAAGAAAAACACTGCTTTGACAAGTAGAATTTTCTTTCTCGAAATCTCAGATTAAAATTAATAATAATAATACTATCTGAAACAATTGTTTAAAAAATGCCTACATACCCTTTCTATTTCAAATTAGCGTAGCCGCGCTAAGAGACATAACGTGATTTTCTGACCCAAAACTCCATTACAATCGGACGATGAAGAGAAAAAAAAACAAAAAAACACTGCTTTGACAAGGAGAATTTTATTTCTCGAAAGCTCAGATTAAAATAAATGTTATTTATTTTAACACTACACATTGTTATGGTTTTTAAAAAAAGATTATATATATATATATATATATATATATATATATATATATATATATATATATATATATTTTTTTTTCAGAAGATGAAAGAGGAATATAAAAAGTTTGTATAGATACAATATTTATTAAGACATCACAAGTTCTAAAAAGCAAGAAGGGTCATTATCCTTAACCCATGGATTTTCAAAGACAAACTCTTTTCATCAGAGGATAAAACTCGGTAATGTTAATGTAAATATTATCGGTAACATTTACGTCGCCCCATCTCCCTTCCTCCCACCCCGGCCGAAATTGAGATCATCACAGCACAAACACGTGTAAAACCTCCCACGTAATAATTTGAAACACGACTTGTTGGGGTCCTCCCCCCTCCCCTCTCATGTCACATGTCACCGTTATAGACAAAGCCCCAACTCTGTCCCCCTCCCCCCTCCAACGTATTTTCAATTTTCAATCTCCCGTTAAAGTGAAGTTAAAACTTATGCCATTTGAATTCCATCGCCAGCCCGATGAGTTGGTCGCTATTTGCACCAATGAAACAAAACTTGTTTTGTCGCAACTAATGGAATAAAATCAAAATATATATATATATATATATATATATATATATATATATATATATATATATACACACACATATAAACACACACACACTTATAAATATATTAATCTATTTTGCTAACACTTTTCTTCTGAAATATATATACTAGCAAATATATGCTCCTTCTGGTTGCACATTTTTACTAAGATTATTACCGAGGAAAATATTTTAAATACATCTGGGTTTTATTATTTTACCTTCATGTAAAATAGAAGCCTTTTCTAGCCGTGCGTTATAGATTCTATATTAATCTATTTTACACTAAAGCTGAATTAATTAACGTTTCGACTGATGCTACCTGATAGGGCTGTCTAAAAATATCAGAATCCTGCCCCAAAATGCACCAAACATTGATGTGTTATTTATTTTTCATTTTGTAAAACTCAATCATGTTCTGAAAAAAAATTCAAAACAAAAATGTTCCACCCTATTTCCTTCTCCTTCTCTTTCTCCTTCTCTTCCCTTCTTTCACTCAATCAAACACCATGAACAAATATTTTAACATATAAAAAGACTTGAAGCACACAAACTTTCACCAAAATTATCGGATTCGGCATTTAATAACACGAAAAAAGATTGATATGCCGTAAAACACCCAAACGTTTGTTTCCATGTGGCGTCTAATTTATTATGACCCCACAAAATACAGTTGTTGTTATTTATTTTCACTTGTATAAATCTCGATGCCTGCTCAAATACAGCTTAAATTACTAGGTGACTTTTAATATGCCATAACCACGGTTTCACGCGCTTTTCCGATCGGCAGACGTTGTAATGAACGAAATTGGGGTCAACAATTCGCTGTTTTGATACTTCATTGTAATACAGCTTCCTAATCCAGTAGCTTCTTTCCAAGAACCGCAGGCTTGTGGAACTCTCTTCTTGCCGACTGTTTTCCTCCTACCTACAGCCATGGTCTTTTCAAGACTAAGGTCAATAGGCATCTCCTGTCTTTGCGATAATCATATTTCGTTCTTGTTAGCTTCTTACATCAAGTGGTTGCATGTCTAGTCAGGAGCGATTTCTATAAAAAAAAAAGAAAAGAGAAGAAAGAATATATGTCACTTTTAGAAGACACGAAAGGTATGCCCTTGTTCTTAATATTCTCTTGACTTAAATAGGATTCTTTATTTACAGCTTTGTGAGAAAGCGGGTTGATTTAATTTTCGAAGTAAAACTTTTTTCTTTGTAAAACTTAAAAAAAAAAGTTTTATAATAGTTCAGCACAAACAAGATATAAGGGTCTACTGAGAATTAGGGTGAAAGTTTCGGGGGTCATCCTTACTTGTGAGCTGTGCAACGAGATGCCTATTCTCATTAGTTGTAAATTTCTCCATGTCGGTACAGTCAGGGAAACAGGGAGGGAGTTCAAGAGGCCGGCAGCACGAGGAAAGAAGATACTATAGTAAGAGAATCTCCGGCGTCCGGGGACCTCCACAGTGAATGGATGGGATTTAGCTGATCATCTAGTTGGTCAAGAGGAGCCACCAAGGCAGTAAGTTCATCGCGCATTTGCCTTTTTTGGGAGGAGGAATAAGTTTTGCGTCGAGTTGTTCGGTTCTTACAGAAAGATTTACCTCGCACGTGACAGAAGTAAGAAATCAATTGTTATAGATAAAAAAACATAAACTACTTCTCCTCCCGGACAACGCCGAGTAGCCCTGCTAGTGTAAAATATATTTGCATAGATTGAGTGTCGGTTACATTATTTGTTGCTTGATGTAAAAGCCGAGATATTGCGAATGCACACACACACATAAAGACTTTCGTTTACATCGAGAGACAATAGATACCTCCTGTAACGGTAGTCTGCGTGAAGAGTATGTGTGTGTGTGTGTGTGTGTGTGTGCGTGTGTGTGTGTGTGTGCCGCCTATAAGTACTTTTCATACATCAAGGGAAATGGCATCAATCTTTAGCGACCGAAATACAATGGCATTCAGAAGTTATAATATAATGGAAGCGTCTCTCTCCTCCCCTCTCTCTAAAAAGATAGATGTTTGTATATATATATATATATATATATATATATATATATATATATATATATATATATATATATATATATAACTATATATATATGAAAAATCCGACGTAATGGGAAATGAAAAGGGAAAAACCAAGAGATATTTTTTTATATATTCATCAACGTCTCGTCTTTATTGTAAGACTTCCTGAGGATGATTATTTTAAGAAAAATGTCATGCAAGTACATCGAAATATTGGGTTGACATGATGGGTTGATAAGGGAAAGTAGTAGCCGTCCAGCGGTTTTAGAAGCCACGGCTACTTAAAATTATAATCCTGAGGAAATCTTACAATAAAGACGAAACGTTGATGAATATATAAAAAATATCTCTTGGTTTTTCCTTTTTCATTTCTTTAATATATATATATATATATATATATATATATATATATATATATATATATATATTATTGTTGTTCCTTCCAGCTTACATCCTATCCGGAATTTGCATTGCCCACAGCCTTTTAAAAACATACTACTACTATTCCCAGCAATGCTTCAAGCAAACTACTATTCTCTATTATATATATATATATATATATATATATATATATATAAATGAATAAATCGGAGTTTTTTTCGATCTGTCCTAACTATATAAACATCAAAACACGTTATGATTATTTAATTCCACTGATATTGAAATAGGTTGAAATATCCAACTCACTCAAACTAATCTTGATTTTGCTCATTTGCATATTTATTTATTTTTTATTTTTTAATAAATTAATATTCTGCAATATACCTTTCTATTTTGTATTGTCAAATTTTCTTCTACATATGTAATCGTTCTTCACAATACCATTTCCTCACGATTACCAGTTTTGTGTGTGGGGGGAGGTGTGAACTATCTATTCTGTTGTCATAATATCATCCTCCCAGGCATTAACCCCTCCTTGAGGGGTGGGGGTCAGTGTAGGTAGTTCGTTCATTATGATATCATTCTCTCATTTGCATATTTATTTATTTTTAAGTTTCTAATTAATTAATATTTTCTAAATCTGTAAATAATTAAATACATGCGTTTATTTATTTATTTTTTAATTGTTGTTGTTGTTTTATGGGGGGGGTTTGGAGGGAGTGTTTTTGGGTTTTTTTTACTTCCTCCCACGGGAACAGAGTAAGGCACACTCTCAATATTTAATGTAGGGGAGAATCCAGCTCCCCCAAAATGGGCACTCTGAATTGGAACAAAAATTTCAATTGCCTCGGTCTAGAAGGAGTTCTCTTTCACTAACAGAGAACATTAAAACTAAGTGTAGATCCAGGACAGATACTACATTTTGCTCCTAGCCAAAAAAACAAAAAGTTAACATGTTAGTGATGATGATGATGATGATGATGATGATGATGATGATGATGATGATGATGATGATGATGATGACTTAAAAAAATCTCATAGAAAAAAACACTTCTAATTTTTTTAAGTTACAAAAAAAAGTATTTTTCTTTAATATCACTTTAGTATTTTTCTGTCTTTTATAATGAAAACAAAAATTAATATAAAATCGTTTTATTTGACCAATTGATGTTACACGCTTATGTTTATTCATTTCAATTTTTAATGGGACATTTATTTTAATTTTTATGCTGAAACAAAATAAAAGTTATCGACGTTTAAAATCTTAAATACATACTTTGACGATGTCCATGCACAGTATATTTCCCCCACATTAGAATATTTCAAATAACACCACGACAATCATAATTTTGTTATTTTCTTTAAATTACCAAAATGTCAAATGAAAAATATTTCTTTGGTTTCTTTACAGTAGACGACAGCCTCAGTAATTTCTGCCTTAATTTTTGCTAGTATATATATATATATATACATATATATATATATATATATATATATATATATATATATATATATATATATATATATATATATATATATATATTAATCCAGGTAGGGTAAAAATCCACAGGGTAGAAAACCAAAGGAAATCAAACCGGGCTTATAAAAGAGTGCTCAATGAAAATATAGAGCTGTATTGTGAATGTTTTTTTTAAAACATGTACAAAGTTTGCTACACTAGCATGTCGATGTTATCGATAACATCGACATGCCAGTGTATCAGACTTTGTACATGTTTGAATAAAAAATCATTCATATTTGTATATATATATATATATATATATATATATATATATATATAAATTTAAGAAAGTTCATTTTTTAAGCATCTTTAAAATGTTAAACTAAAAGAAAGAGGCAAAATGCCTTTTAAAAGCCATGTGTTAGATGCAGATATTTTTTTTCATCTTGACTTTTTTTCTAGTAATTTCGCTCGGTATCACAAGCTTCATCAGAGATTTAAACAAATAAAATGTATTAACCTAATTTATTTCGTAAGAATCCTTCCTGGTCTTTTAGATGTGACGTCCGATGTTGTGTGGACTTAACGGAGTAAATGTCACTTTTAAATTTGAACTTAAATCGCGCATCTCTCTCTCTCTCTCTCTCTCTCTCTCTATATATATATATATATATATATATATATATATACCCACCTACACCTCTCTCTTTATCTATGTATCTCTGAATCTCTACCTATATATCTATGTATCTCTATTTACCTACCTACGTACATATCTCTATCTCTCTATTTCTCTCTGTACCTCTCTCTACATACTTACATCTCTCTCTCTCTCTCTCTCATATATATATATATATATATATATATATATATTCATTTCACTGTATCTCTATGTATCTCTCTCTACCGACCTACTTGCCTACCTATCTCTCTGTCTTTGTATCTTATCCATCTATCTAGCTCTCTGTACCTACCTACCTACCTACCTACCTACCTACCTACCTACCTATCTACCTACCTATCTCTCCCTACCTCCTTTCCTTTTTTTTCATCTTTGCATTTGAATCATTTTTCTTCTCACCCCCTTCTTCCATTATTCCTACTTATTCTTCTATTTTTCCTCTTTTTCGCGTAGTTGTTTTTCCCTTCTTCTCCGTCTTTTTCTCCCTTTTCTTCTTTTTCTTCTCCTTCTCCTCCTCTGCCTCCTTTTCTTTCTACTTTTTCTTCTTCTTTTTCTTCTTCTTCTCATCCTTATTCTTATTCTCATTCTTCTCCTTTTCCTTCTCCTCCTCCTTCTTTTTCTTCTTCTTTTTCTTCTTCTTTTTCTTCTTCTTTTCATTCTCATTCTTATTCTTCTCTTTTTCCTTCTCCTCCTCCTTCTTTTTCTCCTTCTTTTTTTTCTTCTTTTATTTCTTCTTTTCATTCTTATTCTTATTCTTCTCTTTTTTCTCCTCCTCCTCTTTCTTTTTCTTCTTCTTTTCTTTTTCTTCTTCTTTTCATTCTTATTCTTATTCTTCTCTTTTTCCTTCTCCTCCTCCTTCTTTTTCTTCTTCTTTTTCTTCTTCTTTTTCTTCTTCTTTTCATTCTTATTCTTATTCTTCTCTTTTTCCTTCTCCTCCATCTTTTTCTTCTTCTTTTTCTTCTTCTTTTTCTTCTTCTTTTCATTCTTATTCTTATTCTTCTCTTTTTCCTTCTCCTCCTCCTTCTTTTTCTTCTTCTTTTTCCCATGCTCCTATCTTCTACTACTGTTACTACCTTTTCGTTTCTCTTTCGTTTTCATCTTTTTCGTCTTCTCTTTCTTCAACTTCTTGTTTTTAACCCCTTTTCTTCCTCTTCCTCTTTCGCTACTTCTTCTTCGTCATTATATTCTTCTTCCTTTCCTTCTGTTTTTTTCTTTTTATTTTCCTTCTTGCTTTTCTTCTCCTCCCACCCTCCTTCTACTTCTACTACTACGACTTTTCGTCTCCCTTTCTCCTTTTGTTTTTAATTCTCCTATCTTCTTATACTGCTACTACTTTTTTGTCTCTCTTTCGTTTTCATCTTTTTCTTCTTGTTGTTTTTCTTCTTGGTTTTCTTTTCCGTTTCTCCTTCTTTTTCTTCTTTTTCTTCTTCTTCTTCTTTTTCAATTCTCCCATCTTCTTATACTGCTACTACTTTTTCGTCTCTCTTTCGTTTTCATCTTTCTCACTTTCCTTTTCTTTCTTGTTTTTCTTCTTGTTTTTCTTTTCCTTTTCTCCTTCTGTTTCTTCTTCTTCTTCTTTTTCAATTCTCCGTCTTCTTTTTCTCCTTCTTTTTCTTCTTCCCATCTTCTACTACTGCTACTACTTTTTCGTCTCTCTTTCGTTTTCATTTTTTTTCTTCTTCTCTTTCTTATTCTTGTTTATCTCCAACCATGTCACCTCGATATCTCCGCAGAAAATGTCACTCTTCCCCTAAACCATCACTCAACCTTCCTGAGAATGTGTCCTTTCCATCTTAATTACAACAACCCCGTCTCCACCCCATCCTCTCCGAAGACGACAACCATTTCCGACATCCTTTTCTTATTTAACTCTTTGACATTCATACCCCCAACCCCACCAGCCAGCCACCCCAAGAATTTCCCTTTATCCACCAAATTGCCCAACATTTTCAACAATCTCAAACGGCAATAAAATGCTTTCTCCTAATATTTTGACATTTCCACCACATAAATATCCACCAGACTTGGCTTTTAAGGCAACCATGATTCACTCGAAGAAAGCCAAGGCTTGGTCGGTGATGCTCCGTACAAAACGGAACGTGGCAACGAGAAAACGGAGGATAGTCTTCAACTGGCTTCATATCGTATCGGAGTTTCGCGACAAAAATGTCGTTTCAACCGTAAAACTGAGAGACAAACAAAATCATAGTTGTAAAAACAGTTAATGCTATTTCAAACCTAGTTGTAAAAACAGTTAATGCTATTTCAAACCTAGTTGTAAAAACAGTTAATGCTATTTCAAACCTAGTTGTAAAAACAGTTAATGCTATTTCAAACCTAGTTGTAAAAACAGTTAATGCTATTTCAAACCTAGTTGTAAAAACAGTTAATGCTATTTCAAACCTAGTTGTAAAAACAGTTAATGCTATTTCAAACCTAGTTGTAAAAACAGTTAATGCTATTTCAAACCTAGTTGTAAAAACAGTTAATGCTATTTCAAACCTAGTTGTAAAAACAGTTAATGCTATTTCAAACCTAGTTGTAAAAGCAGTTAATGCTATTTGAAACCTAGTTGTAAAAAGCAGTTAATGCTATTTGAAACCTAGTTGTAAAAACAGCTAATGCTATTTCAAACCTAGTTGTAAAAACAGTTAATGCTATTTCAAACCTAGTTGTAAAAACAGTTAATGCTATTTCAAACCTAGTTGTAAAAACAGTTAATGCTATTTGAAACCTAGTTGTAAAAACAGTTAATGCTATTTCAAACCTAGTTGTAAAAACAGTTAATGCTATTTCAAACCTAGTTGTAAAAGCAGTTAATGCTATTTCAAACCTAGTTGTAAAAAGCAGTTAATGCTATTTCAAACCTAGTTGTAAAAACAGTTAATGCTATTTCAAACCTAGTTGTAAAAACAGTTAATGCTATTTCAAACCTAGTTGTAAAAACAGTTAATGCTATTTCAAACCTAGTTGTAAAAACAGTTAATGCTATTTCAAACCTAGTTGTAAAAAGCAGTTAATGCTATTTCAAACCTAGTTGTAAAAACAGTTAATGCTATTTCAAACCTAGTTGTAAAAACAGTTAATGCTATTTCAAACCTAGTTGTAAAAACAGTTAATGCTATTTCAAACCTAGTTGTAAAAACAGTTAATGCTATTTCAAACCTAGTTGTAAAAACAGATAATGCTATTTCAAACCTAGTTGTAAAAACAGTTAATGCTATTTCAAACTAGAATGGAACAAACTAAGGTAAATTATATTATTTAAGTTTAAAATACAAAAGAAAATGCTATTGCAAACTTAAGTGTAACAGGCAAAAGAAAATGCTATTTAAGTGTAACAGACGAAAATTCCATTTAGGACTTTATTGTAACACACAAAACAAAGGAAAGAAAATTATATTACAAACTAAATTGTACAATACAAGAAACAATGAAAATGCTATTTCAAACTTAATTGTAACAGGCTGAAGAAAATGCTATTTATGTGTAACAGAAAAAAATCTATTTCAAACTTAATTTTAACACACAAAACAAAATAAAAAAGATTTTATTTTAAACTAAAGTGTAACAGACAAAAACTGCTATTCAAACTTAAATGTACTAGACTAAAGAAAATGTTATTCCAAACTTAAGTGTAACTGACAAAAGGAAAATGTTATTCCAAACTTAAGTGTAACTGAAAAAAGGAAAATGCTATTTAAAACTTAAGTGTAACAGACGAAAGAAAATTGTATATAAAATGTAAGTGTAACAGAAAAAAGTAATTTCTACTTCAAACATACAGACAAAAAATGCTATTTAAAACTTAAAAAAGGTTACAATTTAAAGAAAAAGTAAATTGGCAAAGAAACCAAAAGGCCACAATGTAAAAGAAAAATTGCACGGGGAACAAAAAGTCACAATGTAAAAGAAAAATGACACAGGAACCAAAAGGCCACAATGTAAAAAAATGGCACAGAGACAAAAAGGCCACAATGTAAAAGCAAAAAAGAAAATAGCATAAGAACCAAAAGATCAGAATTAAAATAAAAGACAATGGCATAGGAACCAAAAGGTCAGAATCTAAACGAAAAAAGGCCCAGGAACCAAAAGGCCACAATGTAAAAGAAAAAATGGCACAGGAACCAAAAGGCAACAAAATGTAAAAGAAAATGGCACAGGAACCAAAAGGCCACAATGTAAAAGAAAAAAGAAAATGACATAGGAACCAAAAGGTCAGAATGTAAAAGAAAAAGAAAAAAGGCACAGGAAACAAAAGGCCACAATGTAAAAGAAAAAGGGCACCTGAACCAAAAGGACACAATGTAAAAGAAATAGAAAAATGGCATAGGAACCAAATGGTCAGAATGTAAAAGAAAAAGAAAAAAGGCACAGGAACCAAAAGGCCACAATGTAAAAGAAATAGAAAAATGGCATAGGAATTAAATGGTCAGAATGTAAATAGCAAAAATGGCACAGGAACCAAAAGGCCATGATATAAAATAAAAAGATAAATGGCAAAGGACCCTGAAGGCCACAATAAAAAAAATGAAAATTAAAATATCACATGAACCAAAAGGACACAATGTAAAAGAAAAAGAAAATGGCATAGGAACCAAAAGGTCAGAATGCAAAAGAAAAAGAAAAAAGGCACAGGAACCAAAAGGCCACAATGTAAAAGAAATAGGAAAATAGCACAAGAACCAGAAGGTTGCTTCGCTTGTTAGACAAGCGTATGCAGACATGGGACCCGATATCTCAAAGCGTTTAATCGTTTGTTCAAAAAGACAGGTAGTTCAATCACGGGCAGGATTTTCCTGCTTAAGTAGACCCAGAACTCATGCCGGGTTCCAACGTCTGTTTCTGCCGGTAGAAGTAATAGTGTATCGCGATTAAGCGGAAGGAAACCCCCCAAATCACCTTGTATGCAACAGCAATACGGGAGTTCAACTGTGAGGGTGTTGCCATAACAAAAAAGCCCCCCCACACACATACACACACACACCTTAATGCAAACCCGTACGTCTTTGTGTCTTCCTTTCTTCTATAAATAGATGCTTCCGTGAACGCACTTGTTTAAACACGTTTGTAGCCCTTAACTGGCCGGGCGTTTTACGCCGGAATAATCAAGATGGAATCCTTTAAAAACTTAGTTACGGTTTTCTTTCTTTTTTGTGTCCTTATAATTTTATTATTGTTAACCGTCACGTGTTTTTTTTATGTTCTATTACTTTACCTGTTAAAAACTAAGTTCTTTTCCGTGTCTTTTAGTTAACCCATGTTTAAAATAAGCTTTTTTCCACGTGTCATTTACTCTTAATTATTATTTTTCCATTAACATGGGAGAATAAGTTGAAAAGGGCAAATCGACATGCTTTCCCTACTATAAATATAGCCTCATTCTACCTTAAACGGGAGAGAAACTTATCTTCTAATTTTATTTATTTCTAGAAGCGACAGGAAAACTTATTCGAAGTTTAAAAATTAAGTTTTTTTCTGTTAATGCTGAGAAATACCGAAATAGTACCCAGGTGCAGGATTACCCCTCGCGGAAAGATGGACCTTGAGATCTTGTCAGATCATCAATATAGAAGAAGCAAAACTCTGATATAAAACATGTGCACTGACTTCAAATCAGACCGTTCTACTGATGATATTCTAACGGGCATCTCTGAACGCATATTCCATACACTAGACAAGTATATATTACATATTAATAATTTTTAACGCCAATACGTAGTTAAAGAAAAGTAAAAAAAATTGGATTATTAAAATAATTTCTAACGCTATTGGTAATGTTTACCCGTTCATTTATTTTTTTATCATCGCTTGTGTTTTAATTTATACTTTGAAACATGACATAAATCTCTCACGTCACGCCAAACATGTAATTAGTTTAGTAAGGTAATGTTTTAAGCTATCTATATAAAAAAAAGTTCAAATAGCTTAGTTGTTAGAACGTCATGGCCTCTACTTCATTTGTTGGGAATTATTATGCAATATTAAGTAGTTACGATTTCTAATATTTCGCAATAAAACAAATCACGCAATGTAATTATTACGTTTAAAAATTGTGACTGACGGAAAATTTGGGACTGGCGGAAAATTGTGACTGACGGAAAAATTGGAACTGCCGGAAAATTGTGACTGACGGAAAAATTGTGACTGGCGGAAAATTGTGACTGACGGAAAAATTGTGACTGACGGAAAAATTGGCGGACAGACAAAATCTCTATTTATATAAGATTCAAAGAAGAAAAACATTAATTTTAACTTTTTGTTAAACCTAGCACTAAGTACTAAGCCGGGAGGCAATACGAAAATTTAATTTTACAAAAAAGCAGAAAAGGTTCGATTGACATGATTAGTATAGAATCGGACAATTTTTCCCTCACAAGTAAGTAATTATTTTACTTATGTCATGTTTTAATTCACATTTTAAGCAGAGCAACCACCCACCCCACCAACACACCCACCCACAATTGATATCCAAGAAATTAAGAAAATGGCCGCGATCAAAAAAATAAACAATAATAATTACAGCTCCTTAAAAACGCGATCAGCGCCGGAGGTCGGTAAATTTACGTTAAATTTATACGCGAAACTGATCTCCCACAATTTTTTAAATACATCTATAATCGTAAAATGGAGTAAATCAACGTTTTCATCCGATGTAAAAAAAAAAACGTTACAGTACTAACCTTCAACGCCTTCTAATTCGTTAAGTATTGCTATATAAACAGATTTTACTTTAACTTAACAATAATTAAATAGTGCTGACAACAAAATACAATTAACATATCACTCAATAAATCCCGTGCTTAACTAATTAAACAAAAAATGTTGTCAAAATTGGAACCCTGAACACGAATCACCATTGACTTAAATCGAACATTCTTATTTATTCGGCCGTCGTGACCGCTACATGAAATATGACATTAGATCATTGAGTAGAATGTTCAGAAAATATTCGTGTGCACATCGAAAACGGCTCATTGTGTGTTGTGAGCTTGAAGGGCCGACAATAAACAAGACAACATGGGGGTATATTTATAAGAGTGTGTATTTAAAGATAGACAGAATAGTTAGAGGAAGACTTCTCCAAGACTAAGTATTTAATTCCTTCACACAGCAGAAAGATGTGGTACAAAGCAGGAAGGCAGACTCGTCGGCATTCCCCGGTCGGGACGCCTCAGGCAGTAATCAGTAAATGAAATCCAACCCACAGAGGGATGGAGCTCCTATGTTGGGATTAAAATAATCCTGAAAATAAAGTTCAATTCTCGCACGTGAGAAAGGGGTAACAATGTGCAGATAAATCATCTGAGAATGGGGTAACAATGTGCAGATAAATCATCAAAAGAGAGATATAGGACGAAAGCCTGAGAGAAGGAACACAAAACACCAGAATGTAGTTTCACAGCAATTTTACTAAGAAAGAGCAAGGTGCAGTCATAGAATATTTACAAACAGAGTTTTAAAAGTTCAGTTAGGCATTGGCGAATTTGAGAGTGGGTTTGCGAAAACGTGGTTCGCGAGAACTTATCTGTATAGAGTTCGGGTAACTGCGGGAGGTCATTCTCTGTGACAGCCGTCGTGGTCTGTTGTCACTAAGGAGACCAGCCGATGTGCTGCTGACTTGAGCGGAGTCGTCGAAAAAGAGGTCGGGATGCCGTGTGCAAGGTTTTTTTTAAGGGTTGGCTCACGTGACACCTAAGGGAATAGGGGTTGCAATGCCTGACAGCCAATCCGTGAGGCCCTTAAGGGACATGGCAACAGCCAATCAGTGAGAGAGGCTTTAATAAATTCCAACACCTAGGACTACCGATGACCAATAGTTCAGGCCGACAGATGAAAGACCATAGACGTGTCCACGTTTCTGCCGGACTGGTATCTTTTAGTTCAACGTTTTTTCTTCACTAATGTTGCGAAGACACCGCTCCGAAACTTTGTAGTTTCTTCCTTCCCACCGAAATGATCCAATTTCTGCAGGAAGGTATGGCACAAGGCCTGAGGATGGGTAGATTCAAGCTGGCTCACCTAAAATAGGACATCTCTAGCCTATTAAGAAGTGCCTGGTCAGGTTTGTCGGCATTCCCCGGTCGGGACGCATCAGGCAGTTTAGCAATAAACTAACTGCAACCCAAAAAGGAGATGCAAGGCCTGAGAGAGTGGGCCTCCTAAATATAATGAAACAACTGTTAGCAAATTTTCATTTTTGCCGAAGAATTGTTTTTTGTTTTTTACTGGCACGGCTGTTGAACCTGACTGATTAGGTTATGGTTAGGTTGGGGTTAGGTTGTTTTTTGTAGGGTTAGAGTTAGGGTTAGGGTTAGGTTGGGGTTAGGTTGTTTTTTTTGTAGGGTTAGGGTTAATGGTTAGGGTTAGGGTTAGGTTGGGGTTAGGTTGATTTTTGTAAGGTTAGGGTTAGGGTTAAGGCTTAGGGTTGGGGTAAGGTTGGGGGTATGTTGATTTTTGTAAGGTTAGGGTTAGGGTTAAGGCTTAGGGTTGAGGTTAGGGTAAGGATGTTTTTTGTAGGGTTAGGGTTAGGTGTTTTTTGTAGGGTTAGGGTTAAGGGTTAGGGTTAGGGTTAGGGTTAGGGTAAGGATGTTTTTTGTAGGGTTAGGGTTAGGTTGGGGTTAGGTTGTTTTTTGTAGGGTTAGGGTTAAGGGTTAGGGTTAGGGTTAAGGGTTAGGGTTTGGGTTAGGTTGGGGTTAGGTTGATTTTTGTAAGGTTAGGGTTAGGGTAGGGTTAGGGTTGGGGTTAGGGTAAGGATGTTTTTTATAGGGTTAGGGTTAGTTTTTTTTTGTAGGGTTAGGGTTAAGGGTTAGGGTTAGGGTTAGGGTAAGGATGTTTTTTTGTAGGGTTAGGGTTAGGGTTAGGTTGGGGTTAGGTTGTTTTTTGTAGGGTTAGGGTTAAGGGTTAGGGTTAGGGTTAGGGTAAGGATGTTTTTTGTAGGGTTAGGGTTAGGTTGGGTTAGGTTGTTTTTTTGTAGGGTTAGGGTTAGGGTTAGGGTTAAGGATTAGGTTGGGGTTAGGTTGTTTTTTGTAAGGTTAGGGTTAAGGGTTAGTGTTAGGGTTAGGGTTAGGTTGGGGTTAGGTTGTTTTTTGTAAGGTTAGGGTTAAGGGTTAGTGTTAGGGTTAGGGTTAGGTTGGGGTTAGGTTGTTTTTTGTAGGGTTAGGGTTAAGGGTTAGGGTTAGGGTAAGGTTGTTTTTTGTAGGGTTAGGGTTACGATAAAAAATGTTAAAGACCGTTTCTTTCTTTTCACCCTAACCGTAACTAAAAAAAAACAATGCGAAAAACTTGTTTTTTTTAACCCGAAATCTACAAATAAAACTAACCCTAACCCTAACTCTAACCTAGTCGGCCATGTTCAAAAGCTGTAACAGTAAAAAAAAAAAATGTTGCATCAAAACAAAAAAGTGTTTCATTAAATTTTCTTCGTAAAAAAATAAGTTTTTTTTTCATTTAAATTACCATACGATGACTGTTTTTTTTTTTTTCATATCTAAATGTTGATTCCTTTATTTTTCCTGTTTGATATCGTCTTCATCAAAATTAAATATTTTTGAATTAATTTTTACTGTTTTTATAGCGTCGCCTCGTTTTCATTTTGAGATCACGAAGTTTTTATTCGGCATTTTCCAGCTGTTTGCCTAAACTGCCAGAAGAGTTCAACCGTTGTAGTAAAATTTAGTTATATTTAAACGATTAGCTCCAAAAGTGGCTGCTTAATTTTGTCCACTAGTGTTGTCTCTCTCTTTCAGCAGTGACAGGCCAAATTAATCCACCGTACAAATTTGTGCAAATGTGTTCAAACTTGTACAAATATTAATTTATTTTTAACGGATTTTTCTATTTTCATTTTTATTTTAAAAATATTTTTATTTTTTTAAAAATTTTTGCTGTTTATTTTTTACAAATATTAATTTGTTGCCATCCGGAATGAGATTTGAGATCGTCATGATGGTGGGGGTGGATATGTTTTGCCTTGTAAGCAACAAATAATAAAATCAAACGGTGTTTATTAAAAAAAAAATTACATTAAAACATCAGAAAATAACCGAATAAATCGTCGGCACCAGAGGAATTAATATTTACAAAGTAAACAAAATTATTATTAAAAATCTCAAAAATCAGAAAACTGATTTAATATTTCTAAAACAATCCGCAAAAATCCGAAAACAAGTCCCACCCCTTCACTCTAATAGCTTATTTCCCCGAATCGCTTGACTTTGGAATCCCCTCCATACTCCCAGTTTCCCTGACTGTATACACACGTAACGAAAACAAACATCTCGCTGCGCAACTTCCAACTTTGGATGCTCCCATGAGTCTGGCCCCTAATTCAGAGTAGCCCCTTACGTCCCATGTACCTTGTTAAGGTTTAATATAAGTTGTTGTTTTTAAGTGAAATAATATAAAAAGAAATCCGCAAAAGTAAGAAAACAAATAAAGAAGTGGATTAATTTGCTTTGTGGATAAAATTTGGCAGCCATATTGGGAGCTAACCGCTTCAATATAGTCTTTAATTTAACTTTCAACCTCCTGTTTAACGCCGGCTGGGTATACCAAGCATGACAATACAAACAAGACTTACTCATTGCTAGTTAAATTGTCTTCGTTAAAATGGCCGACGAGGCGGCCATGTTGAATAAAGACGAGATGGGGAGATAAGAAATAACTTAACCCGATTTGACCCCCGAGATAAGAGACGGATAATGAGAGGAAAGAAGGATATGGAGAGGAAGTTTCTTAAGTGTTTCAATTTAAAACGGATGAAGAAACAAATCCGGTACAAGCTCGTACCAACATGGAAGGATCAAGATCGCTTGAGAAAAAGACAATTAATAAAAGATTAACTTGATGAAAATAAAAAGGCGAACACGTCTGAGTTTCGTTCTTTTATTTTATGCCATATCAACCCTTTTGGAGCAATTTGAATGCAAATTTAGTCATTTAGGGAAACGTTTTTATGCTTCAAGTTCTTAATAATTTCAAATATTTATTCATGGTGCTTGGTTTGGTTGTTTTGTTTTACGGCATATCAACCATTTTATTTTTATTTGAAGCCATATTCAGCCATTTTGAGAAACGTTTTTATGCTTCAAGGTCTTGATATCTTCAAATATTGATTCATGGTGTTTGGTTTGATTGTTTCGTTTTACGGCATATCAACCATTTTCTTGTTATTGATGCCAAATTCACCCATTTTGGAAAACGTTTTTATGGTTCAAGTTCTTGATATTTTCAAATATTGATTCATAGTGTTTTGTTTTATGGTTTTGTTTTATCGGTCCTTTGGAACAATTTGATGTCAAATTCCGTCATTTAGGAAAACGTTTTCATGCTTCAAGTTCTTAATATTTTCAAATATTGATTCATGGTGTTTGGTTGTTTTGTTTTACGGCATATCAACCATTGTATTTTTATTTGAAGCCATATTCAGCCATTTTGAGAAACGTTTTTATGCTTCAAGTTCTTGATGTTTTCAAATATTGATTCATAGTGTTTGGTTTGGTTGTTTTGTTTTACGGCATATCAACCATTTTCTTGTTATTGATGCCAAATTCAGCCATTTTTTTAAAAACGCTTTTATGCTTCAAGTTTTTTATGTTTTCAAATAGTTCTTCATGGTGTTTTGTGTAGTTGTTTTTTTACGGCATATCCACCATTTTTTGGTTATTTGATGCCAAAATCGGTCATTTTGAGAAAAGATGTTATACTTTAAGTTCTCATTATGTTCACATTGTTATTCTTCGTGTTGTGTTTGGGTACTTTGTTTTATTGGAGAGGGAATGAAATTGAAAAGTAGTAAAAACGAGATAAAATTATTAGATTAATTTATTAAGCCGGCTTTCTTCGACACTCATCAGAGTAAATACGTGAAAGTAAACTTCATGTCCTGCGATTAAATCATAAAATATTGTACTTTAACTAAGACTTGTGACAAGATTGGGGATATAACATGGGGCGGGGGTCACGAGTGGATCACATTAAGCCCTAGCAGACACCCATTTTGATTACATAGGGAGGTTTTTAATAACTGAATATAAGTTCTTTTCTAGAACTTAAAGATGGGCAACGAATGTAATCTACTTATGACAGATAAACTGTCGCTAGTGTGAGCCGACACACATTCGGCCTCATTTTTCTCTGCCTAAACTTGTTTTAATTTCATAACCATAGTTTGCGATTTAATTGCAGTACATGAAATATACTTCCAAGTATTTACTCTCGTTAAGACCACTTTTCAGGTTCACCCGTTAAAAAAATGTCACAAATGTATATATTATGTGCCATAATAAAATTCTGTACCTCGAAAATATATATATATATATATATATATATATATATATATATATATATATATATATATATATATATATATATATATATAGGAATTAGAGAAAGCAAGAGCCAAATCAAAATTCAATTCAAAAGTTCAACGCAAGGTATATTCCGCAAAAAGGCAATTTATTCAAGTTAAATTTTCCTTAAGACAGGCTTTTCAAAGATCAAAATCTTATCATCAGAGGAAGTCGCTGGGATAGATAAGTTGGCAATGGCCAAGATTTAAAATTTGAAAAAATGAAATAAAAGTTGTAGGGAAAGAAACGCAGGGCAAAACTGTGCCAGGGTGCAAGCAAATGTCCGATTGCTAAAAAGTCCGGTGTCGAAGAGTCCAGCGGAGAGAATAAGATGTAGATAGGTAGGTCGTTAGAGGCACGAGAAGTAATGAGAGAGGTTTCAAAGTTAAATTCCAAGAAGCCACAACTTCAGGTACGGCGAAAATAGAAAATCCAAAAAGGGTAAAAAGTCCAATAAGAGGTACGTTCGAAGATGCAGGGAGGCTCAGAGAAGATTAAGGTGGAAAATATTCGACATTAACGATACTTCCCAGGCAGAGATGACAAAGGAAAAGGTTTTAAAGTGGGAAAAAGAGGCAGAGAGAATATTTAAAGTATGCCTGTTGAGAAAGCCGGCTATAAAAATATATATATATATATATATATATATATATATATATATATATATATATATATATATATATATATATATATATATATATATATATATTATCGCAAGCATGAAGGGAAGACGAATTCTATCGTTCATGATTAAAAGTTAATACAGAAAAAAAATGCCAGCCGACCGGTTTCGCCCTCTCTTACCAAAAGCTGTATCGAGGGAGTTTTAAAAACCCCGAAGGATTTTAAAAAAGGGGGTGAAAAGAGAGAGTACAGAAAATAAAATAGCGTTATGGTATATGTACAATGGAGGATGAATCTTAGAGACTGATCACATCTACTCCCAATAGACATCCCCTTTGTTTACAAAGGGAAAGACGTTTAAGACAAACGTGGATCGTCTCCAAGATTTTTAGATGGTATAATGAGTGAGCATGACTGAGAATGGTGAAGGAGTCCATGCTAAAATTCCTAGCGCACGGCGGGTAAATGGTCTGGAATGGAATATGGAATAGAATATATATATATATATATATATATATATATATATATATGTATATATATATATGATTATTTTTATTCATACAGACATCTACAAAATCTGAGACACTGGCATGTTAATGTTATCGATCTACAGACTGATATTTTAATTATTTTGATATTGATTTTTGATTTTGGATTTTTTAGTTTTTGATTTTTATATTTATTTTCATTTTTTTTTTATCTTTTATCTTTTATTTTTGATTTTCTATTTTTATTTCTATTTTATATTATATTTTTTTGATTTTTAACGGTCTCAAGTCTGACCACGTGACTTTCTAAATTTTAATTTTCCTCCTTCTTCCCTTTCCATTTTTTTCTCCACCATTTCATTCTTCCCAAATATTATCGGAGGGTAGGATCGAATTTTAATTCTTTCTGATGAGATCTCAGTTTTTAACAGCTGTAGATCGATAACATCGACATGCCAGTGTCGCAGATTTTGTACATGTTTGTTTGAATAAAAAATAATCATATACATAAGAGCTCTATGTGATATTTAGCAGTGTTTATAAGCCCGGTTGAAATTCTTTGTATTCCTATCCTGTGGATGTTTACTTTACCTGGATTATATTTATATATATATATATATATATATATATATATATATATATATATATATATATATATATATATATATACAGGGTGGGCAAAAAGAAGGGTCCTATTTTTAAAAATTCATAACTTTTTTATTTATTGATTTTTTTGTTATTTTTTTTTTTAGAATAAGTAAAGGACCCCTTCCGAAGCAAGCATGAGCCGTATTAGCCCTAAGGAACGTACCCTCATTTAGAAAACATTATTCTTGCTTAAAAAACTCAAAACAGTGTAAAAAACAATACTTTAGTTTTTGTAAGTTTTAAGAAGTGTTTTTCGGCTAAAATTTGTTTTGTTTATTTCAAAAAATCTCGGAAGGGTCAGTCTACACACACATAAAGTTTGGTGAGTTTCACTTTTATTTTGTGGAAGTTATTCAAATTCAAGTTATTCAAATTTAAAGATAGGACCCTTATTTTGGCCCACCCTGTATATATATATATATGATCTTTTATTTATACACATTTATTATAAGGAGATGTGATATATTATGTACAGATTTTCAGTATTAACTTTAACAGTTCTTTATACGTGAGTAGAGCCACGATCATCGTAAAGGAGGGCAGAGCACTGGAAAATGACGTCATGCTATAAAGTAACAGACAAGATCTGTCGAACAGTCAGACCATAGTAATTTTGATGACTCTCTTCAGTTAAAACTTGATCAAAATTCAGGAAATGCATCAATTTTTTATGAAATTTTGTGTATTTATTAAATAATGATCACGGAATATAATTAATTCATTACTTAATTAGAAATATTAGTACAAATGTATTATTTCGTGTCATTTGGACAGCAAATATTAAGTTAATACTTAATGATAAAATGATGTAAATTTTTGAATTTTTTGAACATGAAAATTTTTTTTCCGGTCTACATCGAATGAAAAGACTAGTATCAGTTATACTGCATGGAAATATCTATACAATACATTCTTAGGTAGTTTTATTCTTTATACTAGCAGGACCCGTGTCCCGGCATTGCCCGGGGAAATATAACAGCCTGACTTGGTTTATAAAGACACACGAAGAAGATAAATCCCTTTTCTTAGGCAGTTCTATTCTTCATATGAACATTTCATTATCATTAGTTTTAGCTGAATAATTTGATAAGAGTTGCTCTCATTTCCGAAAAAAATAAATGATGTTTCGTGATTTTTTTTTACTTAAAAGTAAATCAAACATGAAATGTAAATCACACATGAAAGATTAAGAATTGAGTAAAGTAACACAATATCAATTATTCAAAATAAATAAAAACATTTATTGAAATAAATTAAAATGTGTATGTTTTATTGTTTTCTTTTTGAAAGATTTGATAAAGTAGATCTCATTTCCGAAAAAAAATGTTTCTTGATTTTGTTTACTTAAAAGTTAATCAAACATGAAAGACTACAAATTCCGTAAATTAATTATCTAAAATAATTAATTAATAAAACATTTATTTAAATAAATTAAAATGTGTGTGTGTTTATTGTTTTCTTTTTTAAATGTTTCTTGATTTTGTTTACTTAAAAGTTAATCAAACATGAAAGACTACAAATTCCGTAAATTAATTATCTAAAATAATTAATTAATAGAACATTTATTGAAATAAATTAAAATACGTGTTTTTTGTTTGTTTTGGGGGGTTTGTTTTTGCAAAACGCACAGTTTATTTACAATATAGTAAACATTTGTAATAAATAAAAACGATCAGGTTTTTGGGGAGAGGATTTTTTCCAAGCGGACAGTTTATTTACAATATATTATTTGAATATTTCGCTTATTTTGTTTGATTTTCGCACACATTTTAGACCAAACTTATTAATTAATGTAAAATTGTATTGTTTATCCCAAAATAAAATTCTAATTTATTTCTTAAGGCTTTAAATTCGAACTTAATGCAATGCCTTAATCGTTGGAGACCATCTTGTAATTTCCTCTTATTTTCTTTCACGCTTGACATCTATAAAAATGAAATATGTTTGAAAAAAGAAACAAGTTAACACTGATTTCCAGGAGAATGAATAAACCTTAGGAGGGTAGCCGTGTTCTTGGCAGGGGAATAAAGTCACAATAGTAGGAACAAGTTAACAATGACTTCAAACTAAATGAATAATCCTTAGGAAGGTAGCCGTGTTCTTGGCAGGGAAATAAAGTCACAATACTAGGAGCAGGTTAACAATGATTTCAAAATGAATGAATAATCCTTAGGAACGTAGCCGTGTTCTTGGCAGGGGAATAAAGTCACAATAGCAGGAACAAGTTAACAATGATTTCAAAATGAATGAATAATCCTTAGGAGGGTAGCCGTGTTTTAGGCAAGGAAATAAAGTCACAATAGTAGGAGCAGGTTAACAATGATTTCAAAATGAATGAATAATCCTTAGGAGGGTAGCCGTGTTCTTGGCAGGGGAATAAAGTCACAATAGCAGGAACAAGTTAACAATGATTTCCAAGTGAATGAATAATCCTATGTACCTGAGTCTGGTTGCTCTGATTACAGATGGACGCATGCGTGTTAAGCGTTTCGAGCACTTCCGGTCCTCATTGATAGTGGTTCTTACTCCCACTATCAATAACGTCATCAGAAAAAAACTCGACTCAGTCTACATGCCTCCTTTACGATGGCAGTGGTTGAGCTAAGTAGTAGGTTATGAAAATATATTCATGGCAATTAAGCTATACAAAGGCGTCCGCGTTTCATCCCTGTAAGGAATCGTCAGCTTAAGGCAATGGTGATTCATATGGAACATACATTATTATTATTAGTAGTAGTAGTAGTAGTAGTAGTAGTAGTAGTAGTAGTAGTAGTAGAAAAATTTGAAAAATACAAAATATATAATTAAACAGAGAATTTTTAACAATGGTTGCTTAAATGAAAAAATGCGACCTAAATACACACAATAGATATAAATATAGATATCGGTGTATTATAATTAAAAGGATTAACTTTTTAGGTTCGTTTCTGAATATACATAACTGGGTCATAGCTTTGTATATAAATTAAGATCACAGTGGTGGGCCTGTCGACGAATCAACAATGAAATCACTTGAATAGATATCTGCAAGCAGCGAGGCCGGTCTCTGAAGCCCGAGGCCATTACTCCGACTATTACCAAAGCCGTGGCACTACTAATGTCTAAAAGATGGCATTTTTAGCAGGAAATCAAAGACAATGCCGACGTTTGTGTCCATTAAGAAGTGTACCGATATTGCTTGTAAGGTTTCTCCGCCGAAGAGAACGTAATCTGGCGCGATTGGCGCTTCTCCCGCGCGGAGGTCAATCCGTTTACAAAACGGGGTCAAAAGTTCTGGAAAATGTGTCTCGGAAAGTAAATCGCTTCTTGGAATATTCCATTTATTTGGCATTCTGCTCAAAGAGAGAAAGCGTCTACGTGGTGATGGCGTCCGGTTTTGAAATCGGAAATTGAACTCTAGTGCTTTTGAAAAAAAAAAAAAGTCCCTCATAATTTTATACCGGTGTAATTTGGGCGGAATTTCGTTAAGAGAGTTAACCAAATTACTTTAACCAATAACCATAAGTCCGAGTGGCAACGTCGTAAAACAAAACATAATCGCCTTACAAAAAGTTTGATTCGATTATTTGTAATAAAAAAAAAATGTGTAAATAATTTTAAAAAATGTTAAAACAAATAATTAATTGTCCCTCAACCAGCAAAAAATACCCAATCTAAAATATATGGGTAGCTGCTTTTAATAAACACCGCTTGTCAATTTCAAATTTATACAACCGGAAGCCGTCACTAAGTAGACTTTTTCTTTAACCAGCATTCTGATTAACGATGTATTTTTAATATGAATATGTTTGTATCATTAGGATTAGTCGGACTACTATTCTCATCTTGGATGTTATTTTCACAACGTTTCTGCCGATGTAACTACCGACCTTCTTCAGATGCATATTGTCGAACTCGGGAATCTGTACAGAATTTCGAACTGAACTATTTGGTGCGTCTTTTGAGATGAGGATTGGTGATTTTAATCTTTTTATTTTAGTATCGTGGTCATGTTTTTTTAGGTGTTTGTAAATTGATCTAGTGTTGGATAAATGCATGGTGAGCATACGGGAAACTGTGGTGGTAGTTAAACCGATGTAACAATTGTTTTATATTATTATTGTCGGAGATATATTCTCTCAAAGGGTATTGAAACTGATTTATAACCGTTTTTTTTCTACTTTTGTGGCTGTTGACTTTTTTTAATATTTTGAAAGCCAACTTCCGAATTTAGGCGACTTGGGAGGATCAGCATCATTTGTATCTGTATGACCGCATTTAAAGTACGCATCCCACCTCTTATCCATTGTTTCCGACTTATAAAATATTTGTTTTGTTTGAACAGTATGTTTTCCCATCAGAAAGCAATGCTTTATCAACACACTAAATTCAGGTGTGTCCATTGTTTTGAAAAGTTGCAACAGTATTGATTTACTCCTTTCCAGGAGTTAGGCACGAGTCCAGTTTTTATCTTACTCCCACAAGTAAGATGTGACCCAAGGTCGGGTCGGGAAAGTGGGGTTTAAAAATTGTCTGGGCAGCCCCGTCAGCATTCCCCGGTAGGGGCGCGTCAGGCAGTAAGCAATAAACTTACTCCTGCCCAAAGAGGGGAGGCGAAGCCTGGGAGGGTGGACCTCCTAGAACTGCACAGGACAGACCTATAGACAGGCGTAAATCAAGCTCCGAAGGCCCATACAATACCAGTTTATGGGGTGCAGTATCCAACGGAACAGATACTACACTTTGATCTTGGCCAAAAGTCGCAACGGTAACTTCAATTACTGCAATTTGAAACTAATTGGGCTTAAATTGTGACACGTGCCATTTGAAGGTTAGTACTTTATAAGAAAGTCAAAAGTATTTTTTATTAGTTACATAATCTAGATGTCAGACCCGGGACTTATTGAGTGATGTTTTAAAATAAAGGAACACGAATTCCACGACGAAAAATGAAAACTGGTTTAGACTGGTGTTATTGTTTTCAACAAATGCACGTGTTTGAAACTAACGGATGTATTTCTACAGTATTTTGCATTAGAGATTTAAGGATATATATATAGATAGATAGATGAATGGATAGATAGATAGATAGATAGATAGATAGATAGATAGATAGATAGATAGAGAGAGAGAGAGAGAAAGAGAGAGAGAGAGAGAGAGGTGCTAGAGAGAGAGACATATTGAGAGGAGGTAAGATTTAGATAGATAGATGGCTGGATGGATAGATAGATAGATAGATAGATAGATAGATAGATAGATAGATAGATAGATAGATAGATAGATAGATAGATAGATAGATAGTGGGTGTGTGGGTGTGGGGGTGTGCGAGAGAGAGAAATATT
>OY744551.1:7521842-7549342 GCA_963556195.1 Sepiola atlantica
CAAATATATGCTCCCTCCGGTCGCATATTTTTGCTAGGCTGCCGCATCAGAAATGAAGGCTCACGCGTAAGCCAATGGAGCCCCAGTCATATTTCTGTGGTGGTTAGACATTGATTTTCTGTGTTTATGACCAAGAATATTTTTAGTTGAAAATAAAGGAAAAAAAATTCGACCCTACCCCGATTTTTGTTGTACCCTCGCCCATAAATAGAAAGACCTGTAGTTTAAAAAGAAAGAAAAAAAATGTGTTGTACCCCCCTCAATTTTTTTATATTACCAGTCATTGAAATATTTTTTAGTTAAGAAAAAAAAAAAATTTTTTTGGCCGCCTTCTCCCAATTCTTTTATCTTCCCCCCCTATACATGTAAATATTTTAAATTAAAAAGGAAAAAAAAACTAACCCTAACTGTAACGACGGGGGCAAAGTTAGCGTGGGTCCTAAAATGAAAAAGCACCAAAAAATCAAATACAGTGAACACAGTGTGTGTGGGGGGGGGGGTTGTTTAATGACCTTTTTTTAATTAAACAATTTGATTCTACAATCAGTTGTATAGTTTTCCAGTACAATGTGTTAGTTTATTTTGTTGACATTAAAGAAAAAAAAATCACATCTTTTTTTTTAATAAATAAAACATGGAATCATAAATTCTGTTGAGGTCGTGTAAAAATGATAATATTGGATATGAAAGTATTAAGAAATCAAATACAGTAAACACGAAAAGTTTTTTAATTCTCGGAAAGAAAAAGTTTACCTGAACTGTGTGTGTGGGTGTGTGCGTGCGCGCGCGTTTTTATATAGTCATTTTTAAATCAATTATTATTTTAATTAAACAATTTGATTTAATAAATGTGTGTTTTAAAACATAATGGCTAAAGAATAAACAAACTTAGGACGGTTTTAAAAATGGAAAACTTAGCACGGTGAATACCAGCATTGTTGTTTACATATTTAACGTGCCATATTAACATCGTCTGCTTAATCAGATCGCCATATTTAATTACCGGAGGGAGGGAGGACACTACTGATTAAAAAGCCAATCGGCTGCTTAATCCGATCGCCATATTTAATTACCGGAGGGAGGGAGGACACCACTGATTAAACACCCAATGACTTTGCAATTTTAACAGTACTCGCGTTGAAATGGTTGAGAAAACACGCCGGTTATGATGAAAATGGCTGTAATTAATTGTATGAATAATTTTTATTAATATAACCTCATCGGAAAATATTGTGAATACATATGTAAATTTGATAATAGCAGTTATAAGTGTATATTTGTAAATATGTATTTAATTTAAGGTTTAAAGGAATGACTTATGTAAATAGGAAAACCCATTTGGTGTCTTAACGGCTTTTAATGACAGTATATAAAGAATTTCAAAAAGATTAGTTTCAGTAAAAAAGATTAGTTTCAGTAAAATAGTCATACTGGAGTTTCGGCTTCAGACAGACAGATACATAAACTCCATTATTAATAGATGTATGTATATATTAGTGATATTTTAAGCTGAATTATTTCGACACTTGATTATTGGGGAAATGGGCGTATAATCAGTACCATTGGAGAGCCATGAATATTATAACTGTCCTGTTTTTAAATCTCCGAAACAGTTACATGGTAAACAGCTGATGATCCCCGTGTTAATATTAGACGCTTAAGGTCTCCTGTTTTTGTTTCACTCTTAGATAATTAACCCCCTTTTTTTCTTTTTTTTCTTTTTTTTTTACTTATACTTTTTCATTTAGTAATTTTCCAACGAATTTTAAGTCTGCAATATCTTGGATTTAGTTAGTTTGTCTGGGAATTTAAACTGCATTTTACATTTTTTTTTTAATGGCTCAAAGCTTCTTTAGACTATATATATATATATATATATATATATATATATATATATATATATATATATATATATATATATATATATAGTCATTCATTAAATTACGTTATATTCAAATCAGGATTAAACGCGCGAAATTTTGCTGCTGCCGTATGCCCTCACTTAGTTAAATTTCAAACAGCGCTAAACTGTTAAGACTTTTATACTATGAATATTGTTATGTAATATTACAGTGTTAATTACCTACAGACGATATCGTTTCGGACTTACGCTCTCATCAGTTCAAGAGGTGGTGGTTTCAGTCGATCACATGAGTTCGAACGCAGTTCTTAGATTCAGCCTAGAATCTCGTATGCATAATGCTAGTTAGCTAGAGTGAACACTACTTAGATATAACCTCAATCGTAAGTAGTGTTCACTCTAGTTAACTTAACATATAGTTTCATTACTCCCTCTCGGGCTATTATTTCTATTGAGCAAGGAAAGACTTACCCGCTTTTTTGAGAAGGAGTTAATTCATCGCTAATCGCTTGAAGCGTCCCTACAGTATAATGCCGACTGGGTTGCTCAGGCATTTTTGTATGAAGATATAAGTGTATATTTGTAAATATGAATTCATTTGAAGTTTAAAAGAAATGAATCATGTAAATTGCAAAACCCGTCTGGTGTCTCAGCGTGTTTTTGTAACAGTATATAAGGACGTTGAAAGAGTATTAGTTTAAGTAAGATTCTTAACACTTTCTCTGTTCTAATCGCAGTCTCGTCTTGAAATTACTTTCTACTTTATTTAATGTTATCTAATGTTATTTAATGTTATCTAATGTAAATTAATTGATTAATAGTTTCCTAATTCTAAAGGTATACAAAGATTATGAACGCTGACTTGAAAAAATTAATTAATTAAATAGTAATTATTCCCCTCTCTTACGTTTACAAAAATTATCGGGGCTTGATTTCCGGGTTTGTCCTGTGCAGTTCTAAGAGGTCCACCCTCCAAGGCTTCGCCTCCCCTCTTTGGGGAGGAGTAAGTTTATTGCTTACTGCCTGAGGCGCCCCTACCGGGGAATGCCGACGGGGCTGCCCAGGCAATTTTAAATGGCCAGAGTGCTCACCTCTCGAGCGCTGGCTTTTCAAACCCCACTTTCTCGACCCGATCTTGGGTCACATCTTACTTGTGGGAGTAAGATAAAACTGGCCTTGTGCCTAACTCCTGGGGAGGAGTAAAGATTCTTGACATGTTATCCGTTCTAATCGCAGTCTCGTCTGGACATCACTTTGTTCTTCTTTGTTTATATGTTATCTAATGTTATTTAATGTTATCTAATCTAAATTAATTAATTAATAGTTTCCTAATTCAAAAGGTATACAAATATTATGGACGCTGACTTGAAAAAAATAATGAATTAATTAGTAATTACCAGCCCCCCTCCCCTTTATTACGTTTATAAAAATTCTCGCCGACGGACAGACAGACAGACAGACAGAATGACAGACAGAATGACAGACAGACAGACAGAGAACCTGCTCGTTATATTATATAGTGCATTCTTAAGGTGCGCTGACTTTTACGAAACCTCACCTGGCCTTGTGTCTAACCTCCTGGAGAGGGGGTATATAAATACGGGCGCTCCTGACACAGCTTGACTAGAAATCGGTCAAGGATACGTCCTCGGCAATCAATCCGAAAATGGCTCCGCTTCGGTCAAGCTGAGGTTTTGAAAAGTCAGCGCACTAGTAGATTGCATCCTGGACAAATAAAAATGCCTGAGCAGCTCCGTTAGTTTCCCGCAAAGCGTGTAATGACCGTCGATATGTGTCAGTAAGTTTTGAAGACACCAACCTAATAACCTTTTTACACATGATCGTGAATTTCCGTGAAGAAATGCTATTTAAAAAAAGAATGAAATAAAAATAAAATTAAAAAATAAGGCAAAAGATGTCATTTGTCTGAAATATGAACCCATGGAGCCTCCCCGCTTTCCGTCTCCAGGATGGTACATGGAAGGCAAATAGACTAAAACCAATTCAAACATTATTTACAAAAGTCTTTTGAATTAAAACAAAACGCAGCAAACATATAGAATGTCTCAAAGTTTGTTTTCTTCTTGACTGCTAATAGGGAGAGTAGAAAGTGACTAATTTTGGTTTTACTTTCGGCAGCCTTGTAAGTCTCGCTTCAGTTTTGTTGCCCTTTAGTCCTCACATTCCATAAGACAAAGGGGTAAAAATTGCTGTTTTCTGGGTCGGAATCTACCGGTCTTACACTTATCGTTGGCTAGCTTTTTGAACTTGAAGTAGTATTTTTTTAGCTCCTAATATAAAGTGACTTCATGCCTTGACTGGAGTGATTTCAATATATATATATATATATATATATATATATATATATATATATATATATATATATATATACTCTGGGGTCCTGGTTTTTGATTTTGAAAGAGTATTAATTTTTTAGCTCCTTATATCAAGTGGCTTCATGCCTTGTCTGGAGCGATTTTCATATATATATATATATATATATATATATATATATATTGATGAGTCTTGATTGAAAAAGACGAAACGTATACATCCATAGATAAACATATAAACAATAACAAATATTTATATTTGAAGCTCCTCGTTAAAAAAAGTAGAGCACTGTAAAATGGTAGTAGTAACACAGCGTAGCGTCACTTGCTTTATGCATCGTTCCTTCACTTATAGAAGTTTGAATGCCTGTTCGCTTCGCCGCCGTTAATGTGTTAAAATTATCATTGTTTATAAGCTATTCAGAACTAGCCTAGCGGTTAGCGACGTTGGACGGGGTTGGAAAATACTTGTAGTCCAGGGTTTCGAATCGTGTGACCGGTGGTGAATAGTCGTACTTCTATGCTGATGAGTCTTGATTGAAAAAGACGAAACGTATACGTCCATAGATAAAAATATAAACAATAACAAATATTTATATATGTATATATATAAGAAAAACCAGGACCTCAGAGTCTGTATATATATATATATATATATATATATATATATATATATATATATATATATATATATATATATATATATACATACAGACTATGAGGTCCTGGTTTTTCTACCTTGAAGTAGTACTTATTAAAACTTCTCTCATGTCGCGGCTTCATGTATTGTCTCGAGCGATTAGCATGAAAAACAAAAATAAGCCGACATCTTTTTTGTTTGTTTTTTCATCCTTCCATTTGAAAAACCTGTGAACACTGTTTCCGAAAGAGGAGAGAAAGAAACCGAAGTAATTATTCCGGTCATAGATTTAATAGAGGCTGAGAGCGGAGAAGAGCCGACTCGGCGCGACCCAACAGAGCCCTCAAAGTTCCTTACAAATAAAGACTAATGTATTCCTTTTGTTTTGTGCTAAATCGCCATTTAAGTTGGCAAGCTGACTGAGAAATAATTGTCCTTTGCTCGGTATTTCCCAACACGGCCGCGACTCCCGGGTTGGGTAACATATGTGCTCGTAATGTTTAGCCCTATACTCGCCCCACCCGCGCCCCGCGGACCGCAGTTGTCTTGTCATCTTAACTGACGCCGACAGAGGAAGGCCTTGGGAAGATGGCGATCTGTCCGTTCCCAGTAACGAACCTCTTCCAAAGTACCCCCTCTCTCTCTCTTTCCATCTCCGTATATATATATATATATATATATATATATATATATATATATATATATATAGGGTGGGCCAAAATAAGGGTCCTATCTTTAAATTTGAATAACTTGAATTTGAATAACTTCCACAAAATAAAAGTTAAACACACCAAACTTTATGTGTGTGTAGACTGACCCTTCCGAGATTTTTTGAAATAAACAAAACAAATTTTAGCCGAAAAACACTTCTTAAAACTTACAAAAACTAAAGTATTGTTTTTTACACTGTTTTGAGTTTTTTAAGCAAAAATAATGTTTTCTAAATGAGGGTACGTTCCTTAGGGCTAATACGGCTCATGCTTGCTTCGGAAGGGGTCCTTTACTTATTCTAAAAAAAAAAAAAAAAAATCAATAAATAAAAAAGTTATGAATTTTAAAAAATAGGACCCTAATTTTTGCCCACCCTGTATATATATATATATATATATATATATATATATATATATATATATATATATATATATATTATAGAAAACTATAACAACATCGGTACCCTCGGTTTCAAATCCAAACGAAGGAATCCCCTTTGTTGTTATTGAAAACCGACGGTACCGATGTTGTCTTAATCTTCTGTGATACATATATATATATATAAATAAATATTAACACACTTATTTTTTTTATTTGGGTTCCCTCCTACTAAGCTTTATATATATATATATATATATATATATATATATATATTTTTTTTTTTTTTTTATTTTTTTATTTTTAAATACAGATTTTAACCAGACATGGACCAGTGGTTTCTGACAAGAAAAGGGTTTTAAATTCCCTATTCCGTCTTCTTCAGCATAGTCTGAAATAGTAAATGATGGAATTTCTTCAAAAAACATTCTTTCTTTCTCTCTTTTCTTTCTTTCTTTCTTCTTTTCTTTCTCTCTGGTTCTTTACTTCTAAATATAGCATCTCTTACTTAACGGTTATTTTTCTGACCTAGCGTCTGGCCGGCCTCTCATTTCAAATTCTTTGTCCAGAGCGTTTTATAACGTTTATAAATGTTTTTTGAAGAAATTCCATCATTTACTATTTCAGACTATGCTGAAGAAGACGGAATAGGGAATTTAAAACCCTTTTCTTGTCAGAAACCACTGGTCCATGTCTGATTAAAATCTGTATTTAAAAATAAAAATATTACGCTCTTAATTTAATTTAATTGAGCACTCTGCTGGTATTTCCCTTTTATTCTTTTTTGAGTATACCTTTATACTTTATATATATATATATATATATATATATATATATATATATAGTGGACATTTCAGTAATGCACCGGTTTCTTTAGCGATAAACGCCATTTCTCATTGTGTTTTTACCTCATTTCAGTACGCTGACGAGTCCCTTTAGTAAGGACTTTTTTTTATTTAAAAATCAACCCATCTTGATAAAATCGCGGTACGATTCTGAAATATGTTACATAGTTTTCAAAGAAATTATTTGTATTAGCTCTCACTTTTCTGCGATATGATTTATTTTCAATATTACATGACACACTATATATATATATATATATATATATATATATATATATATATATATATATATATATATATATTTAGGAGTCGTAAACATATTCTTGTTTTAGATGTGTAGTCTTCCTAAGAATTATTATATATATATATTACTACGTCTCCCCTTCTCCCTCGCTTTCTCTCTATCTTATATATATATATATATATATATATATACATTTAAAATATAATTAGCCACGGACACGTGTTTCGACTCATCATCATGGCTGAACATAACGAGATTCGAAACCAGAACCCCAGAGTCCGAAGCCTGAAGCTCTACCACTAAGCCAATCCCCGCTAAGTACATCTTCTTTTTTTATAGATGTAATTTTCTTGTTTATTTTGCCTGCGATAACTTTTGAACGAAAAGCATTCTACCTGAATGCTAATTAGGAATAAGTTGTCCTTCACCGATGTGATTCACGCAGATGAGAAGCATGATCTAGATATTTCTTAGATATAATTATCCACGGACACGTGTTTCGTCGTTATACGACTCATCAGCGTGGCTGAACCAAGCGAGATTCGAGACTAGGATTACATATATATATATATATATATATATATATATATATATATATATATATATATATATATATATAAAGTGGTGTACTAAAAGCGAACTTTTAGGAAAGCTAAAACCTATTGTGAAGAGTATACAGCTCAATATCCAGGGTAGAGCAGGTAGATATTGAATTTTGATTTGGCTTTTGCTTATCTAATTCCTTTCCATTCTTCTTCATATATATATATATATATATATATATATATAGAGAGAGAGAGAGAGAGAGAGAGAGAGAGAGAGAGAAAGAGAGAGAGAGAGAGATTTACATTGGTCGAAACGTTGTCAGGATACATTGAAGATGAGAATAGTAGTCCGAATAATACAAATAATACAAATTATTAATCCTCATCTCAAACGACGCACCTGAAGAAAGTTGGAGGTTACTTCGGCGGAAACGTTGTGAGAATCACATCCAAGATAGGAACAATAGTTCGAATTACCCAAATAATCGAAAACACTTTTTGGGGGGATATATAAATAAAAGGCAAAATAAACATTATTCTGTAATTAGGGGGTGAGTCAGAAAGTATGCAAGAATTACCGTAAATGGCTGGCAATTGGGGAAAATAAGTCAAACACAATTTATTTTGTAGAAATCGCTTCAGACAATGCATGAAGCCACTTGATGTAAAAGGAGCCAACAAGAACGAAATATGATTATCACAAAAGCAAGAGATGCCTGTTGGCCATAGTTTTGAAACGACCAAGATTATAGGTAGGACAAAAACAGTCAGCAGGAAGAGAGTTCCACAAGCCTGTAGTTCATAGTTCATAGCTACTGGAATAGGAAGCTGTATTACAATTAGGTATCAAAACAACGAATTGGTGAAGACTACGAGACCAACGAGACAAACGAGCTGGAACAAAAGAAGCAGGGAATAGATCACACAATTCTTAAGAACACATGGAATAATAGTATTTATAGAAAAGACTGGGACTACAAAATCACCTCTGTTAGCGAGACAGTGAAGAGAAGAAGAAAGGGTCGGGGCCAATCAAATTACAGATACGTTTCTGCAGCTCATCAAGAACCCTAAAATGAGACAGAGATTCGCCAGCCCAAATCTGACAACAGTACTCCATACATGGTCTGACTGTGGATTTGTAGAGATAGAGAATAGCCTCATTTGTGAGAAAGTGTTTGGAGCGATAGAGAGAACCGACTTTACGTGAAGCAGAAAGAGCAGTGAGGGGTACACCAGAGATTAAGATTTCAAGTGTTCTCAAGTGCGTAGGCGTAACGTTTTTTTATGTTTTATCTAAGGAGCCAGTCTAGTGAACAGAATGGAGGCGACATAGTCAGACACGTGACATAGTAAGACATGTGACAAGGGCAGAGTCACAAATTATGGCTTCATTAAAGGAAATGGTTGCCAATGAGGCCGGGCGAATCAAACACGATTGATTGAGATTTCAAGTGTTCTGAAGTGCGTAGACGTGGCGTTTTTTTTTTTACGTGTAAGGTGATGGGTCAGAAGACATGCAGGGTGGAGACGATATAGTCAAGCACGTGACAATTACAAGGAATCGGAAGCGAATATGCATCCCTAGTATATTTATAACTCTCTTCTCTCTCTCCCTCTCTCTCTCTCTCTCCCTCTCTCTCTCTCTCTCTCTCTCTCTCTCTCTCTATATATATATATATATATATATATATATATATATATATATATATATATATATGTGTGTGTGTGTGTGTGTTATTGAATAAAAGAGACAACTCATGTCTAGATATCCTTTGGTAGATCCTTTCAATAGTCCGAATTAGGATCTTAGTTTCGGAGGGGAATTGGCTGATGAATTTGCCATAATTTGCATTTGTCTCCCAAGTACTTTCGGACCCATCTGGGTCCATCTTCAGGGGAATGAGGTTAATCACCTCTAGACCATGTGTTACTATTATAGAAGGTTTTGGCAGGAATTATGTACTAAGTACGAAACTTGAGAGACAAATGCAAATTATGGCAAATTCATCAGCCAATTCCCCTCCGATACTAAGATCCTGATTCGGACTATTGAAAGGATCTACCAAAGGATATCTAGACATGAGTTGTCTCTTATATTCAACAATACTTGCCTGCAAGAGAAGATGCTGCCTATATATATATATATATATATATATATATATATATATATATATATATATATATATATATATACAGGGTGGGCAAAAATAAGGGTCCTATTTTTAAAAATTCATAACTTTTTTATTTAATGATTTTTTTTTAAATTTTTTTTTTAGAATAAGTAAAGGACCCCTTCCGAAGCAAGCATGAGCCGTATTAGCCCTAAGGAACGTACCCTTATTTAGAAAACATTATTTTTGCTTAAAAAACTCAAAACAGTGTAAAAAACAATACTTTAGTTTTTGTAAGTTTTAAGAAGTGTTTTTCGGCTAAAATTTGTTTTGTTTATTTCAAAAATCTCGGAAGGGTCAGTCTACACACACATAAAGTTTGGTGAGTTTAACTTTTATTTTGTGAAAGTTATTCAAATTCAAGTTATTCAAATTTAAAGATAGGACCCTTATTTTGGCCCACCCTGTATATATATATATATATATATATATATATATATATATATATATATATATATATATATATAAATGTTGAATTATACAACGATAATTGAATTATCGTTTAATAATAATAATCTATCGTGATAGTGTAAAGCTCAATATATTTACCTCTAATTATATATATATATATATATATATATATATATATATATATATAGAGAGAGAGAGAGAGAGAGAGAGAGAGAGACTAAAAGTATACTTTTAGAGAATTGAACCTATAGTGAAATGGTTTAAGCTCAATATACGAGATAGAGCAATTATAAAGATTTTGAATTTTGGCTATTCCCCTGCCAACTTATCCATCTATGTAATTCCTCTGATGATAAAGTTTTAACTTTGAAAAGCCTGGCTTAAGGAAAGAAAATGAACATGTTTTATCGATTACACCTCGCATTGAACAATCGAAGATGAAATAGATTTGTCATCCGCACATCTTAATCTCTCTTCCTTCATTTATATTTGTAGCTCCTAGAAAACCCTCTAGACGGGCACTGTAAGCGAAGTATTAACACAGCATGACGTCGCTAGCTATAAATGGATCGTTCCTTTCATTAAGTAGGACGCTCTTATGACGTCAAGCCGTCGGATAAAGTGTTAAAATTATCACTGTTTATTCGTTATTAAGTATTGGCCGAGTGGTTCGGGACGTCGGCATTTGGGTTGCAAAATACTCGGAATCTGGGGTTTCGAATCGCATGACCGGTAGCGAATAGTCATATCTCTATACTGATGAGTCTCGATTATAAAGGACGAAACGTATACGTACGTAGCTTATAAACAAAACAAATATATATATATATATATATATATATATATATATATATATATATATATATATATACAGGGTGTCCCAAAATAATGTATACATCGTTTGAATCGTTTTAACTCGTTCAATTTACCGAGTTTGATTTGCAAACAAAATTGATAAAAGAGTAGAAGAGTAAGATACACATTTAAAAATACTGAAAGTAAAATTAACAAAAACATAGAAAATTAACTTTTAATAAACGTAAAGGCTACAATGTTTAAAGCAAGAAACCTGAAGTAATTGCAAACAAATGGGAGTAGTAATTGTAGTAGAATGTGCTCAAATACCGGAGTAAATGTCGCAGGACGTTTGTAGGTACAATTCTTCACGTCTTCACTATATGGAAAGTGTATTGAGCAGAACGGGTTGGGGTTAGGATGAGGGTTCATTTTATGAACATTCTGAAATTACCCTAAGTAGTCTTTATCTTTGTTAAAAGTTAATTTTCTATGTTTTTGTTAATTTTACTGTCAGTATTTTTAAATGAATATTCTTACTCAATCTTGTTTATCAATCTTGCAAATAAAAATCAGTAAATTGAACGACTTATAACAATTCAAAGGGTGTATACATTATTTTGGGACACCCTGTATATATATAGTATATGTATTATATTAGTTTCTGTAGATGTTAATCAGCTGAAAATCCAGTGTTTATAAAAAGTGCTCAATAACAAGTAGAGCTGTTCTTAAGTATATTTTTTTTTATTTATACAAACATTATTGGTTTCATATGTGCATACATGTTTCGGTTGTACTTTTTATAAAGAGTCAACCTCTTCAGACCAAAAACGGTTTTTTTACTCGTTGGTATTTTCAATTCGTTTCTATTTTCTGATACTTTCATATATATTTTTTCATGAAATAATAAGAAAATAGAAAGATAGAAACGAATTGAAAATACGAACGAGTAAAAAACGTAATTTGATACTAAGCTTGACCGTTAAATTATAAAGAAATCCCATCCTATAAATAATACACGTAAGAAGAAAGATATCCAATATCATTTTAATTGCTCGTTAATGGTCTGAAGAGGTGGACTCTCTATGAAGAGTACAACCGAAACATGTATGCACATATGTAACCAATAATGCTTGTAGAAAAAAGATTTATACTAATATATATATATATATATATATATATATATATATATATATATATATATACACACACACACACAATAATATTTTTAATAAATAAATATTAAATATTTAAATACCTAGAGACATCGATGTTTCATGCTAACGCAATCTTCAGTCTAGGAACTAATTCCCGACGGTCGGTAGGCGCGAACCCCGAACACAAATCGCCACTGATTCGTAGTCGGTGATCTTAACCAAAGGGCCATCGTCAATTAGTAAGTAAATATACAGTAACTTTAACTGTAAATAGCGACACGTGGCCGCCATTCACCAGGCAGCTGGAGTGATCTTACGAAACGGTGTTCGGATCGCGCATATAGCTATTAGTACTGCTTGTTATTAAAGCTACTCGAAAGTGCCCAGCCCCTGTGGGGAGGGGGGCTGATAAACAATAATATTTTTAATAAATAAATATTAAATATTTAAATACCTAGAGACATAGTATCGGAAGTTTCTCAACCATTAAAATTATATAAAAAATTTTTTTTTTAACATTTTAGTCCCAAGTCGTTCTTCTTTTTCTTCTTCTTCAACTGATGTTCTAATTGATTGATGGTTGATTGGTCTCTCTTTCTTCTTCTTCCTCTTCTTCATCTTCTTTTTCTTTCTCTTTTCATAACATTCCTCGCGTCCCTACTTCCTTTTTGTTGTTCTCTGCACGTGACATTTTCTTCCAATCGCATTCTTTGTATAAATTGGAAAACTTTCCTGTTTTGAAATAAAGTTTACCAACCGAATGAAAATGGCCGTATCTTAACGACCGAAATATCTCGGTAGAACTTTACAACATAAGTTTTTGAGTTTATTTTTGTTAGAGAGTAGGGGAGGGAGAGAGAGACGGAGGGAGAGAATAAGAGAGCAAGAGAGTAAGGATGAGAGAGCAAAAGAGAGAGAGAGAAATAAAGAGAGAGAGAGAAATAAAGAAAGAGAGAGAGAAATAAAGAGAGGGAGAGAAAGAGAGAGAGAAATAGAGAGAGAGAGAGAGAGTGAGAGAAAGACAGAGAGAGAGAGAAAAGAGAGAGAGAAATAGAGAGAGTGGGGAAGAGTAAGAGAGAAAGAGAGAGGGAGCGAAAGAAAGAGACAGAGAAAGAACGAGATAAAGACATGAGAGAGAGAGAAAGAGATAGAGAGAGAGAAAGACAGAGAGAGAGAGAAAAGAGAGAGAGATATAGAGATAGAGAGACAGAATGAGAGAGAGAGAGTGATTATCCAAGACCAAATTAAAACAAAATAAAAAAAAATAAATAAACAGGAAGAAAAAAAACAAAAACAAATAATAAAGGACATTTTTGTTTTCAAGGAATAAAATTTTTCTTTCTTTATTCGATAAAATTCGGACATTTTTTTTTCTTTTGCCTTTCTTTGAAGCAAACAAAGCCCACCCCCACCCTCACCCTAACCGCCTACGTTCTTTTCCTCCTCCTCAACTGTAACCTAAAAGAAGCTTTGTACGCATGCGCGGAAGAATAAATAACTAAGTCGAAACGACTTTTTTCCCAATGATCACGTTAGTGGTCACATTCGGAGTTGACACAGAATTAACTTCACTTTGATTAACTCGAGAAATCCGAAAAAAACAAGTTCTTTGACTAAAGAACACAAGAACGTTTCTAATCTTTAGAGGATCACCAATTAAAAGAGGCTGGGTGGAAGCGTAGTTTGAGTTTGGGTTAGGGTAAGCAGGTTAGGGTTAGGGTAAGCAGGACAAAACAGAAGAAAATAAAAATATATGTAAATGAATAAATACGAACGTTGGACCATTTTTTTCTCGCTAACGATAAAGTCAATAGAGGCACCATCTTTTTTTTAAATTTTCAGATCAAAACAAAGAAAACTTAAAATAAAAATTAAATTAAAATTAAAATCAAAATTAAAATAAAAAGGTAAAATAATTTGAAGATAAAAAATGTATTTCTCTCTCTCTCTCTCTCTCTTTCTCTCTCTCCCTCTCCCTCTCTCACTCTCCCTATTTCTTTCTATCTTTCTCTCTCTATTTCATTTTCTCTCTTTCTCTCACTCGGTGTCTCGTTCTCTCTCTCTCTCTCTCTCTCTCTCTCTCTCTCTCTCTCTCTCTCGTGTTCTCTCTCACTCGCCCTCTCCCTGTTTCTTTCACTCTCTTTCTCGTTCTCTTCTTCGCTTGCTCGGTGTCACGTTCTTTCACTCTTTCTCTCTCTCTCTCTCTCTCTCTTTCTCTTTCTCTTTTTTTATTTCTATCTAACTCTTTTTCTCACACTATCTCTCTCGCTGTCGCTATTTCTTTTTCTCTCTTGCCCCCTCCTTCTCTCTCTCTCTCTCTCTCTCTCTCTCTCTGCATATCTATGTATTCGTCTGTCTTTCATCTTCTTTTATATCTCATTATCTCCCTTTTCCTAGGGAAAGCTACTGACCATTATCAACGATAAATCACCAAGACCCAGCGGAACCGCCACACGGAAGTTACGAAAGTATTATTTACTCCTCTCCAGGAGTTAGGCACAAGGCCAGTTTTATCCTACTCCCACAAGTAAGATGTGACCCAAGGTCGGGTCGGGAAGTGGGGGTTGAAAAGCCAGCGCCCGAGAGGTGAGCACTCTGACCATTAAAAATTGCCTGGGCAGCCCCGTCGGCATTCCCCGGTAGGGGCGCCTCAAGCAGTAAGCAATAAACTTACTCCTTCCCAAAGAAGGTAGGCAAAGCCTGGGAGGGTGGACCTCCTAGAACTGCACAGGACAGGCGTGCAGTATTCATCGGAACAGATACTACACTTTGATCTTAGCCAAAATTGTTTCCAAACCAGTTACACAATGCGTAGACCAACACGAGACTAACCGACAGTTCGGAAACGGTCGACGCCAAGTCTGCTCAAACTGACATTGTCTTTGGATGTGTTACCGTTACCAATAAAAACCACGTTACGATACGTCACATCTACGAAAAGACTTAATACAAATTACTATACCGTGTTGATGTCTCTTGTTGTTATGAACAAAAAAACTCGACTGTTGTTAATTAATTTTTTTATAAAAGTCACTACAGACAAGGCACAAGGAGCTAAAAATAACTAAATATGATTATCGATTAGACGCCTATTGGCCTTTATCTTGAAAATACCAAGGCTATAGGTAGGATAAAAACAGGCAGCAGGTAGAGAGTTCCACAGGCTTGCAGTTTAGGGGGAAAAGTTACTGGAATAGGAAGCTTTAATATAACGTGGTATCAAATTAGCGAATGTCTGAAGACCACTAGACCAACGAATCAAACGAGCTGGAACAAAGAAGCAGGGAATAGATCACACAATTCTAAAGAACACATGGCTTAATTGTATTTGTAGAAAAGACTGAGACTAACAACATCATGTCTGTGAGAGAGAGGGTGCAGAGAATGAAAAACGAGTGTGGGCCAATAAAATTACAAATACGCTGCTGAACCTTATCAACACCCCTCAAATGGGACATAATTAATAGAAAAAAAACATTGCGATGATATTTAAATTGACAGTTTGCCCCTTAAATTAGGGGTTTTCTCACATTATTCGGCACGGTGGTGTGGGAAAGAGGGGCCACTCCAGTTTGGTTAAACGATTTATTTCAAAGAAATTATTTTTACACGTCGGTCTCAACTCGTTCCCAAGTAAGTTCTTGACTTCAAAAATATTTTCGGTTGGAAACTCTCAAAGCTGGATTCTGAGTTATGAAACAATGGTAAGAAGAACTAGTGGTCCCTTCTCAGAGAACGAAATACACCCCCCCCCAAAAAAAAATTAATTAAAATAATTGTTAATTAAAATTAATCGAACAAACTGAGCCGATTTTCAAATTGATGGCTTATTCTTTTATTTCGGCCATACGTTGGCACGGTGGAGGAAAGAGAGAGACAACCACATTTTGTAACGATTTTTAAGGACCTCATTTTACATGTCCATCTCGACTTACTCCTAATGTTCAACATCTTTAATAGCCTTTTCTATGACATCATCCATCACGTACTTACCACATTATTTTCTTCTTCTTTTCCCATTCACACGTTTTTGTTACATCGGACCTTCTGACCTCGCCAGACAATCCTTTCTCCCATCTGTCCTTGAATGCTTCTTTGTACATGTACACGGAAAATAAAAATTATCTTACACTATCCCTTATCATTCAATAGGTAACACATCAGTGGATCTTTTTTTCAGATGGGTCGGCTTTGGTAGAGAACACGATCCACTCTTCGCACTGAGTAGGTAATGACTGTTATGTTGTGCAATATGTGTCGCGTTACAAAGACCTTAATTGTCGCAGGTTTTAATAGTTTTTGTCGCAATAATCATCAATTCTTTTGCTTCAGAAAAATAACTAAAGCTCCTCGGCCATTTTTTTCACACCGGAAGTAGACAATTTAATACCAATTGTTTTGACTATGCATTATTTTTTTTATTCATGGTGTTTTTTTTTTCTTCTTTCTTTTTATCGTTACAAACGAATCAATTAACCCTTGACCTCCAGTGGTGGACCAATAATAAAAAATAATTTAAACATAAAACAATACTTCAACTGCCCAAAAACTAACTTAAGCAACTCGGTCAAGATCAACGTGTAGTATCTGTTCCGATGGATACTTCACCCCATAGACCGGTATCGTCTTGGCCTTCGGGGCTTGATTTCGCCGGTCTATGGGTTTGTCCCGTGCAGTTCTAGGAGGTCCACCTTCCCAGGCTTTGCCTCCCCTCTTTGGGGATTAGTAAGTTTATTGCTTACTGCCTGAGGCGCCCCTACCGCGGAATGCCGACGGGGCTGCTCAGGCAATTTTTAATGGCCAGAGTGCTCACCTTCTCGGGCGCTGGCTTTTCAAGTCCCACTTTCTCGACCCGACCTTGGGTCACATCTTACCTTGTGGGAGTAAGATAAAACTGGCCTTGTGCCTAACCTCCTGGATTTTTTTATAATGACCGTACGCCATTTTCTTTTCACACCGGAAGTAGATTTTTAACACCATTAATATGCCTATTACTTAACTATTAACACTTATTAACAATTATTAACAATTATTAACAATTATTAACAGGTGTTCTTAGTCTTAATAACCGATGACCCAAAAAAATAAATTAAAAAAAACAATTCTTCCATATCCAAAAAAATAACTAAAGCCACTCCCACCAAAAAATAAATCATTTTTTATAATGCTATTATTTCTTTAAAGTTGAGACGACCATACGCCATTTTCTTTCCACACCGGAAGTAAACAGTTTAACACTATTTTTTTTAACCTATTCATTAATTTTTATTTATTTATTGTGTTTTTATTAATTTTTCTTATCATTACGAACAAATCGATTACGTATTCGTGAGCCAAGAGGCGTCCCCCATTTGTTGCCTCCATTTTTTTATTTGATTTTTAATTTCTTTCTTGTGTTAGGTATGAATAAACATAAATAAGGATATTGGGTCAGGAGGGGGAAGACGTCTGCGGTGCACAGCCGGTCGTAACTGGCGTTTATTTATTTTGAGAATTGTTTCCTGCGTTCACCCGTCAATTATGGGCCATTCCCGGTCATTCCCGGCTATTATCGACAATTATCGGCAACTCCCGTCCCCCCCCCCCGACCTCACCATTTAATATTGTGTTAATATCTGTGCTTTTATTTTCTCTCCCCAGCCCAACCATCTCTCTCTCTCTCTCTCTCTTTCTGTCGCTCTCTCCTTCTTCTTCTCTCTCTCTATCACTTCCGGTTCTCGTCCATCTTGTCAGATTTGACGCCGAAAACCTGTTGCAAATCAGTGTCTATTCACTAAGAATAATCATTTTTTTTCTAAAACATACAAAATAATAACAATATTATATATATATATATATATATATATATATATATATATATATATATATATATATATATATATATATATCCCTTAATTACTCGACAGTTTCCGTTGGCCGAGTGGATATGGCGACTGCTTGCAGATTCTAGGCTGACTCTGTGAACCAGGTTCGCGCCTCCCGACCGTCTGAAATTGTTACTGATGCTTGAAACGCTAGCGTCCGACGGTATTAATGATTTAATATTTATTCATAAATATTATACTAAGCCCCTTTAAGAAATTAAAGTTGAGCACTCTCGGGGAAGTTAAAAATAGACTGTCAAAAAGCTCTAATGCAAAGTTCCGAATACGTTCGTAGAACACTCTCGACTAGTCTTTTATCTGTGCCCGCTTCTAGGTACATGTAGATCTTAATTTCCCTTAATTACGTGACAGTTTCTGTTGGGCGAGTGGATATGGCTACTGCTGGCAGGTTCTAGGCTGACTCTGTGAACCGACCGTCTGAAATTGTTACTTTCCTGCACTGATGAGAACAATAAGCTTGAAACGCTAGCGTCTGTAGGTATTAATAATTTAATATGTATTTATAAATATATAATATATAATATATATATATATATATATATATATATATATATACTAATAATATTGACTCACGGGAATTATATAGAATTTTTTAAAATTTTATTCTTATTTTTGTTTTTTTATATATTTTTTTAATATATTTTTATATATTCCTTTTTTAATCTCCTCCGGTTTAAATCTCAACTGCCACTTTCCACCCTCCCCCTTTTTTTAAAACCTTATTAAACCTTCCTTACACTAAATTTAAACATACATACACAACACTCTAAGCAAATAACGCGTCCAAACGAGAGTTACACGTGGCTTCACATTTCCGAAACAGATGACAACAGAAGCTGAATAGAGCCGGATGGCTAAGTCCTTCCGTGTTTGAAACCGACGGTACGAATGCTGTACTAATTTTTTCTGTACCAATATAAATACATATATATATATATTATTTTTCTTCATTTTTCTTTATTTTTCTTTATTTTTCTTTATTTTTCTTCATTATTCTTTTACATCTTTCTTTATCCCCCCCTTTTATTATTAGCTACAAAAAATTTTTTATGATTAGTACCATTACGACTTCATAAATTTATAAATGGTGTGACTACAATTTATTTAATTATAAGTTTTATTTTAATTTTATTTTTATTTTTATTTTTATTTTTATTTTTATTTTTAATGATTTATTTTTAATGATTTATTATTTAATATTTTTAGAAATATATTATTACATTAGCATATTATTTCAATATAATTTTTAACTTAATATAAAGTTATTTTTATTTTTAACGTTATCTCCATTTACTTTCGATAACATATATAGCGTCTCTATTAGTTAAATTTGAATACTTTCCATAACGGGCTACGTAATTCCACGCACGTGACAATTTAAACATGCTAGGTTCCCATCTGTCCAACTGTTTACGTTATTCCCATTTAATTTCTTGCTTTTTCGATGTACAGCGTTGCTGTTGTTTTGATCTGAAACTTTTCCATAACTGACTACGAATATTCCACGCACGTGACAATTTTAAATCTGAAAGTGTTCCATCTTTCCAACGGACAATATTTTGAAATTCCTGGCGGTTGTTCTCACTCATTAAGCTATACGACTCCGCTGATGAAGGTCCGATTTTCTCGGATCTGAAACCTTGGTCCGGATGCTGTTGTAACACTTTATTTAATATTAATAAATATATATATATATATATATATATATATATATATATATATATATATATATATATATATATATATATATATATATATATATATATATATCTGCCGAAATTAGTGTTAAAATTATCACTGTTTATTAAGCTATCCAGCGGTTACTGAATGGTTCTAGGTGTCGGGATTTGAGTTGTAAAGTACTCGGAGCCCGTGGTTTCGAATCACGCGACCGGTAGTAAATAGTTATATCTCTATGCTGATGAGTCTCGATTAAAAAGGAAGAAACGTATACGTACATAGATAATATATATATATATATATATATATATATATGTATATTGTTTTATTTTTTTCCTTTATTTTATTTTACCCTACTATAATTCCTTTTATTTTATTTTTTATATACTTTTGTTTCTTATTTATTTAAAATTCTATTAATTTTTATATTATTATTTTTTTATAGTTTTTTCTTTCTTTTTTATTATATAATTTATTTATTTTTTTATCTCTTATCCTTTGTTTTCCTTTATATATTCTATTATTAGTTTTATATTTTACTTTATTTTGTTCCTTGTTTTATTTTTATTTTTATTTTCATTTTATCTTTATAATTTTGATAATGTTTATAATGTCTTTTAATCATTATTATTATCGGTTTATCTTTATATTCTTATTTTATATTTGTAAATTATTCATTTTTCTAATATTTGTCCCTGCATCTCCTCCTGTCAATAGATGTTCCTCTAAGACGAACTTGTTATTTTCTTCCTTGAATTTTCTGTAAGATGTCCTGCTAAAGGCGCTGATGTAGATACGTTCTGGAGTGAATTTGTAAAAAAAAAAAATTAAATTGAAAAATTAAAAAAATAAAAATTAAAGTATTTCCAGAATGTTTTGGAAACGGCCGTACGCCATACTAGACTTGTTGTTCTAATTCTTTGAACAATTGGAATGTTCTGATCCATTAAATCATCTTATATATATATATATATATATATATATATATATATATATATATATATATATATATATATATATATATATATATATATATATATATATATATATATATATATATATATATATATATATATACATAGTTGAGGCTTCTTGTTGGCATACACGTAACATTCAAAACTACCGGCAACGTTATCAAATTCACTTAAAACATTGCAATACCCCACATAGTTTGCATGAAATGCAAAGAAAAGAACATTACGAATTTGTTTCCAGAAGAAATGAATAAAAATCATATACACCAAACACCGCTGTCATAAAATACATATTTTACTCGCGCAAATACAAACACATTTTACAATACTCTAAATCATCTCGGAATTCCAACAATACAAACTACATCAGAAACAATAAAGCTTTTTCTTTAAACGTTTTCATCTAATGCTGCAATAATTGCAATGGTGAAAGTCAACACGAACTTAAGAAAAGAGATATCAAAAATAACAATTCCCTAAACGCACTATTCTATCGTGCCTTACAACATGTTCGTTACTTTAACTTAAACAAGCTAAGCTCATTAAATTCATTTAAAATAAATCTCGGCGAAGACTCTTGAATCAGCACACATTCTAAACTCTAACACAATAAAATAACTTCTAGAATATATCGTAACAGTTTCTAGAATATATCGTAACAGCTTCTAGAATTTATTGTAACAGCTTCTAGAATTTATCGTAACAGTTTCTAGAATTTATCGTAACAGCTTCTAGAATTTATCGTAACAGTTTCTAGACTTTATCGTAACAGCTTCTAGAATTAATTGTAACAGCTTTTAGAATTTACCGTAACAGTTCTAGAATTTATTGTAACAATTTCTAAAATTTATCGTAACAGTTCTAGAATTTATCGTAACAGCTTCTAGAATTTATCATAACAGGTTTTAGAATTTATTGTAACAATTTCTAGAATTATCGTAACAGGTCTAGAATTTATCGTAACAGCTTTTAGAATTTATCGTAACAGCTTCTAGAATTTATCGTAACAGCTCTTAGAATTTATCGTAACAGCTTCTAGAATTTATTGTAACAACTTCTGGAATTCATCGTCAACAACTTCTAGAATTTATCGTAACAGCTTCTAAAATTTATCGTAACAACTTTTAGAATTTATCATAACAGCTTCTAAAATTTATTGCAACAGATTCTAGAATTTATTGTAACAACTTCTAGAATTTATTGTAACAGCTTCTAGAATTTATCGTAGCAACTTCTAGAATTTATCGTAACAGCTTCTAAAATTTATCGTAACAGCTTCTAGAATTTATTGTAACAACTTCTAGAATTCATCGTCAACAACTTCTTGAATTTATCGTAACAGCTTCTAAAATTTATCGTAAAAACTTCTAGAATTTATTTTAACAACTTCTAGAATTTATCGTAACAACTTCTAGAATTTATTGTAACAACTTCTAGAATTTATCGTAACAGCTTCTAAAATTAATCGTAACAGCTTCTATAATTTATTGTAACAACTTCTGGAATTCATCGTCAACAACTTCTTGAATTTATCGTAACAGCTTGTAAAATTTATCGTAACAACTTCTAGAATTTATTGTAACAACTTCTAGAGTTGATCGTAACAGCTTCTAGAATTTATAGTAACAACTAGAATTTATGGTAAAAGTTATGATTTAAATGCAAATATTCACTTAGCTCAAACTAATGAAGAAAGATGCAAAGAACAATCAAAATAAAGATGAGATATTAAAGGGAGAAGATAATTTCTGAGAAGACGATAACATGACGAATGATCCCCCACCACACTAGTCAGAGTTGATGTTAATATAGTTAGGGTATATGAAAAAAAATTTCACATTTATTAATTTAATAATTAATTAATTCATAAATTAATTTATTAATTAATTTTTTTTTTTTAGTTGGTGGGTTTACGATACGAGGAGTACAGGGTATTTTAAAGTTTTTAAAACGTTCTTAATCGACTTTTGTAATAAATTCACCAGTTTTAATTTTGTAACTTTATCACGTGCCTAAGACGTTTGCAAATATAGCGAGCTCTTATTATCACGGGAGCACAACATTAGATCGTTGGCCCGCCAACTCAAAAAAATTGGATTTAAAAACGGAACAAACAGGAACGTTCACTTCTATTAATCAGACACACACACACATACATATATATATATATATATATATATATATATATATATATATATATATATATATATATATAGGGTGAGCCAAAAGTATGTGGACAGTAAAAAGCATTTATTTAGAGATCCCTTATACGTACCATAACATGTAATAAAACAATTATATATTAATATAATTATTTCATTAAATGTTATTTATAAACGCAAGTGTTCAAACTGTTTTCCTTCTTGATTCAGACAGCTTTGAAGTCTGCCTCTTACGGTTCGACAAACATTTTCGCACAAATCACTCTGGGCATTCATTTCTTGAAAAGAATCTCTTATGTAATTTCTTAAATCACCGACACTTCTTGGTTTTTGACTATAAACTTTGTCCTTGAGTACTCCCCAAAAGAAAAAGTCCATCGGGGTCAAGTGTATATATATATATATATATATATATATATAGAGAGAGAGAGAGAGAGAGAGAGAGAGAGAGAGAGAGGGGGAGAGAGATTGGGGAAGAGACCAGGATTAAGAGAGATAGAGAAAGACGAAGTTAAAGGTGAGATAGATAGAGACAGAGATATAGAGGTAAAAAAGAAAAGTGATAGAGACAACGAGACGAAGAGAGAGAGAGAGAGAGAGGGGGAGATGGAGAGAGAGAATAGAGAGAGAGAATAGAGAGAGAGAGAGAAAGAGAATAGAGAGAGACAGAAATCGAAAGACAGATATAAGTAGAGAGAGAAAAGAAGTGAGAGACAGAGAAATCGAAAAAAATTTGGAGATGTCAAGTTTCAGTCTCCTCTCGTAAAATTTAGTTTATTGCACCGAAAATACAGCTTTTCAGGCTAAATGTTCCAACTGCAAGAAAGTTGCAGCAGACGAAGAGGAGCCATCTTTCCGGAAATAGTTTTTTAACGACCACATCCGGTTTTTCCTTTTTTTTTACAATTTCGCCTTAAAGTCAAGCGGCATTTCTCGTTTACTTGTCCAAGCTATTAGGAAGTTATTTTCTTCTTTTTGGGGGGAGGGGGGACCAGCAAGCAGGCCGATTGGAAAAGGAAGGTCACGTGTTAGTTTTGTGTGCGAGCGATCAATGGGTAGAATAGAGTGAAAGAGAAACTTGAATTTCTTTTAACCCCATTGCATTTTGTTTATTATTTTAATAAACATTCGATTAATAGTATTTCTTTTTATTTTCATTTTTATACTTTTATTCAGCCTAAACAAGGAATGATGCCACTGAGACGTAAAGGGCTGCTTTGAATTAGGGGCCACATTTGTAGAAAACGTCCTAAGTTGGGAGTTGAGCAGAAAGATGTTTGTTCACATTACATTTAAATTTCTGCATGTTGGTAAGGTAGCGGAAACAGTGAGCAGGTAGAGAATTCCAAAGGAAAGCAATCTTAGAAAAGAAGCTAGTAAAATGGACATTTCCCCGGCATTTTGACACCTCTACGCTGAAGGGGTGGGTTTTCTTCTTGCTAGTCGGGTGGGTCAGAGGTATTTACGTTGTGGAGGTACAAGTCCATAACGTTCATCGTAGCACATCCCGTTTAAGTACTTGGCCAGGATCAAAGTGTAGTATCTGTTCCGATGGATACTACACCCTATAGACCGGTATCGTCTTGGCCTTCGGTGCTTGATTTCCGGGTTTTATTCTGTGCAGTTCTAGGAGGCCCACCCTCCCAGGCTTTGCCTTCTCACCCTTTGAGAAGGGGTTAGTTTATTGCTAATCGCATGAGGCGCCTCTACCGGGGAATGCCGACGGGGCTACCCAGGCATTTTTGAAGGTCATAAGTGCTCTTCTTCTAGGGTGCTGACTTATCTGATCCCACTTTCCGACCTTGTGTCACATTTTACTCTGTGGGAGGTAGATAAATACCTACTTGTAAAACAAACATAGGGTGCAAGACTGTGGCGAGGCGACTAGGACTGGAGCTTTACAGACAGTGCGGGACTTATTGGGTTAGAATTTTTTTTATTGCACCTTGTCTAAGAACGAGGGGTTAGTTAGTACATCGACCCAGATGTAACAACAGTAGACCACGCATGGGTAAATGAAGACTTTTTAGAGCTATATGTTACTGGCAGATGTGAGAATTTTTCTAGCCCAGTAAATGGAGACTACCTCATTCGCAGCAATCTTCTGTGCATTTATTCTAATTCATGTTGCCTACGAATGTTGGGTAGACGTGTTCGAACGTTGGTCTCTCGGGTAGGGATCTATCAACCGTGGCAATCTGTAGTTCACTATTCTCCTCTCACAGTGAGTGTTTCCCGAATATATTTAATATTTGTCAGAAATTAGCGACGTCTGTTTTACTCCTCAGCTTCCTTTCGCCGGGAACTAAAGACGTTCGTTTTTTAACATCTTTCCAAAAATCTCTATATTGATCCCCAGGCTGTTGACAGCTAGTTGTAGTGGCGTCGCTGGTCTGTGGAGTTTAAAGAAAGCAGCTTTTGTCTTTGCAGCATTCAATGTAACTGATCATTTTAGCCCCATTCTATTACAGACTAGGGGTCATTTTCTAAGGATTCAGCTATTTTTCGGAATTAATTGTCCAAACTATTTGCTACCCTTTTCTTTCTTTTTTTTTTTTTTTTACAAAACCAGCAGGCAGGTCGATATGGGAAGTACAAAAAGTGCTGATTAAGTGACGAATACATGAAAGTGAAAAGAGAGTGGAAAGGAAGCTGGATTTTTTTAATTCGTTTTTAGTTCATGTTGTTACATTTTCGATTTCAATAAATATTTTCTTTCACTATTCTCCTCTCACAGTGATTGTCTCCCGAATATATTTAATTTTTCTCAGAAATTAGAGACGTCTGTTTTATTCCTCAGCTTACTTTCGCCGGAAACTAAAGACGTTCGTTTTTTAAACATTTTTCCAAAAATCTCTATATCGTTTAACAGCTAGTTGTAGTGGCGTCGCTGGTCTGTGGAGTTTAAATAGACCCGTGTTTTTTTAATGTCTTTTTTATGTGTTCTTATTTTCATTAATGTTCTAGCTAATCTATCTCGGAGAAACTGACGATGTAGTGTCAGCCTTGAGTGCGAGCGAAGAAAAGGGAGGATACAGTAAAAAAAAGAAGCTCGGAATCGGATTTTTTAAATATATATTCAATTAATAAAAAATATATTATTCAAGTGTAAATATCGAAGTCAAGTCGATGCGAGAAACACGCATACACTCGTAATTTAATTTAATTTATTTATTTTCTACATTTATTCGCCCCAAATAAGGCACATTGTTACTGTAACGTTAAGTACTACTGCGATGAGGGCCAGATTTAGAGGGGCAGCCTTGATGGGGAGTTCGGCAATAATTTTTCGTTCACATTGGTACGGTCAAGGAAACAGACACCAGTGAGTGATTCCCTACTTGTTTTACTAGTACTTCCACATAATGTGCTCCAATGAACTTTAAGATCTTGTACTCCCCTCAAGGAATATAGTAGAAGCAAAATTCCACCCCTTCACTGTAAAGGTCCTCAGGGAAACAGACATCAGGGAGTGATTCCCTACTTGTTTTACTAGTACTTCCACAGAATGTGCTCCGATAAACTTTAAGAACGTGTACCCTCGCAAGGAATATAGTAGAAGCAAAATTCCACCCCTTCACTGTAAAGGTCCTCAGGGAAACAGACATCAGGGAGTGATTGCTTACTTGTTTTACTAGTACTTCCACAGAATGTGCTCCGATAAACTTTAAGAACGTGTACCCTCGCAAGGAATATAGTAGAAGCAAAATTCCACCCCTTCACTGTAAAGGTCCTCAGGGAAAAAGACATCAGGGAGTGATTCCTTACTTGTTTTACTAGTACTTCCACAGAATTTGCTCCGATAAACTTTAAGAACGTGTACCCTCGCAAGGAATATAGTAGAAGCAAAATTCCACCCCTTCACTGTAGAGGTCCTCAGGGAAACAGACATCAGGGAGTGATTCCCTACTTGTTTTATTAGTACTTCCACAGAATGTACTCCGATGAACTAAAAGAACTTATACCCTCTCAAGGAATATAGAAGCAAAATTCCACCCCTTCACTGTAAAGGTCGTCAGCTAAACAGACATTCAAGAGGGTAGATTGTTCTTGTAATGTCAACCATGACCGAGTAAAAACGTTGTTTTTTAGTCACCTATGAACGTTTATTCTACTTGAATGATAAAAACGGCAATTTGGTCCCTTAAATACCGAGTGCGTCTGAGAAACGGTGAGAAGAAAATGAAATGGGACCTTTTTTTATTCGTTTTGGTTCATGCATATATATATATATATATATATATATATATATATATATATATATATATATATATATATATATATATATATAATTATTTAATCCAAAAACTGTTTACTCTTTGTGAATTTTTCTGATGATTTTGTAAGGTTTCAGAGACGATATTAACATAAAAATATTGTTTGGCGCAAGACAAAGGAAACGGACCGTAAAAAAATATATCTAAAAAAAATGTAATGTTTTTTTGGAAATGTGAAAAATAAAAATAAAAATAAAAACATGGTTATTGGAATATAATATGAACCTGACTATACATATATATATATATATATATATATATATATATATATATATATATATATATATATATTAACATTTCTTTCTCTCTTTCTTTCTCCCTTTCTACTGTTTATTACACGTGACTATATTTTTTTCCAAATTGCGTTCTTTGTATAAATGGTAAAACTTTTCTGTTTTTAATTAAAGTTCTGCGACTAATTGATG
>OY744551.1:7554342-7559342 GCA_963556195.1 Sepiola atlantica
AGAAAAAAGAAGAAAAAAGGAGTAAAAAGAAAAAAGAAAAAAGAACGAAGAAAAAAGAAAGAAGAAAAAAGGAGAAAAAAAAGAAAACAGGAGAGAAAAGAAAAAGAAGAAAAAATAAAAACGAAAAAAAGAAAGAAAGAAGAAAAAAAGAAAGAAAGAAGAAAAAAGAAGAAAAAAGGAGAAAAAAGAAAAAAAAGAAGAAAAAGAAGAAAAATAGAAGAAAAACGACGATGACATAAAAACTGGGAATTAAAACATAATTAAACAAAGAAGAAAACGTTAGCACAACATTTGCAACAACAACAACAACAACAACAACCAACAACAACCAACAACAACAAACAACAACAACAACCAACAACAACAACAACAACCAACAACAACAACAAACAACAAACCTAAAAGAACAACAAAACGAAAAAAAACAAAAAAACAAGATGGCTACCGAATTAATTAATGGCGTATTAGGCCCGTTATTTGATCGCGTGTGTTTTTGTGGTAGCGTGAAAACGAAAGTCATAGTTTTACTGGGAAAAAAGACAATGGAAACACAACATAAAGGGGAGTTAGGGTTTTGGGGGGAGAGAAGAGTGGAGGGGAGTTACGAATATGCAAATAGCGTTTTGTGAATCACTGGCAAAATTACTTGCTCCCCCGACCAATTAATATTTCAGGGGAAGCGGGAACCATTCAGTGGCGGGGAGATTTGTGACAAGGGGGATTCGGTATTTATCGCTTATTTGCCTATTTGATAATGTCAAGAGGGAGAGGGGGGGAGCAAGAAAGGGTTTGGGTTGCAGTAGAAGCGCCCTTTGTTTAAGCGAGTTGGTTGCAATATGTTTGACGTAACTGGAAGTTTCACGAAGGAGTCGTTCGAAAAATGGTAGAGGAGTTGGTATTATATATAATAGGCGGCCTGACCAACTAGCGAGTTAATTGCCATACGTTGTATATAACTGGAAGTTTCACTTAAACGGTTGGTCTTCGGTATCGCTTATATATATGTTCTATCTATTATTAATATTAGTATATACCAACACGTAGTGCGGTGTTGGCGCAGTACCTGGGTATGTCAATATCCATCTTTACCTGGCTTTTACCGCTTTAGGTACTGATATCGATCCTGAACCAGTTTTCGTGAGGTTCGACTCGGAAGCGTTCGGCTGTCCTGCGCAAACGCCCGAGTGTTGACGAGCCTAATGGTACCAGACGACAATTTTGATACGGTGCTGCGTCCTGTGATTGTAAGTTATATTTTCAAGAAATTTTCTAAAAGAAACAACAACAAAACAAAACAAGCAAAACATAGCGAAGTTACTGTTATCAAATAAATTTTTTTTGTTATTTTGATACGTTGCTGCGTCCTATAATTTTTAGTTATAATTGAAAGAATTTTTTTAAACAACAAAACAAATAAAACAAGCAAAACAGAGCGAAATTACTGTTATCAAATAAATATTTTAAACCCTAACCCTAAACCCTAACCCTAACATTAACCCTAACCCTAAACACTAACCCTAAACCCTTACCCTAACCCTAAACCCTAACAACAACAAAAACAAAACATTATTATCATAGGACGCAGCACCGTATCAAAATTGTCGTCTGGTACAAATCGGCTCGTCAACTCTCGGGCGTTTGCGTAAGACAGCCGAACGCTTCCGAGTCGAACCTCACGAAAACTGGTTCAGGATCGATATCAGTACCCCGCTTTATAACTAATACTCAGAAAAATGTGTATACTTTGGATTTTTTTATCTCCTAACCTTAACCCTAACCCTAACACCTATAAGAGCACTCGAAAATGTTAATACTACTAGAATAACCACAGCAGCAGCAGCAACAACAACAACAGCAATAACAACAACAACAGCAGCAACAGCAACAATAACAACTACTACTACTACTACAACTACTACCTAATAGGTCCCTCACTGTCAACCAAGCTCCAGTCCCTGTCCCATCGCCGCAATGTAGCATCCTTGTGTTTGTTTTACAAATACTTCCATGGATTATGCTCCGATGAATTGGCTACTTTGGTGCCCCCTCGACGTAAATTCACTAGACCAACTCGACAATCAACTAAATCCCATCCATTCACTGTGGAGGCCATCAGATGCCGGAGAGCTTTCTACTCCAATAGCTTCTTTCCTCGTGTTGCTGGCCTCTGGAACTCCCTCCCTGCTCACTTTTTCCCCGACAGTACTGACATGCAGAAATTTAAAACTGATGTAAACAGACATCTCGCTGCGTAGATCCAAATTTAGGTTGACCTCCCCCCCCCCAACCTTCTCCTTTTTCTTTTTTCCCAGTAGCCCCTTACGTCTACAGTGGCGGCCTGCCTTGTTTGGGGTAAACTATGTTTTAAAAAAAGAACTACTACTATTATTATTATTACTTTTTTTAATCTGCTTCCCACAGCGGTAAGATGTGACAAAAAGTCGGAAATTAGGATTGAAAGGCCAGCGTTCTAGAAGATGAGCACTCTGTTCCACAAAAAAATGCCTGAGCAGCCCCGTCGGCATTTCCCAGTAGGCACGCATCGGGCGATTAGCACTGAATTAACCCCTTCTCAAAAGGTGAGAAGGGAAAGCCTGGGAGGATGAACCTCCTAGAACTGCACAGGACAACCCTTAAGACCGGCGGAATCAAGACCCGAAGGCCAAGACTGTACCGGTCTACAGGTTGTAGCATCCATCGGAACAGATACTACACTTTGAATTATATATTTGCAGAAAATATAAGATTTACATTCAAAACAAATTAGGCACAAGGCCATCAAAAGTGAGGGGAATTGCGTGTCGTTGGTTATCCTTGGTCTAAGGTAATAAAAATGTCTATCCTACTCTAACTAGAATCATCTGAGTCACCAAAATACCACATTTGCTCTACTTAGGCTATTATCAAATTAGTTTGTAATTTAAAACTTTTTCCATAGTTCTTTCATAAATAAATAAATACGGTTATATATACAGAAATTCATTGGTGTATAATGGGGTGGGGAGCAAAAACCAGTTAGTAAGACCCTCCTAACCCTTTCTAAATATTAGACTGCTCACTGTTTTCCGGTTTGTTCTGAACCGAAAACAGATACTACACTTTGATCCCAGCTATCAGGTCGAATACTTTGGATTATTCGGACTATTTCTGTCGAAATAATGGGCTCCGTTCGAAATTCCGTGCAGATTCCCGAGTTCGACAGAAAGATCTTCGAGTTCGACACGATACGCCTGAAGAAGATCTGCGGTTACATCGGCCGAAACGTCAGGAGTTGAGAACAGTAGTCCGAATAATCCAAATTATACAAATTATAAATTCTCATCTAAAAAATTCAGAACCATTATACGAAGAAAAATATTTGTAAAATTTCGTGGAAAAAAACACTAAATAAAAACACTACTTAATATTTGCATGAGAGATTAGGTAACTGCGATGAATGTATTCACGTATTGTTTTATTGGCAAAAACATATTTAAAATATTTAATTAATTATGAATTTTGAAACCAACGCCGAAAATTCAGAACCTTAAAATAAATATTTTGTTTTATAAAAAAAACACATCGTTCTGTGGTTTCTAAATTCATAAAAATTTCATATTCACGATGTTTCAAAAAAGAGGGACTATATTTCGATTTCGTAAAATAAATAAATATTTTATACAAAAAAAAGCACATTGTCGTTTGGGTTTCTAAATTCATAAAAATTTCATATTCACGATGTTTCAAAAAAGAGGGACTGTATTTCGATTTCGTAAAATAAATAAATATTTTATACAAAAAAAAGCACATTGTCGTTTGGGTTTCTAAATTCATAAAAATTTCATATTCACGATGTTTCAAAAAAGAGGGACTGTATTTCGATTTCGTAAAATAAATAAATATTTTATACAAAAAAAAAGCACATTGTCGTTTGGGTTTCTAAATTCATAAAAATTTCATATTCACGATGTTTCAAAAAAGAGGGACTATATTTCGATTTCGTAAAATAAATAAATATTTTATACAAAAAAAAAACACATCGTTCTTGGGTTTCTAAATTCATAAAAATTTCATATTCACGATGTTTCAAAAAAGAGGGACTGTATTTCGATTTCGTAAAATAAATAAATATTTTATACAAAAAAAAAGCACATTGTCGTTTGGGTTTCTAAATTCATAAAAATTTCATATTCACGATGTTTCAAAAAAGAGGGACTATATTTCGATTTCGTAAAATAAATAAATATTTTATACAAAAAAAAAGCACATTGTCGTTTGGGTTTCTAAATTCATAAAAATTTCATATTCACGATGTTTCAAAAAAGAGGGACTATATTTCGATCTCGTAAAGCCGAGCCAACGTGCAACCCTCACATACGGACTTTAATTTTCAAACCCTGAACATTGGGCAACTACTTTCACTGAAGAAAAACAAATACCTTCGACAAGTAGAAAGAATAAAAAGAGGGGAAAAAGAACATTCTATGGCTAAGACGCGTACGCCGAAAATTAAGAATCCTGAAATAAATATTTTATACAAAAAAAAAGCACATTGTCGTTTGGTTTTCAAATTTTATAAAAATTTCATATTCACGATGTTTCAAAAAAGAGGGACTATATTTCGATTTCGTAAAGCCGAGCCAACGTGCAACCCTCACATACGGACTTTAATTTTCAAACCCTGAACATTGGACAACTACTTTCACTGAAGAAAAACAAATACCTTCGACAAGTAGAAAGAATAAAAAGAGGGGAAAAAGAATATTCTATGGCTAAGACGGGTACGCCGAAAATTCAGAATCCTGAAATAAATATTTTATACAAAAAAAAAAAAGCACATTGTCGTTTGGTTTTCAAATTTTATAAAAATTTCATATTCACGATGTTTCAAAAAAGAGACTATATTTCAATTTATAAAAAAATATTTTTTTATAGAAATCGCTCCAGACAAAGCATGAAGCCACTTGATGTAAGAACCTAAAAAATACTAGTTTAAGGTCAATAACTATCCAACGATAAGT
>OY744551.1:7564342-7566842 GCA_963556195.1 Sepiola atlantica
ATATATATATATATATATATATATATATATATATATATATATATATATATATAAAGATAGATAGATAGATAGATCTGAACTGGTTTAGATAGATAGATAGATAGATAGATAGATAGATAGAAAGATAGAAAGATAGATAGATAGATAGATAGATAGATAGATAGATAGATAGATATGTATAGATAGATAGATAGATAGAAAGATAGAAAGATAGATAGATAGATAGATAGATATGTATAGATAGATAGATAGATAGATAGATATGTATAGATAGATAGATAGATTGATATGTATAGACTGATATGTATAGATAGATAGATAGATAGATAGATAGATAGATAGATAGATAGATATGTATAGATAGATATGTATAGATAGATAGATAGATAGATAGATATGTATAGATAGATAGATAGATTGATATGTATAGATTGATATGTATAGATAGAGAGATAGATAGATAGATAGATAGATAGATAGATAGATAGATAGATAGATAGATAGATAAACGTGAACAATCCGAAAGGGAGTTTAAAGGGATAAAAAAAAACGTAACGTCTGTCTTCTGTGCCGGAACAAATCGATCGATGAACAGCCGAAACTCGTTGATTGGGATAAAATCGATATCATGAATATTACATAAAGCCTTAATGATATCGACAGCACGTGTTCTTTGTGTCCAATTAACACCTGTGATGACTTATGGACAGGTGGGGAGGGTGATCGCTGGAGATGGCACGACGGAAATCAATTATACTATGCACGTTGGCTGAGTGGTTAACGACGCGGACTGAGAAGCTGGTGGTGCCGGGTTCGAATCCAGTTCGTTCAACATAAACACTATCATCAAAACACACACCTGACCTTGTGTCTAAACTCATGAAAAGGAGGTAAATAACTTTTATATATATATATATATATATATACGCACGCTTATATATGTATATATACACCCAGCTCACAAACACACATATATCGTCTATATAAAGTAAAGGCGTTTCTCCCCGTCCAGCGTGTGCATCTTAATGGCAAGATTGCAACAAATAAGAGTGTTATTCCTACACGTATTGCATTCATTGTTTAAACTGATGTATTCACATTTCATAGCATTTGGACATTTCAAAAACCTGACGCAATCTTCTACCTGTATAAGAGCCAGATACGTCCTAAGATGGAGTTCTGTTGTCGTATCTGGGGAGGTGTCCCTCGGAGAGCACTCTTACCTGGCTTGATAGAGGACAAAATCGACTCCGTTCACTTTTCCACAGTAGAGATGTTGCTAGCTTGTCTCTACTGTATCGTGTAGGTGCATGGTAGGTGTTCGGGTTAGTAAAGACGTTTTTCCCCTACAGCATGTGCATCTCAATGGAAAAATTACAACAACTAACCATGGCATGATTGTTATTAATCCATGTACTGCATTAACTGTTTCATTTAATAATGCAATTGTCTGCATCTTAATCACTTAGGAAGTGAGACCATCGAAATAATAGTGAGCAAAATAACAACGAACGCTGCAATCACTAATAAAAATAATTGCATAAAAATTCATTAAATATTTAGGTGATAAAAATCGTACATATTTCTAGATAGGGCATCTTGGTCCGAAGGTAAAACGCTGGACTATAGACATCGATATTGAAGGTTCGATCCTTATCTAAGTTAGCCATGCTGATGACTATGAGCCAGAAAAACGTGTCCAGTGTCCATGAATCACTTTTATGTACGGATAAACGAAATTATATATATATATATATATATATATATATATATATATATATATATATGAGAAAGGAAGGATAAGAGTAATCCGACGTAATGGGAAATGAAAAAAGAAAAACCAAGAAATATTTTTTTATATATTCATCAACGTTTCGTCTTTATTTGTAAGACTTCCTCAGGATGATAATTTTAAGAAAAATATCATGCAAGTACATCAAAATATTGGGTTGACATGATGGGTTGATGAGAAAAAGTAGTAGCCGCCACTGACTGACGTCTCTCAGCCCGGACCTTGGTCCAGCGCTCTTAGTAGCAACGGCTACTACTTTTACTCATCAACCAAACATGTCAGCCCAATATTTCGATGTACTTGCATGACATTTTCCCTTAATATTTTTTATTGGTTATTATATATATAAAGATCTATATATATATATATATATATATACATGGCCGGCGGCACCGGGAAGGGCAGGATAGGGGGGCTCAAGCAACCCCCCCCCCCCACACACACACACACTTTTTGACTTGGCCCCCCACTTTACGGTCATCAATAATGAAGTTATATATGAATGTGTTTAACCGGGCCCCCCACTTTATAGGAGAACCCCCCCCCCACTTTTATAACTGTCCCGCCTGCTCTGATATATACGTATATATATATATATATAAAGATATATATATACGTATATATATATAAAGATATATATATTATCTTTATATATATATACGTATATATATAAAGATATATATATATCTTTATATATATATATACGTA
>OY744551.1:7571842-7649342 GCA_963556195.1 Sepiola atlantica
TATTAACACGTTATTGGCGGCTATAACGTCCAGAGTGTTCTACATTTTTGAGGAAGAAACGATGCATTTAAAGCTAGTGACGTCATGCTGTGTTAATACTACACATACAGTGCTCTACTTTTTCGAGGAGCGACAAATAATAATAAATATTTGTTATATATATGTATATATATATATATATATATATATATATATTTTATATATATATATATGTGTGTGTGTGTGTGTGTGTCTGTGTGTGTATGTGTGTGTGTGTGTGCGTGTCTGTGTGGTGTAGGGAGAGAGAGAGAAAGAAAAAGAGAAAAAAGAGAGAGGGAGAGAAAGAAAAGGAGAAAAAAAGAGAGAGAGAGAGAAACAGAGAGTTATAAAAATGCCTAGGGATGCTTCGCTTCCTATTCCCTCGTTAACAATTGTGACAATGTAATGGTCACGTGTTTGACTATATCGTCTCCACTCTGCCTGACCACTGACCCAGCTCCTCGCGCGTAAAAAACGAAACGCCCACGCACTCGAGAACACTTGAAATCTTAATCTATGGTGTACCCTCATTGCTCTTTCTGCGTCTCGTAAGGTCGGTTCTCTCTAACTTTCTCACACCTCAGGCTATTCTCTATCTCTACAAATCTACAGTCATACAATGTATGGAGTGCTGTTGCTACATTTGGGCTGGTGAATCTCTGTATCATTTGAGGGTTCTCAATAAACGTACCTGTAATTTGATTGGTCCCACCCTTTCTTCTTCTCTGCGCCCTCTCTCTCTCTCTCTCTCACAAACGTAGAATTGCTAGTCTCAGTCTTTTCTATAAATACTATTATGACATGTGTTCTTCAGAATTGTCAGATCTATTCCCTGCTTCTTTTGTTCCAGCTCGTTTGACTCGTTGGTCTAGTGATCTTCATCAATTCGCTCTTTTGATAAAACAACTTCTTATTCCAGTAGCTTTTTTCCAAGAACTGCAGGCTTGTGGAACTCCCTTCCTGCTGACTGTTTCCTCCTACCTATAGCCTTCGTCTTTTCAAGACAAAGTCTAATGGGCATCATCCCCTGTCTTTCCGATAATCATCTTTAGTTCGTGTTAGCTCCAAGTGGCTTCACGCCTTGTCTGGAGCGATTTCTCTAAATGGATATATGCGAAAGTAATTTTTAATTCATCCGAACTACAATCATATCAAAATGTTTTAGCTCTACCTAATTCAATTATACACTGAAATATTTTCACGTACCGTATATATAGTCACAGAAAACCTGACTAAGCACTCTCAACGCTAGAAATTATTTGCATATTTATTTTTAAAACTTTGTTTAATAAATTCATATTTTGAACGATTCACTTATAATTTGATTTTACTATTTGACTATACATACGAAACACTTTTCTTGATATTAATTTCTTAATTATTATCCGTAGTGATATTATATAATCGATTTAATGAATTAAGTTTGAAATTCAAAATCATAACTTCCGTTTCATTTTTTTTTCGGTTACGTTTTCGCACGCGTATATTTACACATACCAACAACTTCGATAAGTTTGGAATAATTACTTTTTTTTTAATAAAGTTTGCATTAAACGTTATAATAATCGAAGAGTTTCTATTAATAATTAGATATATGCGTTTATTTATTTATTTTAATAAATTTGCTGTTGCTGTTCCTATTTACTTCCTCCGACGAGAGCTGAGTTAGGCACAATGTCAATACTTCTTCTTTCGTGTGGATCAGATGATTCTGGTGGTATTACGTACCATACTCATATTTCCGAGTTGACCTGATATGAGCATATAATAATTGAAGGGTCGTTAAACACCAACAAACAAAAAAACATATTTATGAGTATGCTTTAAGGCGCCGAAATCATGCCTTATTAAGCTAGGGGGCAAAGGGGGGAAACTTGCTGTTTTCTGGAGTCTCTCCATATAACACTTATTGTTCTTATTCTTATTCTTTCGTGTGAATCAGATGATTCTGGTGTTGGCATTAGTTTCCCCCGATGTTTTTCTAGTCAAAAATATTTCTGGAAAGACATCGGGTACTTGCGGGAAGGACCACAAGAAGGTTACCAACATCCCTAAGTGACAGTGGTAATGTGGAACCGACTGGATTCGAACTTGGAACACCCAGGTCTTCAGTCCGTGCCGATATTTACTTAACCACCGTCACCTCCCATGTCAATACTTAACGTGGCGAAAATCAAGCTCCCCAAAAATGGGCACTTAGCATTGGAACTAAAATATCTATTACCTCGGTCTAGAAAGAGTTCGTAAAGTTATAATTGTAAAATTAAAATTTGTCGTATAATTTGCGAATTAAATTTGTTACGTTTTTATTTATTTATGTTTTTAATTAGTTTACGTTTTCGGCGAACTAAATTATCTTCCGTCATTCTATACGATTATTCGATTTGTAGTTTTCAAATTCAATTGCAATTTAACATGTAGTAACAAAGTATAGATATCTATACAGGTTAAATTTGATATCGATTCGTTTTTAAAGAGATATTTATCTTCCTTTCCTGCGTGTGTTTTTTTTGTAAAAAATCAAGAAGTAGATCGATATTCAATTGAAACTAAAATTCGAATAATCGTATCGAATGTCGGCTTTTTGAAAAGTGAATTTCAGACACTGAAAACGTGCAAAATGTTTTTTTTAAACGCCCTAAACAGATATTTCTATTTACTTGCCTCCCCACGAGGACAAAGTTAGACACAAGGTCGATTTCTAATGTGAGGTAATTCAGCTCCCACAAAAAAGAAACACTAGATTGGAACAAAAAATTAGAATTACCTCAGTCTAGAACAGGGACGGGTAACCTTTTTCAGAGTGAGGGCGAGATGAGACTTTTGGAAGGAGATCGCGGGCCGGAGTGAAAAACGAAATCTCAGAATTACTATATTTTGTTTACATGAATAAATTGTACAAAAATCGCATTGAACACTCTACAAATCTGATATTTTTTCTCAAGAGACTTCTGTATGTGATGTTATAAAAGGCGCCGACGAAGAGCCATTTTTTAATCATAAAAAATAATGACGGGGTATGTAGCAAGTTGATCCCGCATTCGTTTTAACACACCTCACATAAGTTCTATGTTTCATGCCCTTTCCTCGTCTCACGTTTCCTCTTTGCCTCTCTCTTTCTCTTTTTCTATTTTTATCTCTTAATAGTTAAAGATAAGTTGAAATATACATGCATCATCGCTCGCTGATATTCATACATTTTTATCCCACTGTAAATCTTAATTGAAACCAACTTTTAGGTCTATGTCACAAAATGATATGAGTTTTACTGGGAGGTCCGCTGATCGGATTGCAATAATAAAGTCTAGCAGGGTGGCGAGCCGGACGCTAAGCCTTTGTGGGCCGGATGTGGCCCGCGGGCCGGAGGTTGCCCGCCCCTGGTCTTATTCTAAATTTTTCAACTAAAAATTATGTATTACTCCAATTGTTTTTAAATTTTGCTTCAAACATTATATTTCTGTACCCCTAACCTACATACCCTTGTTTTTTCAACCCAGTAATTTCTAACAATGAAAAAAAAACTTTATATTTAAAAATGTAAACATGACTATAGATTTAAACTATACGCCCCCTCCCATTCCGGAGCGCGGGTAGGTTTTGCTAGTATATATATATATATATATATATATATATATATATATATATATATATATATATATATATATATATATATATATATATAGTCTCGGAAGTTTCTCAACCACATATATAAAAAAAAAAAGTTTTTAAACATTTTAGTCCCAAGTCGTTCGGTGGAAAATCACTTTTGTAAGTCAATTTACTTTTTGCAGTCACTATATTAGTTTGCTTCCAAAAATTTACGCTAGTCTTAACATTATTTAAGGGATCATCAGTTGTTTACCATGAAAAACAGTTTCGGGAAATTTTAAAACAAAACAGTATTTTTTTTTCATGGCTTCCCAGCAGAGTTGATCAGACCCCACTTCCCTTAAAAGACAAGAACAAAAACGTTCCGTATATTAGATCTTAGTTTTGTTCCAGATAAATGTTTTACTAACTTATTTAGTTATTAAAAAATTTCCTCCTTACCTCTGTTGTTCGTCTGTGTCAAAGAAAATGTATCCGTTATTTACAAAAATTGTGCTGTGTTTTAAAGTGTTCGGACGAATCCATTACACTACTTATTAGGTGATTTATAGTTTTATGTATTTTTAGTTTTATGATTTTATTATATTTAGTCTTATATTAAAAATATTTAAAAATTATATATATATATATATATATATATATATATATATATATATATATAATGATTGTTTTTATTCAAACAGGCATGTACAAAATCTGCAGCACTGGCATGTCGATGTTATCTAAGGGAAGGATCAAAGTTTAATTCTGCCTGATGAGACCACAGTTTTTAACTGTTGTATGTCGATAACATCGACATGCCAGTGTTGCCGATTTTGTACATGTTTGTTTGAATCATATACATGAAGCTCTATTTTATATTGAGCACTTTTTATAAAGCCGGTAGAACTTATTTGGCTTACTATCCCGTAGATATTTACTTTACCTGAATTACAATATATATATATATATATATATATATATATATATATATATATATATATATATATATATATATATATATATATATATAAAGATAGATGACAGAAGAGGGATAAACATGTACGAATGACATATTTATTTCAACTTCGATTGTTCAATGCAAAGTGTACTCGGTAAAAACATGTTTATTATTATTTCCTTAAGGCAAGGCTTTTCAAAGATTAAGATCTTATCATCAGAGGAATTACATAGATAGATAAGTTGTCAGTGGAAAAGCCAAAATTCAAAATTTGAAAAAATATTAAGTAATGGAGAGTGAGAATGTGCGTGTAAAAATATGGAGTCTGTCCAGTTGGGGAATGTCCGTTGATGAGGTGTCCGTTGAAAGGAGATTTAAAGATGGAAAATAAGAGTTTATATATATATATATATATATATATATATATATATATATATATATATATATATATATATATATAGAGAGAGAGAGAGAGAGAGAGAGAGAGAGAGAGAGAGAGAGAGAGAGAGAGAAGAAAAAAGAGTGATAAATATGCGACGATTGTCCAAATTTATTTCAAATTTCAATTGTTCAATGCAAGGTGTATTCAGTAATAAACTAGTGTTTATTACTGAATACACCTTGCATTGAACAATTGAAATTTGAAATAAATTTGGACAATCGTCGCATATTTATCACTCTTTTTTCTTCTATCTCTACTATTGCTCTATCTCGTATATTGAGCTAATCCTCTTCACAATAGGTTCGATCTACTAAAAGTTTTCACTTTGGTTTATTTGATCCTATATATATATATATATATATATATATATATATATATAGAGAGAGAGAGAGAGAGAGGCTAACAAGCCTTCAAAAACCATGTATTAGATGCGAGTAATTAAATCAAAAGAAAAATAAAAATATTTCGAAACATTTAATAAAATATTTCGAAATACCTTCCGTTTTTTTGTTTTTTTCTTCATCTTGATTTTTTTTTTTTTGGCTAATATTTCGCTTGACAAAAACAAGCTTCATCAGAGCCAAGACAAACAAAGGTATAACCTTTTTTTTTTCATAATTTACTTCCTGGTGTTGGTGAAGTGTCACGTCCGGTGTTGTGGACTATTGTTGAAAATGTCTTGTTTTAAATAGAATAGAACTTGAATGCGCATGGTCGCTGCGAGTAATAAATTAGGAAAGTTCATTTTATAAAGCATCTTATGTAAGTTAATATATATATATATATATATATATATATATATATATATATTACTTTCCTTTTAATTTTTTCGGATATAAAACTTATTTCAGAGACGATAGGGATGTCATGTCTGTAAAAAAGTTACGTTTTTTAAGTAAAGTTCGTTAACACGCTTGATATTGTCGTGTTCCTTGTTCTAATGAAAACAGAACTTGAGAACGTGGCCTGCAGTTAAGTATAATTAGAATTTGGAAAGTTCTTTGATGCCCCTTTTTTTAGTTTTAAATTTGAAAATCAACCAAAAATACGTTGAAAGCCAGTAATAAGATGTAGAATTTTTTTTTTTTACTTTCGTCTTAAATATTTCGGGTAAAATCTTCTCTTCAAACACGATAGGGTTGTGATTTATGTTAATTTGATATATTAGTGTTTAACTGATAACATTCCGAATCTGTTTTTGACTCGCATTCAGTTACAAAAAGAGAACTTAAGGTGTTGGTGCGGGGGAAGCTATGTGTTACACGGCGAAAAGGGGTCGTGTATTTCAAGTTTATTTGACCTAAGAACGTGTGTGTGTGTGTGTGCGTGTGTGTGTGTGTGTGTATGTGTGTGTGTGTGTGTGTGTGGATATTATGTGCTGAAAAAAATGAGGTTGAAATTAGTCCACCACTCCCACCATATACAGACGCAATTTAATAAATAAATTAATAAATTTGGAAAACTGAAACTCTCGCCTGAAGTTATATTACGGATGAAGTGTTATATCAGGAACTAAATCGGACAGAACACCGTTTGCTGCTGACTTTGAGTCGCTCACTCTTCTGGTTTGCCAAAATAAAATAAAAACAAAGACATTTAATTAAAGTTCACTTTATTATTGAGAAAGCCATTCTTAACATGGCTGAGGTTGAAGCTTTGTAAACTATTCTGTACTTTCACCTAACAATTTAATAGATAAATTAATAAATAAAAAAATTGTACAAAACTTGGCAAACCAGAAGAGAAAGGACCAAAAACAGGAACTAAATCTGACCGAACACCGTTTGCTGCTGACTATTTTCGGTTACTCTTTGCTTTGGCAAAAACTTATGGTGTTGGTACGGGGAAGAAATGTGTTACCCCGCGAAAAAAATGTCGTGTCTTTTAAGTTTATTAGACTTAACAACGGGTGTATGTTGGCATTATGTGTTCTGACAATGGGGTGAAAATTAGTCCACCAATCCCACCGCGTACGGACACATGAACAAATAGAGGGGATGGGGAAAAGAGGGGGATGGAGAGGAATGGGGATGGGGAGGAGAGGGGGATGGAGGGGAGGTAAAAGGGGGTTGGGGAGGGGGAGGCAGTTCAAGGTGCGTTGTTCAAGTAGCTTCAAAGGGGAAAGATATCGTATTCTTGTATACCGTCTTTTAGTTACCTATCCTATGCTAATTAGCGTCTTAGCAAAAGCCAACCACATTAAAGAGAGGATACATATATATATACATATATATATATACATATATATATATATATACATATATATATATACATATATACAGGGTCGGGCAGATAAATTGGAACTAATTTAAAATGCTAATATCTTTTTTTATTTTTGATCATATGATTACGGTTTTTGTTACTAAGGATCCTTAAACACTTTATTGCAAGATAGCATAATTATATTTACTCAAATTTGTTTTAATATGGCGGAATTAGCACGAAGAATAACTATATGCGAAATGAGACGCGCCGGGAGTTCTCCTTCGGACATTGTTAAGAGCACTGGCTATGCAAAAACGACAGTCTATCGGGTTGTGGCTAATTTCGATGTCGAGTGTAAGGTTGAGAGAAGTCAGCACAGTACTCGTAGTGATCGAAAGCGTACAAACACTTTCCTGGTGGGGCTAAAAAGGTCGATAAAGGAAGACCCAAGTCAGTCGATGTCGAAACTGGCAAAAAAGCGCAATGTGAGTCGCAGAACTATCAGCAGAGCAATCAACGAAGATCTTGGGATGAAGTCCTACGTTAGGAGACGCCGTAATCTCCTCACTGTCCGTTCGAAAGCTATCAGAGTTGAAAGATCCCCCAAGCTTATCAACCATCTGAAACACAAAGGAGGACATGTGCGCATTTTTATTGATGAGAAAAAGTTCATCGTGGATGAGGTTCCAAATCGCCAGAACACTCGAGTTATTGCCCGTGACCCTTCGGAAGTTCCTCCTGTGATGCAGAGCAAAAATCCTGCTTCTGTGATGGTTTTTGCAGCTGTGGCAAGTGATGGAAAGGTGAAGCCTCCTCATTCCATCGAAGCGGGTCTTAAAATCAACACAGCGGAATATTTGAACATTCTTAATAATGTTTTATTGCCTTGGATCCGTAGAAACTACAACCCTACGAAAGTCATGCTCATCCAAGACTCGGCACCAGTGCATGGATACAGGAAAGTCCAAGATTTCATGAAGGAGAATCTTCCCTTGTTTGTTCCGAAGGATATTTGGCCCAGCAGCTCTCCAGATCTAAATGTTTGCGACTATTATCTATTCGGCGTCGTCGAGGGACAGACTAATGTCAATCCACACCCAAATACAAACTCATCGAAGACAGCCATTCAACGAGCATTTCGCAATCTCGATCCCAATAAAATAAAGAGGAGCTGTTCACGGTTTCGTCAAAGAATCTCCAAAATAATTGATGCAAAAAGTGCTCATATTGAATAATTTTGTTCAATAGACTGTAATAATTAAATAAATAAATGTTAAAATGATATTTTTCCATATTTAATCCTTTAAATTATGAATTTTGTAAAAATAAAAAAAGTACCAATTTAGCTGCCCGACCCTGTATATATACATATATATATATATACATATATATATATACATATATATATATATATGTATATATATTATGTATATATATGTATATATATATTATGTATATATATATGTATATATATATATATATATTATATATACATATATATATATATATATATATATATATATATATATATATATATATATCTATATATATATATATATATATATATATATATATATATATATATATGGCCAGCGAGAGAGATAGAGAAAGAAAAAGCGATAGCGAGAAAAAGAACGATGAAGAGAGAAAATGAGAAAGAAGAGATATTGGGGGAGAGAAACAAAGAGAGAGAGACAAGAGGGGAGAGGAAGGGAGAAAGACAGAAAGAGAGAAAGGGAGGGGAGAAAGGGGGAGACAAAAAGAAGAGAGAGGGGCAGAGAAAGAAAGAGAAAAGTAGAGAAATAAGGAAGAAAGAGGCATAGAGACAGAGAGAGAGAGAGAGAGAGAGGAACAGAACGGTGTAGAAAGAGAGAAAGAAAGGAAGAAAGGAAGAAAGAGAGAGGTGAAGAAGAGAGAGAGAGAGAGGGAGAGGGAGAGAGAGAGAGATACGCCGGTACAACAGGTAAGTTGAAAAGATATATAGTCATACCTAACCGCAACCCGTTTTAACCCGACTCGTTATGATATTCATAGATTTCACCCAGCCCCACCCTAGGGGGCGTTGGGCCGGGTAGGTGGATGTGGAGGGGGGAGGGGGGACGGTGGATGGGGGAGGGGGTCACTCATTCATAGCAGTTCATTACTCAATGGCGTGACATAAATAGTTTTGTGCCCGATTCAAAAAGGAAATGCAAGCGAGTACAATGCTCCTCGGGTAGGAATTCTTCTCACACCTGGGTCAGCTATTTTTTGTACTACTACGACTACGCCTATGACTACTACTACGCCTACGACGACGACTTGTGCTGTTGTTGTTTGCCGTTTGTTCTAAATTTATCTAGATACGTACGTCTGTCTCCGTGACCCCCCCCCCATCTCTCTTTCTCTCTCTCTCTATCTCTCTATCTATCTATCTATCTATATATATATATATATATATATATATATATATATATATATATCGCTTTCTCTCTTTCTCACTTACTGTCTATGTCTCTCTCTTTCTCTCTCTCTCTTTCCCTCTCTCTTTCTCTATCTCTCTCTCTCTCTGTCTCTCTCTATACACACACACACACACACACACACACATATATATATATATATATATATCCATGTCTTTCTATCTCTCTTTCTCCCCTTCTCACTTACTGTCTCTGTCTCTCTATCTCTCTCTTTCTCTTTTCTCTTTCCTTCTCTCTCTTTCCCTATTTGTTATCTCATTATCTCTCTTTCTCGTTCTCTCTCTCTCTCTCTTTCTCTCTCTCACTCTCTCTCTATCTATCTATCTCTCTCTACCAACTTTTTACTAGCTCTCTATATGTTTCTCTCTCTCTCTACACACACACACACACACACACAATATAATTTATTTTATGATTCTCTAGTGCATTATGATAATTTAGATGCATATATTGTAGCGTTTTGTTATACATGTAAAATTTGATGCCATTTGTTGCACATTTGTAACAACATTTATTTTTATTCAATAATTTTTTTTTTAAATCATTTATACTGCTTTATATTACCCATCTGAAACGTTTTTCACTTGATAAAATATTTTCAAACCAATATTAAAAAATAAAGCATTTAAGGGTTGATATTAAACTGGCTTTGCAAACTCACTTTTTTTTTCATTCCAACTATCTAATCCGAGCTCAACAGGTGACCGAACGGATTTAATTTTTTCATGATGTTGTATATAAATATTATTTCGTTTTATTAGAGATTCTCCCTTATGATCAAATTTTACAGAATTAAAACCCAGACGTATGGGCTGTCAGGATAGTTCGAGGGATTATTTCTGTCCCTATCCGGCGTTACCCGGGATGTTGTAAAGCCATCTAACTTTAACTTTTTATAAGTTTTCAAATTTTCTAAACTCATACACAAAGAAAGGAAATACAATTTTACTTGTAAGAGGATAAAACATTTTTACATTTTTCAATTAAAAATGTGAGTTATTACCCTGGCTGATGTTGATTTTTCGACCATAATTGAAACTATTCCAATATGTTAGATAGCGAAGGGGATGCCTGGATGGCGGGGTTTGAGTGGCGCCTTTAAAAGAGGACGAGCTAACGCGAAGACACCACGTGACTTCCGGTAGAAAGGGGTTTCATTCTATTTTTCTGCTGACAACTGAAATGAGTGGACACGAAACGTCACCGCCCCCGTAAGGGCGGCCGCGTACAATGTAGTTTTTTCTTTTTTTATTTACTTTTTTTAAATATAGTTCACCCCAAACAAGGCAAATTGCCACTGTAGACGTAAATCGCCACTGAGAATTAAGGTGAAAGTTTGGGGGTCATCCTAAGTTGGGAGCTATGCAGTGAGATGCTTGCTCACAGTCGGGTAAACAGTGAGCAGGGAGTGAGTTCCAAAGGTCGGAAGCTTGAGGAATAAAGCTACTAGAGTAGAAGGCTCTCCGACATCTGGGGACCACAACAGTGAATGGATGGGATTTAGCTGATTGTCGGGTTGGTCGAGTGTATTTACGTCAAGGGTGCAAAACAATAGCAAGTTCATCGGAGCACATTCCATTGAAGTACTTGTAAAAAAGCACAAGGATGCAACATTGCGGCGATGAGACAGGGGCTGGAGCTTGGTATATAGTGAAGGACCTATTAGATTAGCGACTCTTTTTGGACCTTGTCTACGAGGGAGAGTCTAGTGGATGGTGCACCAGCCCAGACGTGACGACAATACTTCATGTATGGGCAAATGGTGGCTTTGTAGAAATATAGGATACTGTCTGGTGTTAAGTTTTCTAGCACGGTAGAGGGAGCCCACCTTCTTTACAGTGTAATGCAACACCTTAGGCCTTGCCTATCGAGTGCTCTCGACAGCCTGCTTATACGGCCGCTGTCGTTAAAACGTTAATTTACTCCTCCATTTCTAGATAATGCATGGTGGGCACATCGGTGGGCTCTTCGACTACTGAGTTAAATATGACTTTCGTATTTCGGGTTCGTACCGTGTGACCGGCAAAGAAATTGTCTCCTCCCGTACTGATGATTGCATGTTTGGCATAGAACACATGTGTATATGGGTTAATTTGAAAAAAATATATAAAAATATATTTGTATATAAAATAAAATACCAACCGCTGCATTCGTTGTGCATCATCCAACGGTGAAATTTTTCTTGCATTTTTAATCTTTTTCTTTGGACATTTTCTGCATTTTTCCCTAAAATTACTCTATGCTACTTTCATTCACAACTTTTCAAAATATGACTTTTTTTGTTTCTTCTGATAACTTATATATTTGTATTCCTCTGGTGATAAGAATCCATTCTTTGAAAAGCCATGGCTTAAGGAAGAAAAAATAAATATACTTCATTTGAACGACTGAAGACGCAATGAATTTTGTATTTTCCCATCTCTTATTTCTCTGGTTTCATTTGTCTAAATTTGTATATATATATATATATATATACAATATTATGATAAATATTTTTACAATATTCTTTTTTTGATTTATCTTCCTCCCACAGCGGTAAGATTGACACAAGGTCGGTAAAGTGGGATTTGAAAAGCCAGCGCTCTAGAAGATGAGCACTCTGGCCAATAAAATAACAGCCCCGTCGGAATTCTCCAGTAGGGGCGCCTCAGGCAGTAAGCGATAAACTTATTCCACCAGAGGGGAGGCAAAGCTTGGGAGAGTGGACTTCCTAGAACTGCACAGGACAAACCCACAGACCGGCGCCATTAAGACCCGAAGGCCGAGACGGTACCGGTGTATTATCCCTTGGAACAGATACTACACTTTGATCTTGGCCAAGAAGCCAAGTGGGATTTTCTTATCCACATACACATGCGTTTCATCCCTTTCTAGGAATAATCAGTGTAGAGGATGATTGTTCTGCCGGTTACACAATTCGAACCCCTCACACCTAGATCAGCATTTTAACATTTGTCTGAACGCCTATGACAATGCAGCTAACACAACAACCACGGTGAAAGGAAGACAATAAAGGTCTATTTATGTGTATGGAGGCAGACATATCAAGAACCCGTTCGGATGAAACTAAGGCGTCGGATTTGAGTTACAAAATACTCATAGTGAGGGGTTTCGAATCGCATGACCGGTAGTGAATTGTCATATCTATATGCTGATGAGTCCTGATTATTAAAAAGGACGAAACGTATACGTACATAGATGATAAACAATAACAAATATTTATTTTTATTTGTCGCTACTCGAAAAAGTAGAGCACTGTAAGTGTCGTATTAATACAGTATGACGTCACTAGCTTTAAATGCATCGTTCCTTCCATTAAACAGAAGTAGAACGTCTCAGACGTTATAGCCGCCGATAAGGTGTTAACATTATCACAGTTTATTCGCTATTTAAAATTGGCCGTGTGGTTTAGTCGTCGGGATTTGAGTTGCAAAATACTTGTAATCCGGGGTTTCGAATCGCATGACCGGTAGTGAATAGTCATATCTCTATTCTGATGAGTTCCGATTATTAAAAAGGACAAAACGTACACGGACATAGATAATAAACAATAACAAATATTTATTATTATATATATACATACATATATATATATATATATATATATATATATATATATATATATATATATATAAGTTCTTAATATGTCTGCTTTGTCAAAACTAGACACCAAAGGAAAAATCCGTTGATGTTATATAAGATCTTAAAGAAAAAAATATTTATTATTTTGTTATTTCCAGCTTATTACCAATCCGGCACTCTGCATTCTTAACATATCACTACTATTCTACGCAATGCTTCAAACAAACTACCTATCTATTATATATATATATATATATATATATATATATATATATATATATATATATATATATATATATTATATATATTAGTCAGCATTTTTTCATTTAAGCAAACATTGTAAAAATAAAAGAATTCACTGCTTAAATATACGTTTTTTTATTTTTTTCAATTTTTCTAATGATCTTTTTACTCCAAAGAAACCGAAATAATTAAATAAAATTAATATATATAAATACATATTGACCTTTATTACAGAGTGAATGTTTTGAAACTTGTTTGTCTTTTGTGTTTTATTTCAAATTGGCTACTCAGAATCAAAGTTTCGTATGGCAGTTTAAATGCTATTTAGATCTAACTTTTAAAATCACACAAGATAACTTTATATGTTAGATTATTATATTGCCAATAACATGGAACAACAATAACAAATGAAAATTGGCTACTCAGAATCACAGTTTAATATGACAGCTTAAATGCTAGTAAGTTTCATCTTTTAAAATCTCACAAGATAACTTCATATGTTAGATTATTATAGTGCAAATAACATGGTACATCAATAACAAATGAAAATTGGCTACTCAGAATCACAGTTTATTATGACAGCTTAAATGCTATTTAGGTCTAACTTTGAAAATTACAAAATATAACTTTATATATTAGATTATTATAGTGTAAATAACATAGAACAACAATAACAAATGAAAATTGGCTACTCAGAATGAGAGTTTATTATGACAGCTTAAATGCTAGTAAGGTTCAACTTTTAAAATCACACAAGATAACGTTATATATTAGATTATTATAGTGTAAATAACAGGGTACAACAATAACAAATTTAAATTGGCTAGTCAGAATCACAGTTTAATATGTCAGCTTTAATGCTATTTAGGTCCAACTTTGAAAATCTCACAAGATAACTTTGTATATTAGAATATTGTAGTGCCAATAACATGGTACAACAATAACAAATGAACATTGGCTAGTCAGAATCAAAGTTTAATATGTCAGCTTAAATGCTATTTAGGTTCAACTTTGAAAATTTGACACGATAACTTTATATATTAGATTATTATAGTGTAAATAACATGGTACAACAATAACAAATGAAAAGTAGCTAGTCAAAATCAAAGTTTAATATGATAGCTTAAATGCTAGTTAGGTCCAACTTTGAAAATCTGACACGATAACTTTATATGTTATATTATTATAGTGTAAATAACATGGAACAACAATAACAAATGAAAATTGGCTATTCAGAATCAAAGTTTAATATGATAGCTTAAATGCTAGTTAGGTCCAACTTTGAAAATCAGACACGATAACTTTATATGTTAGATTATTATAGTGCCAATAACATGGTACAACAATAACAAATGAAAATTGGCTAGTCAGAATCAAAGTTTAATATGATAGCTTAAATGCTAGTTAGGTCCAACTTTGAAAATCTGACACGATAACTTTATATGTTAGATTATTATAGTGTAAATTACATGGTACAACAATAACAAATGAAAATTGGCGAGTCAGAATCAAAGTTTAATATGATAGCTTAAATGCTAGTTAGGTCCAACTTTGAAAATCTGACACGATAACTTTATATGTTAGATTATTATAGTGTAAATTACATGGTACAACAATAACAAATGAAAATTGGCTAGTCAGAATCAAAGTTTAATATGATAGCTTAAATGCTAGTTAGGTCCAACTTTGAAAATCAGACACGATAACTTTATATATTAGATTATTATAGTGTAAATAACATGGTACAACAATAACAAATGAAAATTGGCTAGTCAGAATCAGAGTTTATTATGACAGCTTAAATGCTAGTGAGGTTCAACTTTGAAAATCTGACACGATAACTTTATATATTAGATTATTATAGTGTAAATTACATGGTACAACAATAACAAATGAAAATTGGCTAGTCAGAATCAGAGTTTATTATGACAGCTTAAATGCTAGTAAGGTTCAACTTTTAAAATCACACAAGATAACTTCATATGTTAGATTATTATAGTGTAAATTACATGGTACAACAATAACAAATGAAAATTGGCTACTCAGAATCAGAGTTTATTATGACAGCTTAAATGCTAGTAAGGTTCAACTTTTAAAATCACACAAGATAACTTTATATATTAGATTATTATAGTGTAAATAACATGGTACAACAATAACAAATGAAAATTCGCTAGTCAGAATCAAAGTTTAATATGACAGCTTAAATGCTAGTTAGGTTCAACTTTTAAAATCACACAAGATAACTTTATATATTAGATTATTATAGTGTAAATAACATGGTACAACAATAACAAATGAAAATTCGCTAGTCAGAATCAAAGTTTAATATGTCAGCTTAAATGCTAGTTAGGTTCAACTTTTAAAATCACACAAGATAACTTTATATATTAGATTATTATAGTGTAAATAACATGGTACAACAATAACAAATGAAAATTCGCTAGTCAGAATCAAAGTTTAATATGACAGCTTAAATGCTAGTTAGGTTCAACTTTTAAAATCACACAAGATAACTTTATATATTAGATTATTATAGTGTAAATAACATGGTACAACAATAACAAATGAAAATTCGCTAGTCAGAATCAAAGTTTGATATGTCAGCTTAAATGCTAGTTAGGTTCAACTTTTAAAATCACACAAGATAACTTTATATATTAGATTATTATAGTGTAAATAACATGGTACAACAATAACAAATGAAAATTCGCTAGTCAGAATCAAAGTTTGATATGTCAGCTTAAATGCTAGTTAGGTTCAACTTTTAAAATCACACAAGATAACTTTATATATTAGATTATTATAGTGTAAATAACATGGTACAACAATAACAAATGAAAATTCGCTAGTCAGAATCAGAGTTTGATATGTCAGCTTAAATGCTAGTAAGGTTCAACTTTTAAAATCACACAAGATAACTTTATATATTAGATTATTATAGTGTAAATAACATGGTACAACAATAACAAATGAAAATTCGCTAGTCAGAATCAAAGTTTAATATGACAGCTTAAATGCTAGTTAGGTTCAACTTTTAAAATCACACAAGATAACTTTATATATTAGATTATTATAGTGTAAATTACATGGTACAACAATAACAAATGAAAATTGGCTACTCAGAATCAGAGTTTATTATGACAGCTTAAATGCTAGTAAGGTTCAACTTTTAAAATCACACAAGATAACTTTATATATTAGATTATTATAGTGTAAATAACATGGTACAACAATAACAAATGAAAATTCGCTAGTCAGAATCAAAGTTTAATATGACAGCTTAAATGCTAGTTAGGTTCAACTTTTAAAATCACACAAGATAACTTTATATATTAGATTATTATAGTGTAAATAACATGGTACAACAATAACAAATGAAAATTCGCTAGTCAGAATCAAAGTTTAATATGTCAGCTTAAATGCTAGTTAGGTTCAACTTTTAAAATCACACAAGATAACTTTATATATTAGATTATTATAGTGTAAATAACATGGTACAACAATAACAAATGAAAATTCGCTAGTCAGAATCAAAGTTTAATATGACAGCTTAAATGCTAGTTAGGTTCAACTTTTAAAATCACACAAGATAACTTTATATATTAGATTATTATAGTGTAAATTACATGGTACAACAATAACAAATGAAAATTGGCTACTCAGAATCAGAGTTTATTATGACAGCTTAAATGCTAGTAAGGTTCAACTTTTAAAATCACACAAGATAACTTTATATATTAGATTATTATAGTGTAAATAACATGGTACAACAATAACAAATGAAAATTCGCTAGTCAGAATCAAAGTTTAATATGACAGCTTAAATGCTAGTTAGGTTCAACTTTTAAAATCACACAAGATAACTTTATATATTAGATTATTATAGTGTAAATAACATGGTACAACAATAACAAATGAAAATTCGCTAGTCAGAATCAAAGTTTAATATGTCAGCTTAAATGCTAGTTAGGTTCAACTTTTAAAATCACACAAGATAACTTTATATATTAGATTATTATAGTGTAAATAACATGGTACAACAATAACAAATGAAAATTCGCTAGTCAGAATCAAAGTTTAATATGTCAGCTTAAATGCTAGTTAGGTTCAACTTTTAAAATCACACAAGATAACTTTATATATTAGATTATTATAGTGTAAATTACATGGTACAACAATAACAAATGAAAATTGGCTACTCAGAATCAGAGTTTATTATGACAGCTTAAATGCTAGTAAGGTTCAACTTTTAAAATCACACAAGATAACTTTATATATTAGATTATTATAGTGTAAATAACATGGTACAACAATAACAAATGAAAATTCGCTAGTCAGAATCAAAGTTTGATATGTCAGCTTAAATGCTAGTTAGGTTCAACTTTTAAAATCACACAAGATAACTTTATATATTAGATTATTATAGTGTAAATAACATGGTACAACAATAACAAATGAAAATTCGCTAGTCAGAATCAAAGTTTAATATGTCAGCTTAAATGCTAGTTAGGTTCAACTTTTAAAATCACACAAGATAACTTTATATATTAGATTATTATAGTGTAAATAACATGGTACAACAATAACAAATGAAAATTCGCTAGTCAGAATCAAAGTTTGATATGTCAGCTTAAATGCTAGTTAGGTTCAACTTTTAAAATCACACAAGATAACTTTATATATTAGATTATTATAGTGTAAATAACATGGTACAACAATAACAAATGAAAATTCGCTACTCAGAATCACAGTTTAATATGACAGCTTAAATGCTAGTTAGGTTCAACTTTTAAAATCACACAAGATAACTTTATATGTTAGATTCTTATAGTGTAAATAACATGGTACAACAATAACAAATGAAAATTGGCTACTCAGAATCACAGTTTAATATGACAGCTTAAATGCTAGTTAGGTTCAACTTTTAAAATCACACAAGATAACTTTATATATTAGATTATTATAGTGTAAATAACATGGTACAACAATAACAAATGAAAATTGGCTACTCAGAATCACAGTTTAATATGACAGCTTAAATGCTAGTTAGGTTCAACTTTTAAAATCACACAAGATAACTTTATATGTTAGATTCTTATAGTGTAAATAACATGGTACAACAATAACAAATGAAAATTGGCTACTCAGAATCACAGTTTAATATGACAGCTTAAATGCTAGTTAGGTTCAACTTTAAAAATCACACAATATAAGTTTATATGTTAGATTCTTATAGTGTAAATAACATGGTACAACAATAACAAATGAAAATTGGCTACTCAGAATCACAGTTTAATATGACAGCTTAAATGCTAGTTAGGTTCAACTTTTAAAATCACACAAGATAACTTTATATATTAGATTATTATAGTGTAAATAACATGGTGCAACAATAACAAATGAAAATTGGCTACTCAGAATCACAGTTTAATATGACAGCTTAAATGCTAGTTAGGTTCAACTTTTAAAATCACACAAGATAACTTTATATATTAGATTATTATAGTGTAAATAACATGGTGCAACAATAACAAATGAACATTGGCTACTCAGAATCACAGTTTAATATGACAGCTTAAATGCTAGTTAGGTTCAACTTTTAAAATCACACAAGATAACTTTATATATTAGATTATTATAGTGTAAATAACATGGTGCAACAATAACAAATGAAAATTGGCTACTCAGAATCACAGTTTAATATGACAGCTTAAATGCTAGTTAGGTTCAACTTTTAAAATCACACAAGATAACTTTATATATTAGATTATTATAGTGTAAATAACATGGTGCAACAATAACAAATGAAAATTGGCTACTCAGAATCACAGTTTAATATGACAGCTTAAATGCTAGTTAGGTTCAACTTTTAAAATCACACAAGATAACTTTATATATTAGATTATTATAGTGTAAATAACATGGTGCAACAATAACAAATGAAAATTGGCTACTCAGAATCACAGTTTAATATGACAGCTTAAATGCTAGTTAGGTTCAACTTTTAAAATCACACAAGATAACTTTATATATTAGATTATTATAGTGTAAATAACATGGTGCAACAATAACAAATGAAAATTGGCTACTCAGAATCACAGTTTAATATGACAGCTTAAATGCTAGTTAGGTTCAACTTTTAAAATCACACAAGATAACTTTATATGTTAGATTCTTATAGTGTAAATAACATGGTACAACAATAACAAATGAAAATTGGCTACTCAGAATCACAGTTTAATATGACAGCTTAAATGCTAGTTAGGTTCAACTTTTAAAATCACACAAGATAACTTTATATATTAGATTATTATAGTGTAAATAACATGGTGCAACAATAACAAATGAAAATTGGCTACTCAGAATCAAAGTTTAATATGACAGCTTAAATGCTAGTTAGGTTCAACTTTTAAAATCACACAAGATAACTTTATATATTAGATTATTATAGTGTAAATAACATGGTGCAACAATAACAAATGAAAATTGGCTACTCAGAATCAAAGTTTAATATGACAGCTTAAATGCTAGTTAGGTTCAACTTTTAAAATCACACAAGATAACTTTATATATTAGATTATTATAGTGTAAATAACATGGTGCAACAATAACAAATGAAAATTGGCTACTCAGAATCACAGTTTAATATGACAGCTTAAATGCTAGTTAGGTTCAACTTTTAAAATCACACAAGATAACTTTATATATTAGATTATTATAGTGTAAATAACATGGTGCAACAATAACAAATGAAAATTGGCTACTCAGAATCACAGTTTAATATGACAGCTTAAATGCTAGTTAGGTTCAACTTTTAAAATCACACAAGATAACTTTATATATTAGATTATTATAGTGTAAATAACATGGTGCAACAATAACAAATGAAAATTGGCTACTCAGAATCACAGTTTAATATGACAGCTTAAATGCTAGTTAGGTTCAACTTTTAAAATCACACAAGATAACTTTATATATTAGATTATTATAGTGTAAATAACATGGTGCAACAATAACAAATGAACATTGGCTACTCAGAATCACAGTTTAATATGACAGCTTAAATGCTAGTTAGGTTCAACTTTTAAAATCACACAAGATAACTTTATATATTAGATTATTATAGTGTAAATAACATGGTGCAACAATAACAAATGAACATTGGCTACTCAGAATCACAGTTTAATATGACAGCTTAAATGCTAGTTAGGTTCAACTTTTAAAATCACACAAGATAACTTTATATATTAGATTATTATAGTGTAAATAACATGGTGCAACAATAACAAATGAACATTGGCTACTCAGAATCACAGTTTAATATGACAGCTTAAATGCTAGTTAGGTTCAACTTTTAAAATCACACAAGATAACTTTATATATTAGATTATTATAGTGTAAATAACATGGTGCAACAATAACAAATGAACATTGGCTACTCAGAATCAAAGTTTAATATGACAGCTTAAATGCTAGTTAGGTTCAACTTTTAAAATCACACAAGATAACTTTATATATTAGATTATTATAGTGTAAATAACATGGTGCAACAATAACAAATGAACATTGGCTACTCAGAATCACAGTTTAATATGACAGCTTAAATGCTAGTTAGGTTCAACTTTTAAAATCACACAAGATAACTTTATATATTAGATTATTATAGTGTAAATAACATGGTGCAACAATAACAAATGAACATTGGCTACTCAGAATCACAGTTTAATATGACAGCTTAAATGCTAGTTAGGTTCAACTTTTAAAATCACACAAGATAACTTTATATATTAGATTATTATAGTGTAAATAACATGGTGCAACAATAACAAATGAACATTGGCTACTCAGAATCACAGTTTAATATGACAGCTTAAATGCTAGTTAGGTTCAACTTTTAAAATCACACAAGATAACTTTATATATTAGATTATTATAGTGTAAATAACATGGTGCAACAATAACAAATGAACATTGGCTACTCAGAATCACAGTTTAATATGACAGCTTAAATGCTAGTTAGGTTCAACTTTTAAAATCACACAAGATAACTTTATATATTAGATTATTATAGTGTAAATAACATGGTGCAACAATAACAAATGAAAATTGGCTACTCAGAATCAAAGTTTAATATGACAGCTTAAATGCTAGTTAGGTTCAACTTTTAAAATCACACAAGATAACTTTATATATTAGATTATTATAGTGTAAATAACATGGTGCAACAATAACAAATGAAAATTGGCTACTCAGAATCAAAGTTTAATATGACAGCTTAAATGCTAGTTAGGTTCAACTTTTAAAATCACACAAGATAACTTTATATATTAGATTATTATAGTGTAAATAACATGGTGCAACAATAACAAATGAACATTGGCTACTCAGAATCACAGTTTAATATGACAGCTTAAATGCTAGTTAGGTTCAACTTTTAAAATCACACAAGATAACTTTATATATTAGATTATTATAGTGTAAATAACATGGTGCAACAATAACAAATGAAAATTGGCTACTCAGAATCACAGTTTAATATGACAGCTTAAATGATATTTAGGTTCAACTTTTAAAATCACACAAGATAACTTTATATATTAGATTATTATAGTGTAAATAACATGGTGCAACAATAACAAATGAACATTGGCTACTCAGAATCACAGTTTAATATGACAGCTTAAATGCTAGTTAGGTTCAACTTTTAAAATCACACAAGATAACTTTATATATTAGATTATTATAGTGTAAATAACATGGTGCAACAATAACAAATGAACATTGGCTACTCAGAATCACAGTTTAATATGACAGCTTAAATGCTAGTTAGGTTCAACTTTTAAAATCACACAAGATAACTTTATATATTAGATTATTATAGTGTAAATAACATGGTGCAACAATAACAAATGAACATTGGCTACTCAGAATCACAGTTTAATATGACAGCTTAAATGATATTTAGGTTCAACTTTTAAAATCACACAAGATAACTTTATATATTAGATTATTATAGTGTAAATAACATGGTGCAACAATAACAAATGAACATTGGCTACTCAGAATCACAGTTTAATATGACAGCTTAAATGCTAGTTAGGTTCAACTTTTAAAATCACACAAGATAACTTTATATATTAGATTATTATAGTGTAAATAACATGGTGCAACAATAACAAATGAACATTGGCTACTCAGAATCACAGTTTAATATGACAGCTTAAATGCTAGTTAGGTTCAACTTTTAAAATCACACAAGATAACTTTATATATTAGATTATTATAGTGTAAATAACATGGTGCAACAATAACAAATGAACATTGGCTACTCAGAATCACAGTTTAATATGACAGCTTAAATGCTAGTTAGGTTCAACTTTTAAAATCACACAAGATAACTTTATATATTAGATTATTATAGTGTAAATAACATGGTGCAACAATAACAAATGAAAATTGGCTACTCAGAATCACAGTTTAATATGACAGCTTAAATGCTAGTTAGGTTCAACTTTTAAAATCACACAAGATAACTTTATATATTAGATTATTATAGTGTAAATAACATGGTGCAACAATAACAAATGAAAATTGGCTACTCAGAATCACAGTTTAATATGACAGCTTAAATGCTAGTTAGGTTCAACTTTTAAAATCACACAAGATAACTTTATATATTAGATTATTATAGTGTAAATAACATGGTGCAACAATAACAAATGAACATTGGCTACTCAGAATCACAGTTTAATATGACAGCTTAAATGCTAGTTAGGTTCAACTTTTAAAATCACACAAGATAACTTTATATATTAGATTATTATAGTGTAAATAACATGGTGCAACAATAACAAATGAAAATTGGCTACTCAGAATCACAGTTTAATATGACAGCTTAAATGCTAGTTAGGTTCAACTTTTAAAATCACACAAGATAACTTTATATATTAGATTATTATAGTGTAAATAACATGGTGCAACAATAACAAATGAACATTGGCTACTCAGAATCACAGTTTAATATGACAGCTTAAATGCTAGTTAGGTTCAACTTTTAAAATCACACAAGATAACTTTATATATTAGATTATTATAGTGTAAATAACATGGTGCAACAATAACAAATGAACATTGGCTACTCAGAATCACAGTTTAATATGACAGCTTAAATGCTAGTTAGGTTCAACTTTTAAAATCACACAAGATAACTTTATATATTAGATTATTATAGTGTAAATAACATGGTGCAACAATAACAAATGAACATTGGCTACTCAGAATCACAGTTTAATATGACAGCTTAAATGCTAGTTAGGTTCAACTTTTAAAATCACACAAGATAACTTTATATATTAGATTATTATAGTGTAAATAACATGGTGCAACAATAACAAATGAACATTGGCTACTCAGAATCACAGTTTAATATGACAGCTTAAATGCTAGTTAGGTTCAACTTTTAAAATCACACAAGATAACTTTATATATTAGATTATTATAGTGTAAATAACATGGTGCAACAATAACAAATGAACATTGGCTACTCAGAATCACAGTTTAATATGACAGCTTAAATGCTAGTTAGGTTCAACTTTTAAAATCACACAAGATAACTTTATATATTAGATTATTATAGTGTAAATAACATGGTGCAACAATAACAAATGAAAATTGGCTACTCAGAATCACAGTTTAATATGACAGCTTAAATGCTAGTTAGGTTCAACTTTTAAAATCACACAAGATAACTTTATATATTAGATTATTATAGTGTAAATAACATGGTGCAACAATAACAAATGAACATTGGCTACTCAGAATCACAGTTTAATATGACAGCTTAAATGCTAGTTAGGTTCAACTTTTAAAATCACACAAGATAACTTTATATATTAGATTATTATAGTGTAAATAACATGGTGCAACAATAACAAATGAAAATTGGCTACTCAGAATCACAGTTTAATATGACAGCTTAAATGCTAGTTAGGTTCAACTTTTAAAATCACACAAGATAACTTTATATATTAGATTATTATAGTGTAAATAACATGGTGCAACAATAACAAATGAACATTGGCTACTCAGAATCACAGTTTAATATGACAGCTTAAATGCTAGTTAGGTTCAACTTTTAAAATCACACAAGATAACTTTATATATTAGATTATTATAGTGTAAATAACATGGTGCAACAATAACAAATGAAAATTGGCTACTCAGAATCACAGTTTAATATGACAGCTTAAATGCTAGTTAGGTTCAACTTTTAAAATCACACAAGATAACTTTATATGTTAGATTATTATAGTGTAAATAACATGGTGCAACAATAACAAATGAAAATTGGCTACTCAGAATCACAGTTTAATATGACAGCTTAAATGCTAGTTAGGTTCAACTTTTAAAATCACACAAGATAACTTTATATATTAGATTATTATAGTGTAAATAACATGGTGCAACAATAACAAATGAAAATTGGCTAGTCAGAATCACAGTTTAATATGACAGCTTAAATGCTAGTTAGGTTCAACTTTTAAAATCACACAAGATAACTTTATATATTAGATTATTATAGTGTAAATAACATGGTGCAACAATAACAAATGAAAATTGGCTACTCAGAATCACAGTTTAATATGACAGCTTAAATGCTAGTTAGGTTCAACTTTTAAAATCACACAAGATAACTTTATATATTAGATTATTATAGTGTAAATAACATGGTGCAACAATAACAAATGAAAATTGGCTACTCAGAATCACAGTTTAATATGACAGCTTAAATGCTAGTTAGGTTCAACTTTTAAAATCACACAAGATAACTTTATATATTAGATTATTATAGTGTAAATAACATGGTGCAACAATAACAAATGAAAATTGGCTACTCAGAATCACAGTTTAATATGACAGCTTAAATGCTAGTTAGGTTCAACTTTTAAAATCACACAAGATAACTTTATATATTAGATTATTATAGTGTAAATAACATGGAACAACAATAACAAATGAAAATTGGCTACTCAGAATCAGAGTTTATTATGACAGCTTAAATGCTAGTTAGGTTCAACTTTTAAAATCACACAAGATAACTTTATATATTAGATTATTATAGTGTAAATAACATGGAACAACAATAACAAATGAAAATTGGCTACTCAGAATCAGAGTTTATTATGACAGCTTAAATGCTAGTTAGGTTCAACTTTTAAAATCACACAAGATAACTTTATATATTAGATTATTATAGTGTAAATAACATGGAACAACAATAACAAATGAAAATTGGCTACTCAGAATCACAGTTTAATATGACAGCTTAAATGCTAGTTAGGTTCAACTTTTAAAATCACACAAGATAACTTTATATATTAGATTATTATAGTGTAAATAACATGGTACAACAATAACAAATGAAAATTGGCTACTCAGAATCACAGTTTAATATGACAGCTTAAATGCTAGTTAGGTTCAACTTTTAAAATCACACAAGATAACTTTATATATTAGATTATTATAGTGTAAATAACATGGTGCAACAATAACAAATGAACATTGGCTACTCAGAATCAAAGTTTAATATGACAGCTTAAATGCTAGTTAGGTTCAACTTTTAAAATCACACAAGATAACTTTATATATTAGATTATTATAGTGTAAATAACATGGTGCAACAATAACAAATGAACATTGGCTACTCAGAATCAAAGTTTAATATGACAGCTTAAATGCTAGTTAGGTTCAACTTTTAAAATCACACAAGATAACTTTATATATTAGATTATTATAGTGTAAATAACATGGTGCAACAATAACAAATGAAAATTGGCTACTCAGAATCAAAGTTTAATATGACAGCTTAAATGCTAGTTAGGTTCAACTTTTAAAATCACACAAGATAACTTTATATATTAGATTATTATAGTGTAAATAACATGGTGCAACAATAACAAATGAAAATTGGCTACTCAGAATCAAAGTTTAATATGACAGCTTAAATGCTAGTTAGGTTCAACTTTTAAAATCACACAAGATAACTTTATATATTAGATTATTATAGTGTAAATAACATGGTGCAACAATAACAAATGAACATTGGCTACTCAGAATCACAGTTTAATATGACAGCTTAAATGCTAGTTAGGTTCAACTTTTAAAATCACACAAGATAACTTTATATATTAGATTATTATAGTGTAAATAACATGGTGCAACAATAACAAATGAAAATTGGCTACTCAGAATCACAGTTTAATATGACAGCTTAAATGCTAGTTAGGTTCAACTTTTAAAATCACACAAGATAACTTTATATATTAGATTATTATAGTGTAAATAACATGGTGCAACAATAACAAATGAACATTGGCTACTCAGAATCACAGTTTAATATGACAGCTTAAATGCTAGTTAGGTTCAACTTTTAAAATCACACAAGATAACTTTATATATTAGATTATTATAGTGTAAATAACATGGTACGACAATAACAAATGACAATTGGCTACTCAGAATCAAAGTTTAATATGACAGCTTAAATGCTAGTTAGGTTCAACTTTTAAAATCACACAAGATAACTTTATATATTAGATTATTATAGTGTAAATAACATGGTGCAACAATAACAAATGAAAATTGGCTACTCAGAATCACAGTTTAATATGACAGCTTAAATGCTAGTTAGGTTCAACTTTTAAAATCACACAAGATAACTTTATATATTAGATTATTATAGTGTAAATAACATGGTGCAACAATAACAAATGAAAATTGGCTACTCAGAATCACAGTTTAATATGACAGCTTAAATGCTAGTTAGGTTCAACTTTTAAAATCACACAAGATAACTTTATATATTAGATTATTATAGTGTAAATAACATGGTGCAACAATAACAAATGAAAATTGGCTACTCAGAATCACAGTTTAATATGACAGCTTAAATGCTAGTTAGGTTCAACTTTTAAAATCACACAAGATAACTTTATATATTAGATTATTATAGTGTAAATAACATGGTGCAACAATAACAAATGAAAATTGGCTACTCAGAATCACAGTTTAATATGACAGCTTAAATGCTAGTTAGGTTCAACTTTTAAAATCACACAAGATAACTTTATATATTAGATTATTATAGTGTAAATAACATGGTGCAACAATAACAAATGAAAATTGGCTACTCAGAATCACAGTTTAATATGACAGCTTAAATGCTAGTTAGGTTCAACTTTTAAAATCACACAAGATAACTTTATATATTAGATTATTATAGTGTAAATAACATGGTGCAACAATAACAAATGAACATTGGCTACTCAGAATCACAGTTTAATATGACAGCTTAAATGCTAGTTAGGTTCAACTTTTAAAATCACACAAGATAACTTTATATATTAGATTATTATAGTGTAAATAACATGGTACGACAATAACAAATGACAATTGGCTACTCAGAATCAAAGTTTAATATGACAGCTTAAATGCTAGTTAGGTTCAACTTTTAAAATCACACAAGATAACTTTATATATTAGATTATTATAGTGTAAATAACATGGTGCAACAATAACAAATGAACATTGGCTACTCAGAATCAAAGTTTAATATGACAGCTTAAATGCTAGTTAGGTTCAACTTTTAAAATCACACAAGATAACTTTATATATTAGATTATTATAGTGTAAATAACATGGTGCAACAATAACAAATGAACATTGGCTACTCAGAATCAAAGTTTAATATGACAGCTTAAATGCTAGTTAGGTTCAACTTTTAAAATCACACAAGATAACTTTATATATTAGATTATTATAGTGTAAATAACATGGTGCAACAATAACAAATGAAAATTGGCTACTCAGAATCACAGTTTAATATGACAGCTTAAATGCTAGTTAGGTTCAACTTTTAAAATCACACAAGATAACTTTATATATTAGATTATTATAGTGTAAATAACATGGTGCAACAATAACAAATGAAAATTGGCTACTCAGAATCACAGTTTAATATGACAGCTTAAATGCTAGTTAGGTTCAACTTTTAAAATCACACAAGATAACTTTATATATTAGATTATTATAGTGTAAATAACATGGTGCAACAATAACAAATGAAAATTGGCTACTCAGAATCACAGTTTAATATGACAGCTTAAATGCTAGTTAGGTTCAACTTTTAAAATCACACAAGATAACTTTATATATTAGATTATTATAGTGTAAATAACATGGAACAACAATAACAAATGAACATTGGCTACTCAGAATCAAAGTTTAATATGACAGCTTAAAGCTAGTTAGGTTCAACTTTTAAAATCACACAAGATAACTTTGTATGTTAGATTATTATAGTGTAAATAACATGGAACAACAATAACAAATGAAAATTGGCTAGTCAGAATCAAAGTTTGATATGACAGCTTAAATGCTAGTAAGGTTCAACTTTTAAAATCTCACAAGATAACTTTGTATATTAGAATATTGTAGTGCCAATAACATTATTCAACAATAACAAATGAACAATGGCTAGTCAGAATCAAAGTTTGATATGACAGCTTAAATGCTATTTAGATCCAACTTTGAAAATCTGACACGATAACTTTATATGTTAGATTATTATAGTGTAAATTACATGGTACAACAATAACAAATGAAAATTAGCTAGTCAGAATCAAAGTTTAATATGATAGTTTAAATGCTAGTTAGGTCCAACTTTGAAAATCTGACACGATAACTTTATATGTTATATTATTATAGTGTAAATAACATGGAACAACAATAACAAATGAAAATTGGCTAGTCAGAATCAAAGTTTCGTATGGCAGCTTAAATGCTATTTAGATCTAACTTATAAAATCACACAAGATAAATTCATGTTTGATTGTGAAACTTGTTTGTTTTTTTTGTCTACGTCAGAGTTTTTTTTAATTTCAAATATAGCTGCAATTTTCTTGCTCCGTTTTATTTATTGCTATTTCTTTTGTTCGGTGTGAAAACGACTTAGATTTTTTTTCTTTCTGTTTTTATTGGGGGGGAAATAATAAATAAAAGAATAAAAAAACGGCATGCCCATGAATATTGGTTGTAGAGTATCGATGTCACGCCCCCACACACACAATCTCGCGATCGACCCGCCCAACAACCTGAATACCAACGAATGTGCTGATGTTCCCAAACGGTTATTTACTTGTTTATTTTTTTTTCTGTTTTTTTTTTTTTCAGTATTCGTCGTTGGCATCGACAAATAATCCCTGGACGTCATTTGTTGCGGATTTTATGCATGGATATGTTCACACCGGTTTCTGGTCGGTAAATGCAACGGCGCCAGGCGTCCTCAACGTCACAATAGCCTTGCTGGGTCACAGAATAGCCATATGCATTTATTTAAGGGCGCCTTCTGTTCTGATTTAATCTGTTGAGAGAAAACTGGTGGGGTTACCCGAGCGGCGAGCTATCTCACTTGGACTCGTATCGCGGATTGGCGTACCTCTTATATCCTTTTTACTTGCTTTTCACACGAGGGTAGAGTTAGACACAAGGTAGGGGTTTTAATGTGGGATAATCGACCCCCCCCCCCCCCCCAAAAAAAAAAAAATATATATAATAAGGTGGCACCCTGGATTTGGATTAAAATAAAAATTGCTTCGCTCTGGAAGAGTTTCTTCTCCACTGACCGAAGATAGAACAGATACTACACTTTGATCTCAGCCCAGAGACCAGAAAGGGTATTGATTTACTCCTCTCCAGGAGTTAGGCACAAGGCCAGTTTTTATCTTACTCCCACAAGTAAGATGTGACCCAAGGTCGGGTCGGGAAAGTGAGGTTTAAAAATTGCCTGGGCAGCCCCGTCGGCATTCCCCGGTAGGGGCGCCTCAGGCAGTAAGCAATAAACTTACTCCTCCCCAAAGAGGGGAGGCGAAGCCTAGGAGGGTGGACCTCCGAGAACTGCACAGGACAGACCCATAGACCGGCGTAAATCAAGCCCCGAAGGCCAGGACAATACCAGTCTATGGGGTGTAATATCCATCGGAACAGATACTACACTTTGATCTCAGCCCAGAGACCAGAAACGGTAGTCCCTAGTAACTTGGCCCCTATGAGGGAACTGTTAGACACAAGGTTGTGCTTTAATGTGGGGAAAATCCATTCCCCTAAAAAGGGGCACTGGATTGGGAGAAAAATTTAAATTGTCTGTTAAGAAAAATTTCTCTTTTATTAATCGATGACAGAACAGATACTAAACTTTAATCCGAGCCAACGGCAAATCAACCCTTTTGCTTTTTTCTTTTTCTTACGCTTATTCTGTTTTCTTCTTTCTTTCTGTCTTTTTATACTTCTCTTTTCCCTTCTTTTTCTCTTCATTTTTTCTTCTTCTTTTCCTTTTCATTTTCTTCTTCTACTTCACATCCTTTTTCTTCTTCCTTTCTTTCTCTTCCTTTTTTATTCTTTTTCTTTTTTCTTCTTCTTTTGTCTTCTTCTTCTTCTTCTTCCTCGTCTTCTCTTTCTTCGTCATCTTCTTCTTCTCCTTCTTCGTCTTCTCCTTCTTCGTCTTCTTCTCCTTCTTCTTCTTCCTATTCTTCTTCTTTTAGTCTGACTCCCTTTTCTTCATTATCTTCCCATTATTTATTAAGCATCCCTAATTCCAACCCTCACCCTCCCTATGTCTCTGCATACTTACAGGTTCCTGCCTCATCACCCTTTTTCAATTCCATTCTTCTACCTTTTTCATCCTTCATCCTTTTCCAAAATCATTTCGCCTTTTTTTCCTCATCTTAATTTATCTTCCTTCTTCTCCGTATCTTTTTTCTTCTTCTTCTTCTTCTTCTTCTTCTTCTTCTTCTTCTTCTTCTTCTTCTTCTTCTTCTTCTCCTTCTTCTTCTTCGTTTTCTTCTTCTTCTTCTTCTTCTTCTTTTTTTCTTCTTCTTCTCATTCTCTTTCTTTTCTTTCTTATTTATCTTCCTATCATTTATTCAGCATCCCTAATTCCAACCCCCATCCTTCCTAGGTTCCTGCTCACTTGCAGGTTCCTGCCTCATCATCCTTTTCCAATTCCATTCGTCTCCCTTCTCCCTTGTTCATTCTCCATCCCTTTCCTAAATCTTTCCGCCTCTCCAAGACAGATTTATTCCCTTTCCATTTCGCACATCACCAAAAATACCAATTCCACAGACAATAAAAACTTTCTCCAACCATTTTTGAAAATGACTCATTTGAAAAACCCAAACTTTTCAATCTTTTTTTTTATTCGGTGTTATTTAGCGATTCCATAATGTCTCTCCCACTTTATTTTGCTAAAATCTCGATTTAATTAATTAAAATTAATTAACTTAATTAACTTGAGGTATTTTCAATGAAGCCAGAAAGTTTGGGTTATTAAATAAAATAGGGTTTCTTTAGGGTTTATTCTTGTTTTGTTTTTGTTTATAGTTTTTTTTTTTCAGGAACATTCATCAGCTGGGGAGGGGTATAACTATGCCAGCCCCACCCACCCACACACACACACCACACACCCTGCGGATCGACCGCTACCCCCAAACGCTTGGTCTGTGATTTTTCTTCTTAATCGTCATCTCATTTTGGCTGTGTTGATTCCAGTGTCTTTGACAGTCGAGTTGGTGCAAAGCACACTTTATACAATACGCATACATTATAGGAAAAAACACAGACATAGATATAAATATAAATATAGATATAGATTTTTGGTTTTCCTTATTTTATTTTCCATATAGATATTGTATACATGACTTGTTGAACACTAGTGTCAGTGTGTGTTACTGTCGTGGCTAGGAACCCAAACACTGTATGTTGATCGTTGTCCGGTTGTGTCGGCCCCAGTGATAACATTCAGTATTGGTACAGTTTTTGAAACAGACAAAACCGATTTCTTGTTCGGAACCCCCCAGCCGTTTACGTAAACATCCGGAAGATGCCGAAACACTTGGTCAAGTCAGAACGTTTAGCAAACAGACGACAAATTTGCCTGTAAATTGAGGAACTCCTAACATTCCTGGCAGGCTAAATGAACCGGACAAAAGCTAACTGCTTTGTTTTTTTTACCCTAACCTAACCTTTATCCTTACCCTAAGCATAAACTAATACTTATCCTAACCCTAACCCTAACCATAACCATAACCATAAGCTAATACTTATCCTAACCCTAACCCGAACCCTAACCCTAACCCTAACCATAACCATAAGCTAATACTTATCCTAACCCTAACCCGAACCCTAACCCTAACCCTAACCATAAGCTAATACTTATCATAACCCTAACCCTAACCATAAGCTAATACTTATCCTAACCCTAACCCTAACCCTAACCATAACCATAACCATAAACTAATACTTATCCTAACCCTAACCCTAACCCTAACCATAACCATAAGCTAATACTTATCCTAACCCTAACCCTAACCCTAACCATAAGCTAATACTTATCATAACCCTAACCCTAACCTTTATCCTTACCCTAAGCATAAACTAATACTTATCCTAACCCTAACCCTAACCATAACCATAACCATAAGCTAATACTTATCCTAACCCTAACCCGAACCCTAACCCTAACCCTAACCATAACCATAAGCTAATACTTATCCTAACCCTAACCCGAACCCTAACCCTAACCCTAACCATAAGCTAATACTTATCCTAACCCTAACCCTAACCCTAACCCTAACCCTAACCCTAACCCTAACCATAAGCTAATACTTATCATAACTCTAACCCTAACCTTTATCCTAACCCTAACCATAAGCTAATACTTATCCTAACCCTAACCCTAACAATAAGCTAATACTTATCCTAACTTAACCCTAACCCTAACCATAAGTTAATACTTATCCTAACTTAACTCTAACCCTAACCAAAAAAATAAAACGCAAAAAAATCTGTAAAAATTATTTTTGCATTATATTTTTTTTATGTTAAAGAAAAGAAAATAATATATAGAAAAAAAAAACTTTTAACTTTCCGGTAAAATATTTTTTAAAATCATTGATTTCGTCGTCAGAAAATAAATAAATTGTCATAAAAAAGCGGTGAGTCTTTTTTCTGTCATATTTTTTTTCATGTTGAAAATCAGCATCGTTTTTGATTTTCACACCGGTTTGTTTTGAATCGGCTTTTTTTCGGTTGTTTACGTATTTTGGTGTCAGCAAAAGTCGGTTTTGTCTGGTTCAAAAACTATACCAGTACACACAATAAAAATAATGATTTTTTATGGCTAGGCATTTTTAAATGAATGAAAAAAATATGATTTAATCTATAATTTTATTAGGTGCTTATATCGATCCTGAACCAGTTTTTGTGAGGTTCGACTCGGAAGCGTTCGGCTGTCCTACGCAAACGCCCGAGAGTTGACGAGCCGATTTGTACCAGACGACAATTTTGATACAGTGCTGCGTCCTATGATAATAATGTTTTGCTTGTTTTGTTTTTTTTGTTGTTGTTAGGGTTAGGGTTTAGGGTTTAGGTTTAGGGTTAGGGTTTAGGGTTTAGGGTTTAGGGTTAAGGTTTAGGGTTAGGGTTTAGGTTTAGGGTTTAGGGTTTAGGGTTTAGGTTCAGGGTTTAGGGTTAAAAATATTAATTTGATAACAGTAATTTTGCTCTGTTTTGCTTGTTTTATTTGTTTTGTTGTTTAAAAAATTTCTTGCAACTATAACTAAAAATTATAGGACGCAGCAACGTATCAAAATAACAAAAAAAATATTTACTTGATAACAGTAACTTCGCTATGCTTTGCTTGTTTTTTTTTTGTTTTTTTTCTTTTAGAAAATTTCTTGAAAATATAACTTCAATCACAGGACGCAGCACCGTATAAAAATTGTCGTCTGGTACCATTCGGCTCGTCAACACTCGGGCGTTTGCGTAGGACAGCCGAACGCTTCCGAGTCGAACCGCACGAAAACTGGTTCAGGATCGATATCAGTACCTTGTATTATCTTTTAATGGAGGTGCGTAGTGGATTATCGCTTATGTTACCATAAGACCGCCGTCCCAGGAATTACCCCCTTCTTTTGAAAGGGGGTAATCCTCCCAGATATCGTGTCGACCTTTAGGGAGGGGGTAATTTAGTATCTGTTCTGTTGTCATACCTACAGGCATTACTTTCTCTTTTTATGGGGCGATCCTCCCAGGTATTACCCCCTCCTTTTGAAGGGAAGTATAGTATATGCCCGTTACTCCTAGTACTATTATTCCATGATTATCTTCTCCGTTTAGAAGATGGTAGTGTAGTATCTGTTCTGTTGTCATGATATCATCCTCCCAGGCATTAACCCTTCCTTTGAGAGGGATCAGCAAGAATATGAGACCCGAGGAAACATTTTCTTGCTAGTACATATATATATATATATATATATATATATATATATATATATATATATATATATATATATATATATAGTCATCCACATACTGACTTTTTCGCTGTATCACAGCTCTTCAGTGCGACTAGACCAGTTAGTGTCTCAAGCTGGGATTGAAACTCAACCGTCGAGCTGACAGTCGGCGCCCCTACCCCATTCGACACTGATTGAATGTAAGTGATATCTCAATGTAAACAGTGTCAAGTGCCGGGAGCTCGAATTAGTTTTACCCAATGAGCTATGCCTTAAAGCTAATGGCAGTTGGGGATATCCTTACAAGTAAGCTCTACCCAGGAGGAGAGCTTTGTTCTTATCAAAAAAATATATTTAAGTATATACTCCTTATAATATCAGGAAATGTTTCAAATTGCAAGCTCAATGAAGTTGTATCACAAGCTTCAGAGCATATATACTCAATAGGTGCATTCCAGTGGCCATAGGAACAATCAATCCTAACCCCTAATTTTCATTTATTGTTTCAGTTTCTTTATTTTCATATTTCAGCGAATACCTGTATTTATTCGTCTCACAGAACAAAATTCGGGTATCTTTTACGACACTCAGCAGAGTAAAAACACTCAAAAAACAAATATACAACAAATAAAAGTAACTGTAGGCTGTAAAAGTTATTTTCAAACTTGCCTGTGGCATTTGTTTTTATTTTTAGACCGTTACAACCGCTATTTATTAGAATTCAATAGTTTTGTCACCGGAACTTGGGAAAAAAATGGCCGATTTTTTTTTTTAGGGGGGGGGGCATTTGGTAACAAAGCACGTGAATCGCCATCTATAATTTTGTGCAAACCTTTGGGAAAAAAACAATACATTTTTTTTTTACATCTAATAAAAACCCATTTATAATACGTAAAAATAAAAACAAATTACATAGGTAAGTAGAAAAATATCTATTCTCGTCGCAGGTCAACTTCACTTGTTGCAAATTTATGTTTTTAAACCCTTTCTCGTTCTTTTTTTTGGACCCCGTTCGCGCCTCTGCTGAGCGTCGTAAAAGATACCCCAAAATTCTTTATTTATATTTTCCAAATGTAATACTTTTTCTTACGAGCAATTCTGTTAGTTGTTTTCTAACTCCGTTGAGTTCTTGACCGTTGTCGTTGCGGAAGAGACATAGTCCGTCGCCTCGGTAGAGGCCAAACTCGTCGTTAGGGAACGTGGTTTGTAAAAAGCATAAGATGAAAGGCCGTTCAGGTCGTGTACGAAGCCAAACTCATATCCAGTGTAAACTTCAAGAAAGAAGAAATTTATATCGGAATGACTCAAGGAACTTTCAAAGCAGGGCTCTACTCCCACACTATCGCTTTCTCGAAACAAAACATAGCACCTCCCTAGCGACCACTATGTAGGCGCTCAAGAAGTCAAGTACCCCTATGAAACTAAATGGAGGATAATCGATAAAAAAACTGATAGTCCATACATAACTAACTGATAGTTCCTTCCATAACAAGTCTCAAAAACTGATAGTCCATACATAACTAACTGATAGTTCCTTCCATAACAAGTCTCAAAAACTGATAGTCCATACATAACTAACTGATAGTTCCTTCCATAACAAGTCTATTAAACTGATAGTCCATACATAACTAACTGATAGTCACTTCCATAACAAGTCTGAAAAACTGATAGTCCATACATAACTAACTGATAGTCACTTCCATAACAAGTCTCAAAAACTGATAGTCCATACATAACTAACTGATAGTTCCTTCCATAACAAGTCTCAAAAACTGATAGTCCATACATAACTAACTGATAGTTCCTTCCATAACAAGTCTCAAAAACTGATAGTCCATACATAACTAACTGATAGTTCCTTCCATAACAAGTCTAAACAACTGATAGTCCATACATAACTAACTGATAGTTCCTTCCATAACAAGTCTCAAAAACCGATAGTCCCTACATAACTAACTGGTAGTTCCTTCCATAACAAGTCTCAAAAACTGATAGTCCATACATAACTAACTGATAGTTCCTTCCATAACAAGTCTAAAAAACTGATAGTCCATACATAACTAACTGATAGTCACTTCCATAACAAGTCTAAAAAACTTATAGTCCATACATAACTAACTGATAGTTCCTTCCATAACAAGTCTCAAAAACTGATAGTCCCTACATAACTAACTGGTAGTTCCTTCAATAACAAGTCCTAAAAACTGATAGTCCATACATAACTAACTGATAGTTCCTTCCATAACAAGTCTCAAAAACTGATAGTCCATACATAACTAACTGATAGTCACTTCCATAACAAGTCTCAAAAACTGATAGTCCATACATAACTAACTGATAGTTCCTTCCATAATAAGTCTAAAAAACTGATAGTCCATACATAACTAACTGATAGTTCCTTCCATAACAAGTCTCAAAAACTGATAGTCCATACATAACTAACTGATAGTTCCTTCCATAACAAGTCTCAAAAACTGATAGTCCATACATAACTAACTGATAGTTCCTTCCATAATAAGTCTAAAAAACTGATAGTCCATACATAACTAACTGATAGTTCCTTCCATAACAAGTCTCAAAAACTGATAGTCCATACATAACTAACTGATAGTTCCTTCCATAACAAGTCTCAAAAACTGATAGTCCATACATAACTAACTGATAGTTCCTTCCATAACAAGTCTCAAACACTGATAGTCCATACATAACTAACTGATAGTTCCTTCCATAATAAGTCTAAAAAACTGATAGTCCATACATAACTAACTGATAGTTCCTTCCATAACAAGTCTCAAAAACTGATAGTCCATACATAACTAACTGATAGTTCCTTCCATAACAAGTCTCAAAAACTGATAGTCCATACATAACTAACTGATAGTTCTTTCCATAACAAGTCTAAAAAACTGATAGTCCATACATAACAAACTGATAGTTCCTTCCATAACAAGTCTCAAAAACTGATAGTCCATACATAACTAACTGATAGTTCCTTCCATAATAAGTCTAAAAAACTGATAGTCCATACATAACTAACTGATAGTTCCTTCCATAACAAGTCTCAAAAACTGATAGTCCATACATAACTAACTGATAGTTCTTTCCATAACAAGTCTAAAAAACTGATAGTCCATACATAACTAACTGATAGTTCCTTCCATAACAAGTCTCAAAAACTGATAGTCCATACATAACTAACTGATAGTTCCTTCCATAATAAGTCTAAAAAACTGATAGTCCATACATAACTAACTGATAGTTCCTTCCATAACAAGTCTCAAAAACTGATAGTCCATACATAACTAACTGATAGTTCCTTCCATAATAAGTCTAAAAAACTGATAGTCCATACATAACTAACTGATAGTTCATTCCATAATAAGTCTCAAAAACTGATAGTCCATACATAACTAACTGATAGTTCCTTCCATAACAAGTCTAAAAAACTGATAGTCCATACATAACTAACTGATAGTTCCTTCCATAACAAGTCTAAAAAACTGATAGTCCATACATAACTAACTGATAGTTCTTTCCATAACAAGTCTAAAAAACTGATAGTCCATACATAACTAACTGATAGTTCCTTCCATAATAAGTCTAAAAAACTGATAGTCCATACATAACTAACTGATAGTTCATTCCATAACAAGTCTAAAAAACTGATAGTCCATACATAACTAACTGATAGTTCCTTCGATAACAAGTCTCAAAAACTGATAGTCCCTACATAACTAACTGGTAGTTCCTTCCATACCAAGTCTCAAAAACTGATAGTCCATACATAACTAACTGATAGTTCCTTCCATAACAAGTCTCAAAAACTGATAGTCCATACATAACTAACTGATAGTTCCTTCCATAACAAGTCTAAACAACTGATAGTCCATACATAACTAACTGATAGTTCCTTCCATAACAAGTCTCAAAAACCGATAGTCCCTACATAACTAACTGGTAGTTCCTTCCATAACAAGTCTCAAAAACTGATAGTCCATACATAACTAACTGATAGTTCCTTCCATAACAAGTCTCAAAAACTGATAGTCCATACATAACTAACTGATAGTCACTTCCATAACAAGTCTAAAAAACTTATAGTCCATACATAACTAACTGATAGTTCCTTCCATAACAAGTCTCAAAAACTGATAGTCCCTACATAACTAACTGGTAGTTCCTTCAATAACAAGTCTCAAAAACTGATAGTCCATACATAACTAACTGATAGTTCCTTCCATAACAAGTCTCAAAAACTGATAGTCCATACATAACTAACTGATAGTCACTTCCATAACAAGTCTCAAAAACTGATAGTCCATACATAACTAACTGATAGTTCCTTCCATAATAAGTCTAAAAAACTGATAGTCCATACATAACTAACTGATAGTTCCTTCCATAACAAGTCTCAAAAACTGATAGTCCATACATAACTAACTGATAGTTCCTTCCATAACAAGTCTCAAAAACTGATAGTCCATACACAACTAACTGATAGTTCCTTCCATAATAAGTCTAAAAAACTGATAGTCCATACATAACTAACTGATAGTTCCTTCCATAACAAGTCTCAAAAACTGATAGTCCATACATAACTAACTGATAGTTCCTTCCATAACAAGTCTCAAAAACTGATAGTCCATACATAACTAACTGATAGTTCCTTCCATAACAAGTCTCAAACACTGATAGTCCATACATAACTAACTGATAGTTCCTTCCATAATAAGTCTAAAAAACTGATAGTCCATACATAACTAACTGATAGTTCCTTCCATAACAAGTCTCAAAAACTGATAGTCCATACATAACTAACTGATAGTTCCTTCCATAACAAGTCTCAAAAACTGATAGTCCATACATAACTAACTGATAGTTCTTTCCATAACAAGTCTAAAAAACTGATAGTCCATACATAACTAACTGATAGTTCCTTCCATAACAAGTCTCAAAAACTGATAGTCCATACATAACTAACTGATAGTTCCTTCCATAATAAGTCTAAAAAACTGATAGTCCATACATAACTAACTGATAGTTCCTTCCATAACAAGTCTCAAAAACTGATAGTCCATACATAACTAACTGATAGTTCCTTCCATAATAAGTCTAAAAAACTGATAGTCCATACATAACTAACTGATAGTTCATTCCATAATAAGTCTCAAAAACTGATAGTCCATACATAACTAACTGATAGTTCCTTCCATAACAAGTCTAAAAAACTGATAGTCCATACATAACTAACTGATAGTTCCTTCCATAACAAGTCTAAAAAACTGATAGTCCATACATAACTAACTGATAGTTCTTTCCATAACAAGTCTAAAAAACTGATAGTCCATACATAACTAACTGATAGTTCCTTCCATAATAAGTCTAAAAAACTGATAGTCCATACATAACTAACTGATAGTTCATTCCATAACAAGTCTAAAAAACTGATAGTCCATACATAACTAACTGATAGTTCCTTCCATAACAAGTCTAAAAAACTGATAGTCCATACATAACTAACTGATAGTTCCTTCCATAACAAGTCTCAAAAACTGATAGTCCCTACATAACTAACTGGTAGAACCTTCCATAACAAGTCTCAAAAACTGATAGTCCATACATAACTAACTGATAGTTCCTTCCATAACAAGTCTCAAAAACTGATAGTCCATACATAACTAACTGATAGTTCCTTCCATAATAAGTCTGAAAAACTGATAGTCCATACATAACAAACTGATAGTTCCTTCCATAACAAGTCTCAAAAACTGATAGTCCATACATAACTAACTGATAGTTCCTTCCATAACAAATCTCAAAAACTGATAGTCCATACATAACTAACTGATAGTTCCTTCCATAACAAGTCTCAAAAACTGATAGTCCATACATAACTAACTGATAGTCACTTCTATAACAAGTCTCAAAAACTGATAGTCCATACATAACTAACTGATAGTTCCTTCCATAATAAGTCTGAAAAACTGATAGTCCATACATAACTAACTGATAGTTCCTTCCATAATAAGTTGAAAAACTGATAGTCCATACATAACTAACTGATAGTCACTTCCATAACAAGTCTCAAAAACTGATAGTCCATACATAACTAACTGATAGTTCCTTCCATAACAAGTCTCAAAAACTGATAGTCCATACATAACTAACTGATAGTTCCTTCCATAACAAGTCTAAAAAACTGATAGTCCATACATAACTAACTGATAGTTCCTTCCATAACAAGTCTCAAAAACTGATAGTCCATACATAACTAACTGATAGTCACTTCTATAACAAGTCTCAAAAACTGATAGTCCATACATAACTAACTGATAGTTCCTTCCATAATAAGTCTGAAAAACTGATAGTCCATACATAACTAACTGATAGTTCCTTCCATAATAAGTTGAAAAACTGATAGTCCATACATAACTAACTGATAGTCACTTCCATAACAAGTCTCAAAAACTGATAGTCCATACATAACTAACTGATAGTTCCTTCCATAACAAGTCTCAAAAACTGATAGTCCATACATAACTAACTGATAGTTCCTTCCATAATAAGTCTAAAAAACTGATAGTCCATACATAACTAACTGATAGTTCCTTCCATAATAAGTCTAAAAAACTGATAGTCCATACATAACTAACTGATAGTTCCTTCCATAACAAGTCTCAAAAACTGATAGTCCATACATAACTAACTGATAGTTCCTTCCATAACAAGTCTCAAAAACTGATAGTCCATACATAACTAACTGATAGTTCCTTCCATAATAAGTCTAAAAAACTGATAGTCCATACATAACTAACTGATAGTTCCTTCCATAACAAGTCTAAAAAACTGATAGTCCATACATAACTAACTGATAGTTCCTTCCATAACAAGTCTAAAAAACTGATAGTCCATACATAACTAACTGATAGTTCTTTCCATAACAAGTCTAAAAAACTGATAGTCCATACATTACTAACTGATAGTTCCTTCCATAACAAGTCTCAAAAACTGATAGTCCATACATAACTAACTGATAGTTCCTTCCATAATAAGTCTAAAAAACTGATAGTCCATACATAACTAACTGATAGTTCCTTCCATAACAAGTGTCAAAAACTGATAGTCCATACATAACTAACTGATAGTTCCTTCCATAATAAGTCTAAAAAACTTATAGTCCATACATAACTAACTGATAGTTCATTCCATAATAAGTCTCAAAAACTGATAGTCCATACATAACTAACTGATAGTTCCTTCCATAACAAGTCTAAAAAACTGATAGTCCATACATAACTAACTGATAGTTCCTTCCATAACAAGTCTAAAAAACTGATAGTCCATACATAACTAACTGATAGTTCTTTCCATAACAAGTCTAAAAAACTGATAGTCCATACATAACTAACTTATAGTTCCTTCCATAATAAGTCTAAAAAACTGATAGTCCATACATAACTAACTGATAGTTCATTCCATAACAAGTCTAAAAAACTGATAGTCCATACATAACTAACTGATAGTTCCTTCCATAACAAGTCTAAAAAACTGATAGTCCATACATAACTAACTGATAGTTCCTTCCATAACAAGTCTCAAAAACTGATAGTCCCTACATAACTAACTGGTAGTTCCTTCCATAACAAGTCTCAAAAACTGATAGTCCATACATAACTAACTGATAGTTCCTTCCATAACAAGTCTCAAAAACTGATAGTCCATACATAACTAACTGATAGTCACTTCCATAACAAGTCTCAAAAACTGATAGTCCATACATAACTAACTGATAGTTCCTTCCATAATAAGTCTCAAAAACTGATAGTCCATACATAACTAACTGATAGTTCCTTCCATAACAAGTCTCAAAAACTGATAGTCCATACATAACTAACTGATAGTCACTTCTATAACAAGTCTCAAAAACTGATAGTCCATACATAACTAACTGATAGTTCCTTCCATAATAAGTCTGAAAAACCTGATAGTCCATACATAACTAACTGATAGTTCCTTCCATAACAAGTCTCAAAAACTGATAGTCCATACATAACAAACTGATAGTTCCTTCCATAATAAGTCTAAAAAACTGATAGTCCATACATAACTAACTGATAGTCACTTCCATAAATAGTCTCAAAAACTGATAGTCCATACATAACTAACTGATAGTTCCTTCCATAACAAGTCTAAAAAACTGATAGTCCATACATAACTAACTGATAGTTCCTTCCATAATAAGTCTAAAAAACTGATAGTCCATACATAACTAACTGATAGTTCCTTCCATAACAAGTCTCAAAAACTGATAGTCCATACATAACTAACTGATAGTTCCTTCCATAACAAGTCTCAAAAACTGATAGTCCATACATAACTAACTGATAGTTCCTTCCATAATAAGTCTAAAAAACTGATAGTCCATACATAACTAACTGATAGTTCCTTCCATAAAAAGTCTCAAAAACTGATAGTCCATACATAACTAACTGATAGTTCCTTCCATAACAAGTCTCAAAAACTGATAGTCCATACATAACTAACTGATAGTTCTTTCCATAACAAGTCTAAAAAACTGATAGTCCATACATAACTAACTGATAGTTCCTTCCATAACAAATCTCAAAAACTGATAGTCCATACATAACTAACTGATAGTTACTTCCATAATAAGTCTAAAAAACTGATAGTCCATACATAACTAACTGATAGTTCCTTCCATAACAAGTCTCAAAAACTGATAGTCCATACATAACTAACTGATAGTTCCTTCCATAACAAGTCTCAAAAACTGATAGTCCATACATAACTAACTGATAGTTCCTTCCATAACAAGTCTAAAAAACTGATAGTCCATACATAACTAACTGATAGTTCCTTCCATAACAAGTCTCAAAAACTGATAGTCCATACATAACTAACTGATAGTTCCTTCCATAATAAGTTGAAAAACTGATAGTCCATACATAACTAACTGATAGTCACTTCCATAACAAGTCTCAAAAACTGATAGTCCATACATAACTAACTGACAGTTCCTTCCATAACAAGTCTCAAAAACTGATAGTCCATACATAACTAACTGATAGTTCCTTCCATAACAAGTCTAAAAAACTGATAGTCCATACATAACTAACTGATAGTTCCTTCCATAACAAGTCTCAAAAACTGATAGTCCATACATAACTAACTGATAGTTCCTTCCATAACAAGACTCAAAAACTGATAGTCCATACATAACTAACTCATAGTTCCTTCCATAACAAGTCTCAAAAACTGATAGTCCATACATAACTAACTGATAGTTCCTTCCATAACAAGTCTCAAAAACTGATAGTCCATACATAACTAACTGATAGTTCCTTCCATAACAAGTCTAAAAAACTGATAGTCCATACATAACTAACTGATAGTTCCTTCCATAATAAGTCTAAAAAACTGATAGTCCATACATAACTAACTGATAGTTCCTTCCATAACAAGTCTCAAAAACTGATAGTCCATACATAACTAACTGATAGTTCCTTCCATAACAAGTCTCAAAAACTGATAGTCCATACATAACTAACTGATAGTTCCTTCCATAATAAGTCTAAAAAACTGATAGTCCATACATAACTAACTGATAGTTCCTTCCATAACAAGTCTAAAAAACTGATAGTCCATACATAACTAACTGATAGTTCCTTCCATAACAAGTCTCAAAAACTGATAGTCCATACATAACTAACTGGTAGTTCCTTCCATAATAAGTCTAAAAAACTGATAGTCCATACATAACTAACTGATAGTTCTTTCCATAACAAGTCTCAAAAACTGATAGTCCATACATAACTAACTGATAGTTCCTTCCATAATAAGTCTAAAAAACTGATAGTCCATACATAACTAACTGATAGTTCCTTCCATAACAAGTCTCAAAAACTGATAGTCCATACATTACTAACTGATAGTTCCTACCATAACAAGTCTAAAAAACTGATAGTCCATACATAACTAACTGATAGTTCTTTCCATAACAAGTCTAAAAAACTGATAGTCCATACATAACTAACTGATAGTTCCTTCCATAATAAGTCTCAAAAACTGATAGTCCATACATTACTAACTGATAGTTCCTTCCATAACAAGTCTCAAAAACTGATAGTCCATACATAACTAACTGATAGTTCTTTCCATAACAAGTCTAAAAAACTGATAGTCCATACATAACTAACTGATAGTTCCTTCCATAACAAGTCTCAAAAACTGATAGTCCATACATAACTAACTGATAGTTCCTTCCATAATAAGTCTAAAAAACTGATAGTCCATACATAACTAACTGATAGTTCCTTCCATAACAAGTCTCAAAAACTGATAGTCCATACATAACTAACTGATAGTTCTTTCCATAACAAGTCTAAAAAACTGATAGTCCATACATAACTAACTGATAGTTCCTTCCATAACAAGTCTCAAAAACTGATAGTCCATACATAACTAACTGATAGTTCCTTCCATAATAAGTCTAAAAAACTGATAGTCCATACATAACTAACTGATAGTTCCTTCCATAACAAGTCTCAAAAACTGATAGTCCATACATAACTAACTGATAGTTCCTTCCATAACAAGTCTCAAAAACTGATAGTCCATACATAACTAACTGATAGTTCCTTCCATAATAAGTCTAAAAAACTGATAGTCCATACATAACTAACTGATAGTTCCTTCCATAACAAGTCTAAAAAACTGATAGTCCATACATAACTAACTGATAGTTCCTTCCATAACAAGTCTCAAAAACTGATAGTCCATACATAACTAACTGGTAGTTCCTTCCATAATAAGTCTAAAAAACTGATAGTCCATACATAACTAACTGATAGTTCCTTCCATAATAAGTCTAAAAAACTGATAGTCCATACATAACTAACTGATAGTTCCTTCCATAATAAGTCTCAAAAACTGATAGTCCATACATTACTAACTGATAGTTCCTTCCATAACAAGTCTCAAAAACTGATAGTCCATACATAACTAACTGATAGTTCCTTCCATAACAAGTCTCAAAAACTGATAGTCCATACATAACTAACTGATAGTTCCTTCCATAACAAGTCTAAAAAACTGATAGTCCATACATTACTAACTGATAGTTCCTTCCATAACAAGTCTCAAAAACTGATAGTCCATACATAACTAACTGATAGTTCCTTCCATAACAAGTCTAAAAAACTGATAGTCCATACATAACTAACTGATAGTTCTTTCCATAACAAGTCTCAAAAACTGATAGTCCATACATAACTAACTGATAGTTCCTTCCATAATAAGTCTAAAAAACTGATAGTCCATACATAACTAACTGATAGTTCTTTCCATAACAAGTCTCAAAAACTGATAGTCCATACATAACTAACTGATAGTTCCTTCCATAATAAGTCTAAAAAACTGATAGTCCATACATTACTAACTGATAGTTCCTTCCATAACAAGTCTCAAAAACTGATAGTCCATACATAACTAACTGATAGTTCCTTCCATAACAAGTCTCAAAAACTGATAGTCCATACATAACTAACTGATAGTTCCTTCCATAATAAGTCTAAAAAACTGATAGTCCATACATTACTAACTGATAGTTCCTTCCATAACAAGTCTCAAAAACTGATAGTCCATACATAACTAACTGATAGTTCCTTCCATAATAAGTCTAAAAAACTGATAGTCCATACATAACTAACTGATAGTTCCTTCCATAATAAGTCTAAAAAACTGATAGTCCATACATAACTAACTGATAGTTCCTTCCATAACAAGTCTCAAAAACTGATAGTCCATACATAACTAACTGATAGTTCTTTCCATAACAAGTCTCAAAAACTGATAGTCCATACATAACTAACTGATAGTTCCTTCCATAATAAGTCTAAAAAACTGATAGTCCATACATAACTAACTGATAGTTCTTTCCATAACAAGTCTAAAAAACTGATAGTCCATACATTACTAACTGATAGTTCCTTCCATAACAAGTCTCAAAAACTGATAGTCCATACATAACTAACTGATAGTTCTTTCCATAACAAGTCTCAAAAACTGATAGTCCATACATAACTAACTGATAGTTCCTTCCATAATAAGTCTAAAAAACTGATAGTCCATACATAACTAACTGATAGTTCTTTCCATAACAAGTCTCAAAAACTGATAGTCCATACATAACTAACTGATAGTTCCTTCCATAATAAGTCTAAAAAACTGATAGTCCATACATAACTAACTGATAGTTCTTTCCATAACAAGTCTAAAAAACTGATAGTCCATACATTACTAACTGATAGTTCCTTCCATAACAAGTCTCAAAAACTGATAGTCCATACATAACTAACTGATAGTTCTTTCCATAACAAGTCTCAAAAACTGATAGTCCATACATAACTAACTGATAGTTCCTTCCATAATAAGTCTAAAAAACTGATAGTCCATACATAACTAACTGATAGTTCTTTCCATAACAAGTCTCAAAAACTGATAGTCCATACATAACTAACTGATAGTTCCTTCCATAATAAGTCTAAAAAACTGATAGTCCATACATAACTAACTGATAGTTCTTTCCATAACAAGTCTCAAAAACTGATAGTCCATACATAACTAACTGATAGTTCCTTCCATAATAAGTCTAAAAAACTGATAGTCCATACATAACTAACTGATAGTTCTTTCCATAACAAGTCTCAAAAACTGATAGTCCATACATAACTAACTGATAGTTCCTTCCATAATAAGTCTAAAAAACTGATAGTCCATACATAACTAACTGATAGTTCTTTCCATAACAAGTCTAAAAAACTGATAGTCCATACATTACTAACTGATAGTTCCTTCCATAACAAGTCTCAAAAACTGATAGTCCATACATAACTAACTGATAGTTCTTTCCATAACAAGTCTCAAAAACTGATAGTCCATACATAACTAACTGATAGTTCCTTCCATAATAAGTCTAAAAAACTGATAGTCCATACATAACTAACTGATAGTTCTTTCCATAACAAGTCTAAAAAACTGATAGTCCATACATTACTAACTGATAGTTCCTTCCATAACAAGTCTCAAAAACTGATAGTCCATACATAACTAACTGATAGTTCTTTCCATAACAAGTCTCAAAAACTGATAGTCCATACATAACTAACTGATAGTTCCTTCCATAACAAGTCTAAAAAACTGATAGTCCATACATAACTAACTGATAGTTCCTTCCATAACAAGTCTCAAAAACTGATAGTCCATACATAACTAACTGATAGTTCTTTCCATAACAAGTCTAAAAAACTGATAGTCCATACATTACTAACTGATAGTTCCTTCCATAACAAGTCTCAAAAACTGATAGTCCATACATAACTAACTGATAGTTCCTTCCATAACAAGTCTAAAAAACTGATAGTCCATACATAACTAACTGATAGTTCCTTCAATAACAAGTCTCAAAAACTGATAGTCCATACATAACTAACTGATAGTTCTTTCCATAACAAGTCTAAAAAACTGATAGTCCATACATAACTAACTGATAGTTCCTTCCATAACAAGTCTCAAAAACTGATAGTCCATACATAACTAACTGATAGTTCCTTCCATAACAAGTCTAAAAAACTGATAGTCCATACATAACTAACTGATAGTTCTTTCCATAACAAGTCTCAAAAACTGATAGTCCATACATAACTAACTGATAGTTCCTTCCATAACAAGTCTCAAAAACTGATAGTCCATACATAACTAACTGATAGTTCCTTCCATAACAAGTCTCAAAAACTGATAGTCCATACATAACTAACTGATAGTTCCTTCCATAACAAGTCTCAAAAACTGATAGTCCATACATAACTAACTGATAGTTCCTTCCATAACAAGTCTCAAAAACTGATAGTCCATACATAACTAACTGATAGTTCTTTCCATAACAAGTCTCAAAAACTGATAGTCCATACATAACTAACTGATAGTTCCTTCCATAACAAGTCTCAAAAACTGATAGTCCATACATAACTAACTGATAGTTCTTTCCATAACAAGTCTCAAAAACTGATAGTCCATACATAACTAACTGATAGTTCCTTCCATAACAAGTCTCAAAAACTGATAGTCCATACATAACTAACTGATAGTTCTTTCCATAACAAGTCTAAAAAACTGATAGTCCATACATAACTAACTGATAGTTCTTTCCATAACAAGTCTAAAAAACTGATAGTCCATACATTACTAACTGATAGTTCCTTCCATAACAAGTCTCAAAAACTGATAGTCCATACATAACTAACTGATAGTTCTTTCCATAACAAGTCTCAAAAACTGATAGTCCATACATAACTAACTGATAGTTCCTTCCATAACAAGTCTCAAAAACTGATAGTCCATACATAACTAACTGATAGTTCTTTCCATAACAAGTCTCAAAAACTGATAGTCCATACATAACTAACTGATAGTTCTTTCCATAACAAGTCTAAAAAACTGATAGTCCATACATTACTAACTGATAGTTCCTTCCATAACAAGTCTCAAAAACTGATAGTCCATACATAACTAACTGATAGTTCCTTCCATAATAAGTCTAAAAAACTGATAGTCCATACATAACTAACTGATAGTTCCTTCCATAACAAGTCTCAAAAACTGATAGTCCATACATAACTAACTGATAGTTCCTTCCATAATAAGTCTAAAAACTGATAGTCCATACATAACTAACTGATAGTTCATTCCATAATAAGTCTCAAAAACTGATAGTCCATACATAACTAACTGATAGTTCCTTCCATAACAAGTCTAAAAAACTGATAGTCCATACATAACTAACTGATAGTTCCTTCCATAACAAGTCTAAAAAACTGATAGTCCATACATAACTAACTGATAGTTCTTTCCATAACAAGTCTAAAAAACTGATAGTCCATACATAACTAACTGATAGTTCCTTCAATAATAAGTCTAAAAAACTGATAGTCCATACATAACTAACTGATAGTTCCTTCCATAACAAGTCTCAAAAACTGATAGTCCATACATAACTAACTGATAGTTCCTTCCATAACAAGTCTCAAAAACTGATAGTCCATACATAACTAACTGATAGTTCCTTCCATAACAAGTCTAAAAAACTGATAGTCCATACATAACTAACTGATAGTTCCTTCCATAATAAGTCTAAAAAACTGATAGTCCATACATAACTAACTGATAGTTCCTTCCATAACAAGTCTCAAAAACTGATAGTCCATACATAACTAACTGATAGTTCCTTCCATAACAAGTCTCAAAAACTGATAGTCCATACATAACTAACTGATAGTTCCTTCCATAATAAGTCTAAAAAACTGATAGTCCATACATAACTAACTGATAGTTCCTTCCATAACAAGTCTAAAAAACTGATAGTCCATACATAACTAACTGATAGTTCCTTCCATAACAAGTCTCAAAAACTGATAGTCCATACATAACTAACTGGTAGTTCCTTCCATAATAAGTCTAAAAAACTGATAGTCCATACATAACTAACTGATAGTTCCTTCCATAACAAGTCTCAAAAACTGATAGTCCATACATAACTAACTGATAGTTCCTTCCATAATAAGTTGAAAAACTGATAGTCCATACATAACTAACTGATAGTCACTTCCATAACAAGTCTCAAAAACTGATAGTCCATACATAACTAACTGACAGTTCCTTCCATAACAAGTCTCAAAAACTGATAGTCCATACATAACTAACTGATAGTTCCTTCCATAACAAGTCTAAAAAACTGATAGTCCATACATAACTAACTGATAGTTCCTTCCATAACAAGTCTCAAAAGTCTCAAAAACTGATAGTCCATACATAACTAACTGATAGTTCCTTCCATAACAAGTCTCAAAAACTGATAGTCCATACATAACTAACTGATAGTTCCTTCCATAACAAGTCTCAAAAACTGATAGTCCATACATAACTAACTGATAGTTCCTTCCATAACAAGTCTCAAAAACTGATAGTCCATACATAACTAACTGATAGTTCCTTCCATAACAAGTCTAAAAAACTGATAAGTCCATACATAACTAACTGATAGTTCCTTCCATAACAAGTCTAAAAAACTGATAGTCCATACATAACTAACTGATAGTTCCTTTCCATAACAAGTCTCAAAAACTGATAGTCCATACATAACTAACTGATAGTTCCTTCCATAACAAGTCTCAAAAACTGATAGTCCATACATAACTAACTGATAGTTCCTTCCATAACAAGTCTCAAAAACTGATAGTCCATACATAACTAACTGATAGTTCCTTCCATAACAAGTCTAAAAAACTGATAGTCCATACATAACTAACTGATAGTTCCTTCCATAACAAGTCTCAAAAACTGATAGTCCATACATAACTAACTGATAGTTCCTTCCATAATAAGTCTAAAAAACTGATAGTCCATACATAACTAACTGATAGTTCTTTCCATAACAAGTCTAAAAAACTGATAGTCCATACATAACTAACTGATAGTTCCTTCCATAACAAGTCTCAAAAACTGATAGTCCATACATAACTAACTGATAGTTCCTTCCATAACAAGTCTCAAAAACTGATAGTCCATACATAACTAACTGATAGTTCCTTCCATAATAAGTCTAAAAAACTGATAGTCCATACATAACTAACTGATAGTTCCTTCCATAACAAGTCTAAAAAACTGATAGTCCATACATAACTAACTGATAGTTCCTTCCATAACAAGTCTCAAAAACTGATAGTCCATACATAACTAACTGATAGTTCCTTCCATAACAAGTCTCAAAAACTGATAGTCCATACATAACTAACTGATAGTTCCTTCCATAACAAGTCTCAAAAAACTGATAGTCCATACATAACTAACTGATAGTTCCTTCCATAACAAGTCTAAAAAACTGATAGTCCATACATAACTAACTGATAGTTCCTTCCATAACAAGTCTCAAAAAACTGATAGTCCATACATAACTAACTGATAGTTCCTTCCATAACAAGTCTAAAAAACTGATAGTCCATACATAACTAACTGATAGTTCCTTCCATAACAAGTCTCAAAAACTGATAGTCCATACATAACTAACTGATAGTTCCTTCCATAACAAGTCTCAAAAACTGATAGTCCATACATAACTAACTGATAGTTCCTTCCATAACAAGTCTCAAAAACTGATAGTCCATACATAACTAACTGATAGTTCCTTCCATAACAAGTCTCAAAAACTGATAGTCCATACATAACTAACTGATAGTTCCTTCCATAACAAGTCTCAAAAACTGATAGTCCATACATAACTAACTGATAGTTCCTTCCATAACAAGTCTCAAAAACTGATAGTCCATACATAACTAACTGATAGTTCCTTCCATAACAAGTCTCAAAAACTGATAGTCCATACATAACTAACTGATAGTTCCTTCCATAACAAGTCTCAAAAACTGATAGTCCATACATAACTAACTGATAGTTCTTTCCATAACAAGTCTAAAAAACTGATAGTCCATACATAACTAACTGATAGTTCCTTCCATAACAAGTCTCAAAAACTGATAGTCCATACATAACTAACTGATAGTTCCTTCCATAACAAGTCTCAAAAACTGATAGTCCATACATAACTAACTGATAGTTCCTTCCATAACAAGTCTCAAAAACTGATAGTCCATACATAACTAACTGATAGTTCTTTCCATAACAAGTCTAAAAAACTGATAGTCCATACATAACTAACTGATAGTTCCTTCCATAACAAGTCTCAAAAACTGATAGTCCATACATAACTAACTGATAGTTCCTTCCATAACAAGTCTAAAAAACTGATAGTCCATACATAACTAACTGATAGTTCCTTCCATAACAAGTCTCAAAAACTGATAGTCCATACATAACTAACTGATAGTTCTTTCCATAACAAGTCTCAAAAACTGATAGTCCATACATAACTAACTGATAGTTCTTTCCATAACAAGTCTAAAAAACTGATAGTCCATACATTACTAACTGATAGTTCCTTCCATAACAAGTCTCAAAAACTGATAGTCCATACATAACTAACTGATAGTTCTTTCCATAATAAGTCTAAAAAACTGATAGTCCATACATAACTAACTGATAGTTCCTTCCATAACAAGTGTCAAAAACTGATAGTCCATACATAACTAACTGATAGTTCCTTCCATAATAAGTCTAAAAAACTGATAGTCCATACATAACTAACTGATAGTTCATTCCATAATAAGTCTCAAAAACTGATAGTCCATACATAACTAACTGATAGTTCCTTCCATAACAAGTCTAAAAAACTGATAGTCCATACATAACTAACTGATAGTTCCTTCCATAACAAGTCTAAAAAACTGATAGTCCATACATAACTAACTGATAGTTCTTTCCATAACAAGTCTAAAAAACTGATAGTCCATACATAACTAACTGATAGTTCCTTCCATAACAAGTCTAAAAAACTGATAGTCCATACATAACTAACTGATAGTTCCTTCCATAACAAGTCTCAAAAACTGATAGTCCATACATAACTAACTGATAGTTCCTTCCATAACAAGTCTCAAAAACTGATAGTCCATACATAACTAACTGATAGTTCCTTCCATAACAAGTCTAAAAAACTGATAGTCCATACATAACTAACTGATAGTTCCTTCCATAATAAGTCTAAAAAACTGATAGTCCATACATAACTAACTGATAGTTCCTTCCATAACAAGTCTCAAAAACTGATAGTCCATACATAACTAACTGATAGTTCCTTCCATAACAAGTCTCAAAAACTGATAGTCCATACATAACTAACTGATAGTTCCTTCCATAATAAGTCTAAAAAACTGATAGTCCATACATAACTAACTGATAGTTCCTTCCATAACAAGTCTAAAAACCTGATAGTCCATACATAACTAACTGATAGTTCCTTCCATAACAAGTCTCAAAAACTGATAGTCCATACATAACTAACTGATAGTTCCTTCCAATAATTAAGTCTAAAAAACTGATAGTCCATACATAACTAACTGATAGTTCCTTTCCATAACAAGTCTAAAAAACTGATAGTCCATACATAACTAACTGATAGTTCCTTCCATAACAAGTCTCAAAAACTGATAGTCCATACATAACTAACTGATAGTTCTTTCCATAACAAGTCTCAAAAACTGATAGTCCATACATAACTAACTGATAGTTCCTTCCATAACAAGTCTAAAAAACTGATAGTCCATACATAACTAACTGATAGTTCCTTCCATAACAAGTCTCAAAAACTGATAGTCCATACATAACTAACTGATAGTTCCTTCCATAACAAGTCTCAAAAACTGATAGTCCATACATAACTAACTGATAGTTCCTTCCATAACAAGTCTAAAAAACTGATAGTCCATACATAACTAACTGATAGTTCCTTCCATAACAAGTCTCAAAAACTGATAGTCCATACATAACTAACTGATAGTTCCTTCCATAATAAACAAGGAATCCTTAAAAAACTGATAGTCCATACATAACTAACTGATAGTTCCTTCCATAACAAGTCTCAAAAACTGATAGTCCATACATAACTAACTGATAGTTCCTTCCATAACAAGTCTCAAAAACTGATAGTCCATACATAACTAACTGATAGTTCCTTCCATAACAAGTCTCAAAAACTGATAGTCCATACATAACTAACTGATAGTTCCTTCCATAATAAGTCTAAAAAACTGATAGTCCATACATAACTAACTGATAGTTCTTTCCATAACAAGTCTAAAAAACTGATAGTCCATACATAACTAACTGATAGTTCCTTCCATAACAAGTCTCAAAAACTGATAGTCCATACATAACTAACTGATAGTTCCTTCCATAACAAGTCTCAAAAACTGATAGTCCATACATAACTAACTGATAGTTCCTTCCATAACAAGTCTCAAAAAACTGATAGTCCATACATAACTAACTGATAGTTCCTTCCATAACAAGTCTCAAAAACTGATAGTCCATACATAACTAACTGATAGTTCCTTCCATAACAAGTCTCAAAAACTGATAGTCCATACATAACTAACTGATAGTTCTTTCCATAACAAGTCTAAAAAACTGATAGTCCATACATAACTAACTGATAGTTCTTTCCATAACAAGTCTCAAAAACTGATAGTCCATACATAACTAACTGATAGTTCTTTCCATAACAAGTCTAAAAAACTGATAGTCCATACATAACTAACTGATAGTTCCTTCCATAACAAGTCTCAAAAACTGATAGTCCATACATAACTAACTGATAGTTCCTTCCATAACAAGTCTCAAAAACTGATAGTCCATACATAACTAACTGATAGTTCTTTCCATAACAAGTCTAAAAAACTGATAGTCCATACATAACTAACTGATAGTTCCTTCCATAACAAGTCTCAAAAACTGATAGTCCATACATAACTAACTGATAGTTCTTTCCATAACAAGTCTAAAAAACTGATAGTCCATACATAACTAACTGATAGTTCCTTCCATAACAAGTCTAAAAAACTGATAGTCCATACATAACTAACTGATAGTTCCTTCCATAACAAGTCTCAAAAACTGATAGTCCATACATAACTAACTGATAGTTCCTTCCATAACAAGTCTAAAAAACTGATAGTCCATACATAACTAACTGATAGTTCCTTCCATAACAAGTCTCAAAAACTGATAGTCCATACATAACTAACTGATAGTTCACTTCTATAACAAGTCTCAAAAACTGATAGTCCATACATAACTAACTGATAGTTCCTTCCATAATAAGTCTAAAAAACTGATAGTCCATACATAACTAACTGATAGTTCTTTCCATAACAAGTCTAAAAAACTGATAGTCCATACATAACTAACTGATAGTTCCTTCCATAACAAGTCTCAAAAACTGATAGTCCATACATAACTAACTGATAGTTCCTTCCATAACAAGTCTCAAAAACTGATAGTCCATACATAACTAACTGATAGTTCTTTCCATAACAAGTCTAAAAAACTGATAGTCCATACATTACTAACTGATAGTTCCTTCCATAACAAGTCTCAAAAACTGATAGTCCATACATAACTAACTGATAGTTCCTTCCATAACAAGTCTCAAAAACTGATAGTCCATACATAACTAACTGATAGTTCCTTTCCATAACAAGTCTCAAAAACTGATAGTCCATACATAACTAACTGATAGTTCCTTTCCATAACAAGTCTAAAAAACTGATAGTCCATACATTACTAACTGATAGTTCCTTCCATAACAAGTCTCAAAAACTGATAGTCCATACATAACTAACTGATAGTTCCTTCCATAATAAGTCTAAAAAACTGATAGTCCATACATAACTAACTGATAGTTCCTTCCATAACAAGTGTCAAAAACTGATAGTCCATACATAACTAACTGATAGTTCCTTCCATAATAAGTCTAAAAAACTGATAGTCCATACATAACTAACTGATAGTTCATTCCATAATAAGTCTCAAAAACTGATAGTCCATACATAACTAACTGATAGTTCCTTCCATAACAAGTCTAAAAAACTGATAGTCCATACATAACTAACTGATAGTTCCTTCCATAACAAGTCTAAAAAACTGATAGTCCATACATAACTAACTGATAGTTCTTCCATAACAAGTCTAAAAAACTGATAGTCCATACATAACTAACTGATAGTTCCTTCCATAACAAGTCTCAAAAACTGATAGTCCATACATAACTAACTGATAGTTCCTTCCATAATAAGTCTAAAAAACTGATAGTCCATACATAACTAACTGATAGTTCCTTCCATAACAAGTCTAAAAAACTGATAGTCCATACATAACTAACTGATAGTTCCTTCCATAACAAGTCTAAAAAACTGATAGTCCATACATAACTAACTGATAGTTCCTTCCATAACAAGTCTAAAAAACTGATAGTCCATACATAACTAACTGATAGTTCCTTCCATAACAAGTCTCAAAAACTGATAGTCCCTACATAACTAACTGGTAGTTCCTTCCATAACAAGTCTCAAAAACTGATAGTCCATACATAACTAACTGATAGTTCCTTCCATAACAAGTCTCAAAAACTGATAGTCCATACATAACTAACTGATAGTCACTTCCATAACAAGTCTCAAAAACTGATAGTCCTATACATAACTAACTGATAGTTCCTTCCATAACAAGTCTCAAAAACTGATAGCCCTACATAACTAACTGATAGTCACTTCCATAACAAGTCTCAAAAACTGATAGTCCATACATAACTAACTGATAAGTTTCTTCTCCAATAAACAAGTCTAAAAAACTTAATAGTCCATACATAACTAACTGATAGTTCCTTCCATAACAAGTCTCAAAAACTGATAGTCCATACATAACTAACTGATAGTCACTTCCATAACAAGTCTAAAAAACTGATAGTCTATACATAACTAACTGATAGTTCCTTCCATAACAAATCTCAAAAACTGATAGTCTATACATAACTAACTGATAGTTACTTCCATAATAAGTCTAAAAAACTGATAGTCCATACATAACTAACTGATAGTTCCTTCCATAACAAGTCAAAAAAACTGATAGTCCATACATAACTAACTGATAGTTCATTCCATAATAAGTCTCAAAAACTGATAGTCCATACATAACTAACTGATAGTTCCTTCCATAACAAGTCTAAAAAACTGATAGTCCATACATAACTAACTGATAGTTCCTTCCATAACAAGTCTCAAAAACTGATAGTCCATACATAACTAACTGATAGTTCCTTCGATAACAAGTCTAAAAAACTGATAGTCCATACATAACTAACTGATAGTTCCTTCCATAACAAGTCTAAAAAACTGATAGTCCATACATAACTAACTGATAGTTCCTTCCATGACAAGTCTCAAAAACTGATAGTCTATACATAACTAACTGGTAGTTCCTTCCATAACAAGTCTCAAAAACTGATAGTCCATACATAACTAACTGATAGTTCCTTCCATAACAAGTCTAAAAAACTGATAGTCCATACATAACTAACTGATAGTCACTACCATAACAAGTCTCAAAAACTGATAGTCCATACATAACTAACTGATAGTTCCTTCCATAATAAGTCTAAAAAACTGATAGTCCATACATAACTAACTGATAGTTCCTTCCATAACAAGTCTAAAAAACTGATAGTCCATACATAACTAACTGATAGTTCCTTCCATAACAAGTCTCAAAAACTGATAGTCCATACATAACTAACTGATAGTTCCTTCCATGACAAGTCTCAAAAACTGATAGTCTATACATAACTAACTGGTAGTTCCTTCCATAACAAGTCTCAAAAACTGATAGTCCATACATAACTAACTGATAGTTCCTTCCATAACAAGTCTAAAAAACTGATAGTCCATACATAACTAACTGATAGTCACTACCATAACAAGTCTCAAAAACTGATAGTCCATACATAACTAACTGATAGTTCCTTCCATAATAAGTCTAAAAAACTGATAGTCCATACATAACTAACTGATAGTTCCTTCCATAACAAGTCTCAAAAACTGATAGTCCATACATAACTAACTGATAGTCACTTCTATAACAAGTCTCAAAAACTGATAGTCCATACATAACTAACTGATAGTTCCTTCCATAATAAGTCTGAAAAACTGATAGTCCATACATAACTAACTGATAGTTCCTTCCATAACAAGTCTCAAAAACTGATAGTCCATACATAACTAATTGATAGTTTCTTTCTATAACAAGTCTCAAAAACTGATAGTCCATACATAACTAACTGATAGTTCCTTCCATAACAAGTCTAAAAAACTGATAGTCCATACATAACTAACTGATAGTCACTTCCATAACAAGTCTCAAAAACTGATAGTCCATACATAACTAACTGATAGTTACTTCCATAATAAGTCTAAAAAACTGATAGTCCATACATAACTAACTGATAGTTCCTTCCATAACAAGTCTAAAAATTGATAGTCCATACATAACTAACTGATAGTTCCTTCCATAACAAGTCTCAAAAACTGATAGTCCATACATAACTAACTGATAGTTCATTCCATAGTAAGTCTCAAAAACTGATAGTCCATACATAACTAACTGATAGTTCCTTCCATAACAAGTCTAAAAAACTGATAGTCCATACATAACTAACTGATAGTTCCTTCCATAACAAGTCTAAAAAACTGATAGTCCATACATAACTAACTGATAGTTCCTTCCATAACAAGTCTAAAAAACTGATAGTCCATACATAACTAACTGATAGTTCCTTCCATAACAAGTCTCAAAAACTGATAGTCCATACATAACTAACTGGTAGTTCCTTCCATAACAAGTCTCAAAAACTGATAGTCCATACATAACTAACTGATAGTTCCTTCCATAACAAGTCTCAAAAACTGATAGTCTATACATAACAAACTGATAGTCACTTCCATAACAAGTCTCAAAAACTGATAGTCCATACATAACTAACTGATAGTTCCTTCCATAATAAGTCTAAAAAACTGATAGTCCATACATAACTAACTGATAGTTCATTCCATAACAAGTCTCAAAAACTGATAGTCCATACATAACTAACTGATAGTCACTTCTATAACAAGTCTCAAAAACTGATAGTCCATACATAACTAACTGATAGTTCCTTCCATAATAAGTCTGAAAAACTGATAGTCCATACATAACTAACTGATAGTTCCTTCCATAACAAGTCTCAAAAACTGATAGTCCATACATAACTAACTGATAGTTCCTTCCATAACAAGTCTCAAAAACTGATAGTCCATACATAACTAACTGATAGTTCCTTCCATAATAAGTCTAAAAAACTGATAGTCCATACATAACTAACTGATAGTTCCTTCCATAACAAGTCTCAAAAACTGATAGTCCATACATAACTAACTGATAGTTCCTTCCATAACAAGTCTAAAAAACTGATAGTCTATACATAACTTACTGATAGTTCCTTCCATAACAAGTCTCAAAAACTGATAGTCCATACATAACTAACTGATAGTTCCTTCCATAATAAGTCTCAAAAACTGATAGTCCATACATAACTAACTGATAGTCACTTCCATAACAAGTCTCAAAAACTGATAGTCCATACATAACTAACTGATAGTTCCTTCCATAACAAGTCTCAAAAACTGATAGTCCATACATAACTAACTGATAGTTCCTTCCATAACAAGTCTCAAAAACTGATAGTCCATACATAACTAACTGATAGTTCCTTCCATAACAAGTCTAAAAAACTGATAGTCCATACATAACTAACTGATAGTTCCTTCCATAACAAGTCTCAAAAACTGATAGTCCATACATAACTAACTGATAGTCACTTCCATAATAAGTTTAAAAAACTGATAGTCCATACATAACTAACTGATAGTCACTTCCATAACAAGTCTCAAAAACTGATAGTCCATACATAACTAACTGATAGTTCCTTCCATAACAAGTCTCAAAAACTGATAGTCCATACATAACTAACTGATAGTTCCTTCCATAACAAGTCTCAAAAACTGATAGTCCATACATAACTAACTGATAGTTCCTTCCATAACAAGTCTCAAAAACTGATAGTCCATACATAACTAACTGATAGTTCCTTCCATAATAAGTCTAAAAAACTGATAGTCCATACATAACTAACTGATAGTTCCTTCCATAACAAGTCTCAAAAACTGATAGTCCATACATAACTAACTGATAGTTCCTTCCATAACAAGTCTCAAAAACTGATAGTCCATACATAACTAACTGATAGTTCCTTCCATAACAAGTCTCAAAAACTGATAGTCCATACATAACTAACTGGTAGTTCCTTCCATAACAAGTCTCAAAAACTGATAGTCCATACATAACAAACTGATAGTTCCTTCCATAACAAGTCTCAAAAACTGATAGTCCATACATAACTAACTGATAGTTCCTTCCATAACAAGTCTCAAAAACTGATAGTCCATACATAACTAACTGATAGTTCCTTCCATAACAAGTCTCAAAAACTGATAGTCCATACATAACTAACTGATAGTTCCTTCCATAACAAGTCTCAAAAACTGATAGTCCATACATAACTAACTGATAGTTCCTTCCATAACAAGTCTCAAAAACTGATAGTCCATACATAACTAACTGATAGTTCCTTCCATAACAAGTCTCAAAAACTGATAGTCCATACATAACTAACTGATAGTTCCTTCCATAATAAGTCTCAAAAACTGATAGTCCATACATAACAAACTGATAGTTCCTTCCATAATAAGTCTAAAAAACTGATAGTCCATACATAACTAACTGATAGTTCCTTCCATAACAAGTCTAAAAAACTGATAGTCCATACATAACTAACTGATAGTCACTACCATAACAAGTCTCAAAAACTGATAGTCCATACATAACTAACTGATAGTTCCTTCCATAATAAGTCTAAAAAACTGATAGTCCATACATAACTAACTGATAGTTCCTTCCATAACAAGTCTCAAAAACTGATAGTCCATACATAACTAACTGATAGTTCCTTCCATAACAAGTCTCAAAAACTGATAGTCCATACATAACTAACTGATAGTTCCTTCCATGACAAGTCTCAAAAACTGATAGTCTATACATAACTAACTGGTAGTTCCTTCCATAACAAGTCTCAAAAACTGATAGTCCATACATAACTAACTGATAGTTCCTTCCATAACAAGTCTAAAAAACTGATAGTCCATACATAACTAACTGATAGTCACTACCATAACAAGTCTCAAAAACTGATAGTCCATACATAACTAACTGGTAGTTCCTTCCATAATAAGTCTAAAAAACTGATAGTACATACATAACTAACTGATAGTTCCTTCCATAACAAGTCTCAAAAACTGATAGTCCATACATAACTAACTGATAGTCACTTCTATAACAAGTCTCAAAAACTGATAGTCCATACATAACTAACTGATAGTTCCTTCCATAATAAGTCTGAAAAACTGATAGTCCATACATAACTAACTGATAGTTCCTTCCATAACAAGTCTCAAAAACTGATAGTCCATACATAACTAATTGATAGTTTCTTTCTATAACAAGTCTCAAAAACTGATAGTCCATACATAACTAACTGATAGTTCCTTCCATAACAAGTCTAAAAAACTGATAGTCCATACATAACTAACTGATAGTCACTTCCATAACAAGTCTCAAAAACTGATAGTCCATACATAACTAACTGATAGTTACTTCCATAATAAGTCTAAAAAACTGATAGTCCATACATAACTAACTGATAGTTCCTTCCATAACAAGTCTCAAAAATTGATAGTCCATACATAACTAACTGATAGTTCCTTCCATAACAAGTCTCAAAAACTGATAGTCCATACATAACTAACTGATAGTTCATTCCATAATAAGTCTCAAAAACTGATAGTCCATACATAACTAACTGATAGTCACTTCCATAACAAGTCTAAAAAACTGATAGTCCATACATAACTAACTGATAGTTCCTTCCATAACAAGTCTCAAAAACTGATAGTCCATACATAACTAACTGATAGTTCCTTCCATAACAAGTCTCAAAAACTGATAGTCCATACATAACTAACTGATAGTTCCTTCCATAACAAGTCTAAAAAACTGATAGTCCATACATAACTAACTGATAGTTCCTTCCATAACAAGTCTCAAAAACTGATAGTCCATACATAACTAACTGATAGTCACTTCCATAATAAGTTTAAAAAACTGATAGTCCATACATAACTAACTGATAGTCACTTCCATAACAAGTCTCAAAAACTGATAGTCCATACATAACTAACTGATAGTTCCTTCCATAACAAGTCTCAAAAACTGATAGTCCATACATAACTAACTGATAGTTCCTTCCATAACAAGTCTCAAAAACTGATAGTCCATACATAACTAACTGATAGTTCCTTCCATAACAAGTCTCAAAAACTGATAGTCCATACATAACTAACTGATAGTTCCTTCCATAATAAGTCTAAAAAACTGATAGTCCATACATAACTAACTGATAGTTCCTTCCATAACAAGTCTCAAAAACTGATAGTCCATACATAACTAACTGATAGTTCCTTCCATAACAAGTCTCAAAAACTGATAGTCCATACATAACTAACTGATAGTTCCTTCCATAACAAGTCTCAAAAACTGATAGTCCATACATAACTAACTGGTAGTTCCTTCCATAACAAGTCTCAAAAACTGATAGTCCATACATAACAAACTGATAGTTCCTTCCATAACAAGTCTCAAAAACTGATAGTCCATACATAACTAACTGATAGTTCCTTCCATAACAAGTCTCAAAAACTGATAGTCCATACATAACTAACTGATAGTTCCTTCCATAACAAGTCTCAAAAACTGATAGTCCATACATAACTAACTGATAGTTCCTTCCATAACAAGTCTCAAAAACTGATAGTCCATACATAACTAACTGATAGTACCTTCCATAACAAGTCTCAAAAACTGATAGTCCATACATAACTAACTGATAGTTCCTTCCATAACAAGTCTCAAAAACTGATAGTCCATACATAACTAACTGATAGTTCCTATCCATAATAAGTCTCAAAAACTGATAGTCCATACATAACAAACTGATAGTTCCTTCCATAATAAGTCTAAAAAACTGATAGTCCATACATAACTAACTGATAGTTCCTTCCATAACAAGTCTAAAAAACTGATAGTCCATACATAACTAACTGATAGTCACTACCATAACAAGTCTCAAAAACTGATAGTCCATACATAACTAACTGATAGTTCCTTCCATAATAAGTCTAAAAAACTGATAGTCCATACATAACTAACTGATAGTTCCTTCCATAACAAGTCTCAAAAACTGATAGTCCATACATAACTAACTGATAGTTCCTTCCATAACAAGTCTCAAAAACTGATAGTCCATACATAACTAACTGATAGTTCCTTCCATGACAAGTCTCAAAAACTGATAGTCTATACATAACTAACTGGTAGTTCCTTCCATAACAAGTCTCAAAAACTGATAGTCCATACATAACTAACTGATAGTTCCTTCCATAACAAGTCTAAAAAACTGATAGTCCATACATAACTAACTGATAGTCACTACCATAACAAGTCTCAAAAACTGATAGTCCATACATAACTAACTGGTAGTTCCTTCCATAATAAGTCTAAAAAACTGATAGTCCATACATAACTAACTGATAGTTCCTTCCATAACAAGTCTCAAAAACTGATAGTCCATACATAACTAACTGATAGTCACTTCTATAACAAGTCTCAAAAACTGATAGTCCATACATAACTAACTGATAGTTCCTTCCATAATAAGTCTGAAAAACTGATAGTCCATACATAACTAACTGATAGTTCCTTCCATAACAAGTCTCAAAAACTGATAGTCCATACATAACTAATTGATAGTTTCTTTCTATAACAAGTCTCAAAAACTGATAGTCCATACATAACTAACTGATAGTTCCTTCCATAACAAGTCTAAAAAACTGATAGTCCATACATAACTAACTGATAGTCACTTCCATAACAAGTCTCAAAAACTGATAGTCCATACATAACTAACTGATAGTTACTTCCATAATAAGTCTAAAAAACTGATAGTCCATACATAACTAACTGATAGTTCCTTCCATAACAAGTCTCAAAAATTGATAGTCCATACATAACTAACTGATAGTTCCTTCCATAACAAGTCTCAAAAACTGATAGTCCATACATAACTAACTGATAGTTCATTCCATAATAAGTCTCAAAAACTGATAGTCCATACATAACTAACTGATAGTTCCTTCCATAACAAGTCTAAAAAACTGATAGTCCATACATAACTAACTGATAGTTCCTTCCATAACAAGTCTAAAAAACTGATAGTCCATACATAACTAACTGATAGTTCCTTCCATAACAAGTCTAAAAAACTGATAGTCCATACATAACTAACTGATAGTTCCTTCCATAACAAGTCTCAAAAACTGATAGTCCATACATAACTAACTGGTAGTTCCTTCCATAACAAGTCTCAAAAACTGATAGTCCATACATAACTAACTGATAGTTCCTTCCATAACAAGTCTCAAAAACTGATAGTCTATACATAACAAACTGATAGTCACTTCCATAACAAGTCTCAAAAACTGATAGTCCATACATAACTAACTGATAGTTCCTTCCATAATAAGTCTAAAAAACTGATAGTCCATACATAACTAACTGATAGTTCCTTCCATAACAAGTCTCAAAAACTGATAGTCCATACATAACTAACTGATAGTCACTTCTATAACAAGTCTCAAAAACTGATAGTCCATACATAACTAACTGATAGTTCCTTCCATAATAAGTCTGAAAAACTGATAGTCCATACATAACTAACTGATAGTTCCTTCCATAACAAGTCTCAAAAACTGATAGTCCATACATAACTAACTGATAGTTCCTTCCATAACAAGTCTCAAAAACTGATAGTCCATACATAACTAACTGATAGTTCCTTCCATAATAAGTCTAAAAAACTGATAGTCCATACATAACTAACTGATAGTTCCTTCCATAACAAGTCTCAAAAACTGATAGTCCATACATAACTAACTGATAGTTCCTTCCATAACAAGTCTAAAAAACTGATAGTCTATACATAACTTACTGATAGTTCCTTCCATAACAAGTCTCAAAAACTGATAGTCCATACATAACTAACTGATAGTTCCTTCCATAATAAGTCTCAAAAACTGATAGTCCATACATAACTAACTGATAGTCACTTCCATAACAAGTCTCAAAAACTGATAGTCCATACATAACTAACTGATAGTTCCTTCCATAACAAGTCTCAAAAACTGATAGTCCATACATAACTAACTGATAGTTCCTTCCATAACAAGTCTCAAAAACTGATAGTCCATACATAACTAACTGATAGTTCCTTCCATAACAAGTCTAAAAAACTGATAGTCCATACATAACTAACTGATAGTTCCTTCCATAACAAGTCTCAAAAACTGATAGTCCATACATAACTAACTGATAGTCACTTCCATAATAAGTTTAAAAAACTGATAGTCCATACATAACTAACTGATAGTCACTTCCATAACAAGTCTCAAAAACTGATAGTCCATACATAACTAACTGATAGTTCCTTCCATAACAAGTCTCAAAAACTGATAGTCCATACATAACTAACTGATAGTTCCTTCCATAACAAGTCTCAAAAACTGATAGTCCATACATAACTAACTGATAGTTCCTTCCATAACAAGTCTCAAAAACTGATAGTCCATACATAACTAACTGATAGTTCCTTCCATAATAAGTCTAAAAAACTGATAGTCCATACATAACTAACTGATAGTTCCTTCCATAACAAGTCTCAAAAACTGATAGTCCATACATAACTAACTGATAGTTCCTTCCATAACAAGTCTCAAAAACTGATAGTCCATACATAACTAACTGATAGTTCCTTCCATAACAAGTCTCAAAAACTGATAGTCCATACATAACTAACTGGTAGTTCCTTCCATAACAAGTCTCAAAAACTGATAGTCCATACATAACAAACTGATAGTTCCTTCCATAACAAGTCTCAAAAACTGATAGTCCATACATAACTAACTGATAGTTCCTTCCATAACAAGTCTCAAAAACTGATAGTCCATACATAACTAACTGATAGTTCCTTCCATAACAAGTCTCAAAAACTGATAGTCCATACATAACTAACTGATAGTTCCTTCCATAACAAGTCTCAAAAACTGATAGTCCATACATAACTAACTGGTAGTACCTTCCATAACAAGTCTCAAAAACTGATAGTCCATACATAACTAACTGATAGTTCCTTCCATAACAAGTCTCAAAAACTGATAGTCCATACATAACTAACTGATAGTTCCTTCCATAATAAGTCTCAAAAACTGATAGTCCATACATAACAAACTGATAGTTCCTTCCATAATAAGTCTAAAAAACTGATAGTCCATACATAACTAACTGATAGTTCCTTCCATAACAAGTCTAAAAAACTGATAGTCCATACATAACTAACTGATAGTTCCTTCTATAACAAGTCTGAAAAACTGATAGTCCATACATAACTAACTGATAGTCCCTTCCATAATGTCTAAAAAACTGATAGACTATTCTAACTAACTGATAGTGTCCTGTTTTTTATATTTAATTTCGGTATTATGGTAACCAAAAGTATTGTTTACCACCCCACAATATTTGCCAAATAAAGACCGAAGAACAAGAAGTACTACGTAGGTATGACCTTCCTTGATTTTAAGACCAGATATTATGACCACAAAAACACATTTAAAAACAGAGAACGTCGAATTAAAACAGCACTAGCAAACAACTATTGGGAGCTCAAAAGAAAATGGACGCTCACCAATAATTGAATGGAAAATAATACGACAGGCCAGTAGATGTAGAAATTTAGACGGCCCGTGTAGATTATGTCTGAATGAGAAATTTGAAATCCTAAACTTTAAAGACCCCCGAAATCTATTAAACTGTAGAAGTGAGATAGAAAACAGTAGTCTGCACAGAAATAAATTTACCTTAGGCTAACTATACATTAATAAATAAATAAATAAATAAAACACTAAACTAAACAAAAACCTAACAACTTAAAAATTAAAACCTAAAATAGAAATACAAGAAACCACGTCTCAAAATAAATTCACCCATTATATTCACACAACTAAGAAACGCGATATATGCCAAACTATAGAAAACAGAACAATAGAACAGGATATATGAAGTAACACTAACCACACCTTTGTTCGAAGGAAGCCCAACGATTGGCTGAGAGAACAACAATAAATCTGATTGGTTAACTAGGTAGCTGTGTATATAAAAACACCCGGCAAAAATAACTCCATGCATTTTAGCCTGAAGATTCCCCCGGTGAGTAAACGCTGGAGCCTCTGTGTAGCTTAATTGCCATAAATATATTTTTATAGCTTACTATATATATTTTTTTAGCTTACTATATATATATATATATATATATATATATATATATATATATATATATATATATATATATATATATATATATATATATGCCAAACTTTTATCAGAACTCAATCTGGAACTTCACTGTATTTTTCTCTCCTGTGTTTTTGATGTTACATGTACTTTCACAATTCCAAGATATATATTGCTACTCTCTGATGATTGACAAGGTTGGACTAAAAAAATACACTTGTCCGAATTTTCCCATGAAACACGTGTAAGGAATGAATACTAAATTTTCGACGCAATACGTTCTCATCGGGGGTGCAATACATTTTTTTTCTTTAATAGCGACATGTTTTTGAAAGAAAGAAATGTCTTGCACCTCGGATGAGGACGTATTGCGTCGAAAATTTGGGACTTTTAAATAATTAATTTTTTTTTAATGCAGATTTTTTAAATTCAAATATTCAATGCTTTCTAATGGGAGTCAACTACATCTTCTTTAGAGAAATGTGTAACCCTAACCCTTACCCTAACCTTAACCCTAACCTTAAACCTTACTCTAACCCTAACCCTAACCCTAACCCTAACCTTAAAATTGGGAAACATTTATTAATTGATGTCGAATACGTATTGTTACAAATTCACAAACATTTGAGCTATCAAAACCTTCTAAGAAGGGCTTCCACCTCCCTTTTTAACCTCCTTTGCATGAAAGTAAATAAAATTAAATATAGCACACATTTCGATCTCTTACGCCTAGAAACCGTGTTCAAAAATTCGTAAGGATCAGGGTATTAGTTTAGCAATGAATGCCTTTCAAATATATAAACATATTCATATACTTAACTAGTAATCGGACGATTCCAAAATGTTTCCCGATTCCGATACAATTACCGATTTCGATTCCGATCTGTTTAATTTCCTAAATATTTAGCTATAAAGTTGGGTTTTTGTGCGTGTGTGTTTTTTGGGGGGTGGATTACCTTATACCCCCATGTAATATGTGCATGTGCATGTAATATGTGCATGTGCATGTACATGTGCAGGTGCATGCGCATGTGCATGTAATATGTGCATGTGCATGTACATGTAATATGTACATGTGCATGTGCATGTAATATGTTCATGCGCATGTGCATGTAATATGTGCATGTGCATGTGTATGTGCATGTAATATGTGCATGTACATGTGCATGTAATATGTGCATGTGCATATAATATGTGTATGTGCATGTAATATGTGCATGTGCATGTAATATGTACATATGCATGTAATATGTGCATGTGCATGTAATATGTGCATATGCATGTGCATGTAATATGTGCATGTGCATGTAATATGTACATATGCATGTAATATGTGCATGTGCACGTAATATGCACATGTGCATGTAATATGCACATGTGCATGTGCATGTAATATGTGCATATATTTTCGAAAATGTAAAAGTATACTTGTAGGGGTGATCTATAGATTTTAGTTTTACTGGTAGTTTTAAAATCAATCAATTTTTAAAAAAAGATATTTCACCCCAAACAAGGCAGGTCGCCACTGTAGACGTATCATTTAGTCATTAGTACGAGCTATAGAAATTAAGTTTTAAACAAAAACAAACAAATATAAAAAAAAGAATCGTTTTTGGAATCGGAAAATATACAGAAATTTTTGCGATTCCAAAAACGATAACCAAAAACATTCCGATTTTTCCGATTCCCGAATCCGATTAACCGTCCCAACAGTAACCTAACATTATAAAAATAGAGATATACAAATAAATACACATTGGTATTTATTATAAAGTCGTGAGTTCATGTTGCGATGTATGTTCAGGTTGTTGACGTGTGATCGTACGAAAAAAAAGTAGAATCTCATTTTAATTTTTCACAAATTCCTATTTTCTAATTGAACTGAAAATGGAGACAAAATTCCAATCCCTCTTCTCCATATTTTGACGCATTTCAAAAATAGGTCATTCTCCGATGTAAAAAAAAAACAAAGCAATAAACTTCAACAAAGAAGAAAAGAAATTAATGATAATGAAACCGTAAGAGTGAAAATATAATCAATCTTTGTTTGTTTTAATTCCATTTCGATTATTTGCAATTAATTTTTCGAACTTAAAACCAATTGCGAAAAAAGTTCCGGGCATCTACGAAAACAAAGCTGCACTAAACATGAAAGGCGACTCGGAAGTTAATGATGAGAAATTCTTCATTTCAAGAATTCAGACTAATATTTGCCTTCGAACGATTAGCGGATGAATTTAGTGCTATTTTTCATCGGAGACGATCGTATCTTTATGAACTTTTTTTTTGTTTTTATTCTATAAAATTGTCGTTACTTTTTCATTACTAAACTGCACCAATTATATATATATATATATATATATATATATATATATATATATATTTATTTATTTTGGTGCAGAAAAATTAGTACAACATTCGTGCCGTCGGTTTCAAGCACAGAAGGGCTTAGCCATCTGCCTCTCTTCAGCTTCTGTTGTCATCTGTTTCGGAAATGTGAAGTCACGTGTCACTCTCGTTTGGACGCGTTATTTGCTTAGAGTGTTATGTATGTTTGTTTAAATTTAGTGTAAGGAAGGTTTAATAAGGTTTTTTTAAAAAGGGGGAGGGTGAAAAGTAACAGTTGAGATTTAAACCGGAGAAGATTTAAAGAGATATAAAAAAAATTTTAATTTTAAAAATTAAAAAAGGTTTCTATATAAATCCCGTGAGCCAATATTATGAGCAAATAACGCATCCAAACGAGAGTGACACGTAACTTCACATTTCCGAAACAGATGACAACAGCAGCTGAAGAAGGCCGAATGGCTAAGTCCTTCTGTGCTTGAACCCGACGGTACGAATGTTGTTCTAATTTTTCTGTACCAAAATATAAAAAATATTACGCTCTTAATTTTTAATTTTTTCTTTAATTCTCAATTAGTTGACCACTCTGCTGGGATTTTTCCTGCTATATTACAAAGAAGTTTATATATATATATATATATATATATATATATATATATATATATATATATATATATATATATATATAGAGAGAGAGAGAGAGAGAGAGAGAGAGAGAGAGAGAGAGAGAGAGAGAGAGAGAGATAGCTCCCCTTCAGCTTCTGTTGTGGGGGGTGACGATGGTTAAGTGGATACGACACGGACTGAAGACCTGAATGTTCCAAGTTCGAATCCAATCGGTTCCACAGTACCACTTTCACTTAGGGATGTTGGCAACCTTCTCGTAGTTCTTCCCGTAAATACTCGATGTCTTTCCAGAAAGATTTCTAACTAGAAAAACATCGGGGAAACTAATGCCAACGCCAGAATTATATGATTCACACGAAAGAAGAAAGTGAAGCTTCTGTTGTCATCTGTTTCGGAAATATGAAATCACGTGTCACTCTCGCTTGGGCGCGTTATTTGCTTAGAGTGTTGTGTATGTTTGTTTAAATTAAGTGTAAGGAAGGTTTAATAAGGTTTGAAAAAGGGGGACGTGTGAAAAGTAACAGTTGCGATTTAAACCGGAGAAGATTTAAAAGAGAGAAAAAACAGAAAAATGGAAAATGAAATATGAAAGGCAAAAACTATATTATTTATGTATTCATCAACGTTTCGTCTTTATTGTGAGACTTTTTCATGTGAAGTAAAATGCAGAAAAAGTAATCATACAATTAACAATTTTGATCTGCACGAATTCCGCCGCCTCCCTCCATCTACCACCAGCCTCTACGCTCGTTATAACACGATGACCCAGACAATAACTTTCTTTTAAGGCTAAAGATAATAAACTTATATTCGACCAACTTATCCTTTCCTCCCTCCTAAAAACTCCATTGAACTGCTGCTGCTGCTGCTGCTGCTGCTGACACGCAGTTACATTGCCTTTTTTAGGTTTTTGATTCTTTCACTTATGATCCAGTCGAGGCTCGCCGCTCTCCGGCAGATACAATTGATGATTGTATTAATATTTTACTGCATTTTTCTTCATCCTGAGAAAGACTCATAATAAAGACGAAACGTTGATTAATAAATAAATAATATAGATTTTAGCTTTTATTATTATTTTCCATTACGTCGGATCATTTTATCCCCATCTTCATTTATATATACATATATATATATATATATATATATATATATATATATATATATATATATATATATATATATATATAATTATTAATAACAATATATGTATTAGCATCAGTGCCCTTTTACTTTGCAGTCTCCTTAAAAAAATTCAGCTCGATGATTGTCAATTAGTGACAACAGAGCAAATATAAGTCAGGTTCATATTATATTCCAATAACCATGTTTTTATTTTATTATTTTTATTTTTTCACATTTCCAAAAAACATAACATTTCTGTGAGATATCTGTTTTACGGTCCGTTTCATTTGTCTTGTGCCAAACAACGTTTTTATGTCAATATCGTCTCTTTAATCCAATAACTTTTTACTCTTTGTGAATTTTTCTGATGATTTTGTAATGTTGCAGAGACGATATTGACATAAAAACGTTGTTTGGCACAAGCCAAATGAAACGGACCGTAAAAAATATATCTCACAGAAATGTTATGTTTTTTGAAAATGTGAAAAAATAAAAATAATAAAATAAAACCATGGTTATTGGAATATAATATGAACCTGGCTTATATATATATATATATATATATATATATATATATATATATATATATATATATATATATATATATATATATATATATATATATATATATATATATATATATATATCAGCATAAGGGTTTTTGATCACTCAGTAAAGAGGAACCCCTCCCTGATTTCCGACACCTTATTCGTGACAGTCATTCAGGGTTTTTTTGCCATAGTCGCCACAGTAGGCACCGTGGGTTTGAGACTCTATTAATATGAAATGTATATAAATGAATACAAAATGTATATAAATGAATACAAAAGGTATATAAGTTTATATGAAATAAAATAACAATAAAATATGAAACTAAAAGTATACTTTCAGAGGATAGACCCTATAGTGAAATAGTTAAAGCTCAATATACGAGATAGAGCAATATACGAGATAATATCTTTAAGTTAATATGAAATGTATCTAAATTAATATGAAATGTATATAAATGTATGCAGAATGTATATAAATTAATATAAAATGTATATAAATTAATATGAAATGTATATAAATTAATATGAAATGTATATCAATGAATACAAAATGTATAAAATTGTATGCAAAATGTATATTAATGAATATTAAATGTATATAAATTAATATGAAATGCATATAAATTAATAGGAAATGTATATAAATGAATACAAAATGTATACAAATGTATGCAAACTGTATATAAATGAATATTAAATGTATATAAATTAATATGAAATGTATATAAATTAATATGAAATGTATATAAATGAATACAAAATGTATACAAATGTATGCAAACTGTATATAAATGAATATCCAATGTATATAAATTAATATGAAATGTATATAAATGAATACAAAATGTATATAAATGAATACAAAATGTATATAAATGAATACAAAATGTATATAAATTAATATGAAATGTATATAAATTAATATTAAATGTATATAAATGAATATTAAATGTATATAAATTAATATGAAATGTATATCAATGAATACAAAATGTATAAAAATGTATGCAAAATGTATATAAATGAATATTAAATGTATATAAGTTAATATGAAATGTATATAAATGAATATTAAATGTATATAAATGTATATAAAATGTATATAAATTTATATAAAATATATATGAATTTATATGAAATGTATATAAACTTATATAAATTATATATAAATTCATATAAAATTTTGTGATTTTTCTCTTGCCATAGGCACGTTTATTTTTATATCATATCATTTCTTATAATACCTGATTCAGCGAAATCTCAATATACAAAACCGTTTAGATGATTGTTGTATCATAGAGGAAGTGAATAATTATGGGAGAGGGGAGAGAGTCTATATAACCCAATAAAAGAGACGAGTAAACATGTATCATGAAGGTGCCGGACGTAGTCGCCTAGATTTATTGATGACTCTCTTTCATCCGGGCAACAATAAACAAGACCGTTTTGATGCGTCTGTCACTTTTAAATCTGGATTAAGACCGCAGATTAAGACATTTGAAATGAGAAGTTAAGAAAAAAATAATTAAATCAGCGAGAAATGTCTTTCGAATGATTGTAGCCGAAAATATTCCTTGTCTGACCCTAATTTCGAAGAGTTGTCTCGCTTAGTCACGTTTAAGAACGCGAGACTTTGGATAAGTTGCTTGTTTGGTTCTGTCTTTCTTTGTTAATTGAAGTCAATTTATTTATTCTAATTCCGTTCAACTCCACTTCCCCCGCACTCATCATTCCGGATTTTGTTTTTGAATTGAAATTATTGAGACAGGAGACAAAACGAAGAACTAAAATCACTTTAAAGAATACTTGTCCGGTTACCATTTTGAGAGGATAAAAAAAATAGAGAATGGCCCAACTTAAATGTAGTCTCTCTCTCTCTCTCTCTCTCTCTCTCTCTCTCTCTCTATATATATATATATATATATATATATATATATATATATATATATATCTTTCTCTCTCTCTCTCTCTCTCTCTCTCTATATATATATATATATATATATATATATATAGATATATAAATTTCAATTTCAAAGTAATAAATGCATAAAAACAAACAATATATACAAATATATATATATATATGTATATATATATATATTCTGTAAAAAGTGCAACCGAAACATGTATGCACATATGTAAGCAATAATGTTTGTATAAATAAAAGTTTATACTTATGAACAGCTCTACTCGTTATTGAGCACTTTTTATAAACACTTGAGTTTCAGCAATACATATATATATATATATATATATATATATATATATATATATATATATATAGATAGATAGATAGATAGATTTAGATTTTTCACTTATAAAATAGATCATTCAGTGAAGACCGGGGTTGTTCCAATAAAAACAAGCTCGATTACAGAAAGGAATGCTTTGGTAAGCCTTCATAAAATCACATATATATATATATATATATATATATATATATATATATATATATATATATATATATATATATTATTTATTACCTACAGACATCGATGTTTCATGCTAACGTAATCTTCAGTACAGGAAGTTAATTCTCAACAGTCGGCGGGCCCGAACTCCGATCACAAATCGCCACTGATTTGCAGTCAAGAGCGTTACCCCTCGGCCATAGGGAATCAACTAATAATCAAAGAGGAATTTAACTTTGTAAATAGCGAGTCGGCGGCTAATTTACACGGGCAGTTAGAGTAATCAACAAACTAGTGTTTGGATTTTTGCATGAAGCTATTTGTTATTAAACTTTATTGAAGGGGGCCTATAATAATATTTATAAATAAATATTAATTATTTATTACCTACAGACATCGATGTTTCATGCTAACGCATATATATATATATATGTATGTAAAATATTTTCACATTTGCATTTTCAAGACATTCACCTCTATTAATTAATTCCATGAGAAATGCCAGTATACTGAAATCATATGCCCTTAATAGGGTTAAGATGAAAATCCATATACACTAAATGTACAAAAGCAAGGCAATTCCCAAATTTTTACACTTTCATTGTCATTAAGGGTATGCGAGCACAACAGGGCTATGTATTTTACTGGTAGGAATTTTTCTTCAGCGCACCTCACACACTTCATCCACTCATGCATAGAGATTTATACTGTAGTGATGTGATAATGAAATGATTTGGTTGATATGTAGTCATACCTTAATGACAATAAAAGTGTAAACATTTGTGAATTTCCTTGCTTTTGTACATTTAGTGTATATGAATTTTCATCTTAACCCTATTAAGGGCATATGATTTCAGTATACTGCCATTTCTCATGGAATGTCACTTCTTTTGTAAAGGCTATGCCTCAAGACAATGGTAAGTTTTAAGTTTTTTTTAAATTTTCTGGAAAACTAAGGTATATGGTAAACTGAAATTAAAATGCCATCAACTAGACCCTGGAACCTCTATCTCTGCCAAAAATCAGCTGAATCCATCAAATAGTTGATGAGATACAGGGTGGCACACACGTACGTACGTACACACGGATAACACAAAATCACTCCTGACCTTTCTGGATCTCTGAGTTGCCTTGACTAATGATGCTGAAATTCTACACACTTATAGGACCTATCAAATGAAAAGTTTGTGCAAAGTTTTAAATTATTTGGTTTATTGGTTTTTGAGTTACGATTGATCAAAGAAAAGAGGTTTCCAGCATAGGCCATTCTTGAAGTCTATTAAGGGATAGAGCGCTATCTTGATTAGTATTCAATTATTATTGGTCATACCTTTTGGCGATAAGAGCGTTATCTTTGAAAAAACATGGCTTAAAGGTCATTTTGTATTTGTATTCCTTGCTTGAACACTTGATGAGTTAATAAACTTGTAAACTATGCACATTTTATCCACTCCATCACTTCATTATCAATATATGAATGCTCTATATTGAGATTAACCGTATTTAGATAGGATCTAATATAATTTTTTGATTTGTATATTATTTATTTATTTATATATATATATATATATATATATATATATATATATATATATATATATATATATATATATTCTTTTTAACATATTTCATCCCAAACAAGGCAGGCCGTGACTGTAGACATAAGGGGTTACTGAGGAATAAGGGTGTAGGTTTTGGGTGTCATCCTAACTTGGGAGCAGTGAAGCGAGATGTCCGTTTACATCAGTTTTAAACCTCTGCATGTTGGTCAGTCGGGGAAATAGGGAGCAGGGAGAGAGTTTTAGGGCTGGCAGCTCGAGGAAATAAGCTATTGGAGTAGAAGGCTCTCCGGCATCTGGGGACCTCCACAGTGAATGGATGGGACTTAGCTGATTGTAGGGTAGGTCAAGTGTATTTACATCAATGAGGGTAGGGAGGGGCACCAGAGCAGAAAGTTCATCGGAGCACATTCCATTGAAGTATTTGTAAAACGAGCACAATGATACAACATTGCGACGATGGGACAGGGGTTGGAGCTTGGGTAGTAGTGAAGGACCTATAAGATTAGCGACTTTTTTGTACCTTGTTTAGGAGAGAGGGACTAGTGGATGGTGCACGAGTCCAGATGTGACAAGAATACTCCATGCCTGGGCGGGTGATGGCTTCATAAAGACATAGGATACTGTCAGATGTGGGAAGTTTTCTAGCACGGTAGAGGGAGCCCACTTTCTTTGCAGCAGCCTTGGCAAGGTCTTCTATCTATTTGTGGCAATTCATGTTACCTGTGAAAGTTAGACCGAGGAAATTGAACATTGGACTCTCAGGCAGAGTCTTATTTGCCATGACAATCGGTGGTTGGAAAAGTTTCTTGTAGTTATTGAAGGAAAGGAGCTTTGTCTTTGCGTCATTAAAAGTTACCAACCATTTGTGACCCCAATCCACTAAAGCCTGGAAGTCATT
>OY744551.1:7654342-7661842 GCA_963556195.1 Sepiola atlantica
TAGGGTTAGGGTTAGGGTTAAGATTAGGATTAGGGTTAGGGTTAGGATTAGGGTTAGGGTTAGGGTTAGGGTTAGGATTAGTGTTAGGGTTAGGGTTAGGGTTAGGGTTAGGGTTAGGATTAGGGTTAGGGTTAGGGTTAGGATTAGGGTTAGGATTAGGGTTAAGGTTAGGATTAGGGTTAGGGTTAGAATTAGGGTTAGGGTTAGGGTTAGGATTCGGGTTAGGATTAGGGTTAGTGTTAGGGTTAGGGTTAGGATTAGGGTTAGGGTTAGGGTTAGGATTAGGGTTAGGGTTAGGGTTAAGATTAGGATTAGGGTTAGGGTTAGGATTAGGGTTAGGGTTAGGGTTAGGGTTAGGATTAGGGTTAGGGTTAGGGTTAGGGTTAGGGTTAGGATTAGGGTTAGGGTTAGGGTTAGGATTAGGGTTAGGGTTAGGGTTAGGATTAGGGTTAGGATTAGGGTTAAGGTTAGGATTAGGGTTAGGGTTAGAATTAGGGTTAGGGTTAGGGTTAGGATTCGGGTTAGGATTAGGGTTAGTGTTAGGGTTAGGGTTAGGGTTAGGGTTAGGGTTAGGATTAGGGTTAGGGTTAGGGTTAGGATTAGGGTTAGGATTAGGGTTAAGGTTAGGATTAGGGTTAGGGTTAGAATTAGGGTTAGGGTTAGGGTTAGGATTCGGGTTAGGATTAGGGTTAGTGTTAGGGTTAGGGTTAGGATTAGGGTTAGGGTTAGGGTTAGGATTAGGGTTAGGGTTAGGGTTAAGATTAGGATTAGGGTTAGGGTTAGGATTAGGGTTAGGGTTAGGGTTAGGGTTAGGATTAGTGTTAGGGTTAGGGTTAGGGTTAGGGTTAGGGTTAGGATTAGGGTTAGGGTTAGGGTTAGGATTAGGGTTAGGATTAGGGTTAAGGTTAGGATTAGGGTTAGGGTTAGAATTAGGGTTAGGGTTAGGGTTAGGATTCGGGTTAGGATTAGGGTTAGTGTTAGGGTTAGGGTTAGGATTAGGGTTAGGGTTAGGGTTAGGATTAGGGTTAGGGTTAGGGTTAAGATTAGGATTAGGGTTAGGGTTAGGATTAGGGTTAGGGTTAGGGTTAGGGTTAGGATTAGGGTTAGGGTTAGGGTTAGGGTTAGGGTTAGGATTAGGGTTAGGGTTAGGGTTAGGATTAGGGTTAGGGTTAGGGTTAGGATTAGGGTTAGGATTAGGGTTAAGGTTAGGATTAGGGTTAGGGTTAGAATTAGGGTTAGGGTTAGGGTTAGGATTCGGGTTAGGATTAGGGTTAGTGTTAGGGTTAGGGTTAGGATTAGGGTTAGGGTTAGGGTTAGGATTAGGGTTAGGGTTAGGGTTAAGATTAGGGTTGAGATTAGGGTTAGGGATAGGGTTAGGGTTAGGGTTAGGGTTAGGGTTAGGATTAGGGTTAGGGTTAGGGTTAGGGTTAGGGTTAGGATTAGGGTTAGGGTTAGGGTTAGGATTAGGGTTAGGGTTAGGGTTAGGATTAGGGTTAGGATTAGGGTTAAGGTTAGGATTAGGGTTAGGGTTAGAATTAGGGTTAGGGTTAGGGTTAGGATTCGGGTTAGGATTAGGGTTAGTGTTAGGGTTAGGGTTAGGATTAGGGTTAGGGTTAGGGTTAGGATTAGGGTTAGGGTTAGGGTTAAGATTAGGGTTGAGATTAGGGTTAGGGATAGGGTTAGGGTTAGGGTTAGGGTTAGGGTTAGGATTAGGGTAAGGGTTAGGGTTAGGATTAGGATTAGGGTTAGGATTAGGATTAGGGTTAGGGTTAGGGTTAGGGTTAGGGTTAATGGGTCGATCACATATTCGAAGAACACTAAATTGTCAATAATTCTGACACTCTTCTCTCTTTTAACACTGTCCTCATTTTGGCTGTGGCGGCCTTCCCAACCCCCGTGGCCAGACACTGGTGCACAGGATTGAATTTTTTTTCACTCTCCATTTCTTAATATTTTTTCAAATGCCGAATTTCGGCTTTTCCACTGCCAACTTATCTATCTATGTAATTCTTCTGATGATAAGATTTTGATCTTTGAAAAGCCTTGGCTTAAGGAAAGAATAATAAACATAATTTTATTACCGAGTATACCTTGCATTGAACAATCGAAGTTGAAATAAATCTGGACATTCGTACATGTTTATCACTCTTCTTTCATCTATCTTTATAATTGCTCTATCTCGTATATTGAGCTTAAACCACTTCACTATAGGTTCTATCTACTAAAAGTTTACTTTTAGTTTCATATTTTATTCTACTATATATATATATATATATATATATATATATATATATATATATATATATATATATATATATATATATATATAGTAGAATAAAATATGAAACTAAAAGTAAACTTTTAGTAGATATGAAACTAAAAGTTTACTTTTAGTTTCATATTTTATTCTACTATATATATATATATATATATATATAATTAACTTGTTACAAATATCCAGGGGGTACGAATCCGAAGGAAGTTGAAACCGGGTTTATGAGAGTGCTCAATGAAAATTCAGAGCAAAATATATATTTTTTGATTTTATTCCATTAATTGCGACAAAACAGGTTTTGTTTCATTGGCGCGAGTAGCTACCAATTCGTCGGGCGAAAGGAATTCAAATGGCTTAAAATTTTAAGTTCACTCTAACGGGAGATTGAAAATTGAAAATACATTGGAGGGGGAGGGGGATAGAGTTGGGGCTTTGTCTATAACGGCGACATGGGACATGAGAGGGGAGGGGGGGGGGACTCCAACAAGTCGTGTTTCAAATTATTACGTGGGAGGTGTTGCACGTGTCATGTGCTGTGTCAATCTCAATCCCGGCCGGGGTGGGAGGAGGGGGATGGGGCGACGGCCGGAGTGAGTTAAATTTAAAATGAGAATTATGGTTACAACCGTAATTCTCATTTTATTTTAATTCTAATAAGTAATTATCATGTGGATAAAAATGTTTGATAATTTTAATTTAGGGTATTAATTGCTACTTTTGCATTTTATTTATTTTATTTTAATGTTTTGTTTACTATTTGTAGTGAATTTTGTTGTGATTATATTTTTTTATTTATTCCCTCTACTTTTTTTTAATATTTTTTTTTTTTTTTTTTTTTTTTTTTAAATTGTGATTATATTATACCGAGATCAATACTAGTGGAATCATTTTATAAGAGAGGTTTTTTGGTGTTACCAGTCTTATCAATAACAAAACCGATTATGCCAATGGTAACGCCTGCCAATTATGCCTACGGTAGTCGCAGTGATAACCGCCTTATGTAAAAGCCTTAATAAAAATGAAATAAAAAATAAATAAAGATAAATATAAATAAAATTAGAATAAAAATAGAAATAGAAATAACAAGTTTGTAAGAATATTAATGATAATAACAATAATAATAATAATAATAATAATAATAATAATAATAATAATAATAAAAATAGTAATAATAATAATAATAAAAAAAATAGTAATAATAATAATAATAATAATAATAATAATATTAATAATAATAATAATAATAATAATAATAATAATAGTAATACTGATAAATACCGCCATCAATTACCATCTTGCTACTTGTGAAGTCATTGGGCGAAATAAGTCGACAAGTGATGGTAGGCTTTTTTTAATTCCACTACCAATGACAAGGACTAAGTACCAGTTAATAATTAAGTGTTCAAGGTAGTGATCGAGGGGTTAAGTAATTGAGATTAGTCTAAGTGATATCAGTGTTGATAGCTGTCCTAGTTATGGGTTTATGTTAGAATTGGTAGTATGGCTGAGAGGTTATTGAGGCTGTGCTTTATAGGTAGAGATTTGATATTATTGGTAGTTCGGAGGGGTGGTTATATATTTATAGATTCATCATGACTTGTTGGGGTGGGATTGGGTTGTAAATTTGGGTGGGTGAGTAGGGGGTTATAGTGTGTTTTGGGGTAGTGTATAGTGGGGGTTTAATGTTATCATTCATTTTTGTAAAAAACAAAAAACTGTTAATTTTATGTTGAAGTTAAGTAGGGTTGGTGTGGAGTTAAGGTGGGGTATGTGGGTTGCTAAGGAGATAGAGTCTACTATGTTTACAGTTGATAGATGTCTCTTGTTTTCTATTTAAGAGTTTGTTTTTGTCCTTAAAGCGGATAATTTCCAGTTTTTCATTTAAGCATAATCTACATGGAGAGTTTATTGATTTGCAGGTGCTGGATTTTTTCAAATTCTAAAAGAACATGCAACTGTAATAACAAATCAAACTGCCCCCTAAATCAAATGTGCCTATCAACCCAAGTGGTCTATGAGGCATCTATCTCCTCAACTGAAAACCCATCCCAGACTAACTATTATATTGGTCTGGCAGGCAACAACTTCAAGGAAAGATTCTACAACCATAAACTCTCCTTCAACAACCCAGACCATCCTGGCCAAACCGGACTTTCACTACACTACCACAAAATAAAAACCAAAAAAGAAACTCCCATAATAAAGTGGAAAATCTTGAAAAAATCCAGCACCTGCAAATCAATAAACTCTCCATGTAGATTATGCTTAAATGAAAAACTGGAAATTATCCGCTTTAAGGACAAAAACAAACTCTTAAATAGAAAACAAGAGACATCTATCAACTGTAAACATAGTAGACTCTATCTCCTTAGCAACCCACATACCCCACCTTAACTCCACACCAACCCTACTTAACTTCAACATAAAATTAACAGTTTTTTGTTTTTTACAAAAATGAATGATAACATTAAACCCCCACTATACACTACCCCAAAACACACTATAACCCCCTACTCACCCACCCAAATTTACAACCCAATCCCACCCCAACAAGTCATGATGAATCTATAAATATATAACCACCCCTCCGAACTACCAATAATATCAAATCTCTACCTATAAAGCACAGCCTCAATAACCTCTCAGCCATACTACCAATTCTAACATAAACCCATAACTAGGACAGCTATCAACACTGATATCACTTAGACTAATCTCAATTACTTAACCCCTCGATCACTACCTTGAACACTTAATTATTAACTGGTACTTAGTCCTTGTCATTGGTAGTGGAATTAAAAAAAGCCTACCATCACTTGTCGACTTATTTCGCCCAATGACTTCACAAGTAGCAAGATGGTAATTGATGGCGGTATTTATCAGTATTACTATTATTATTATTATTATTATTATTATTATTATTAATATTATTATTATTATTATTATTATTATTATTACTATTTTTATTATTATTATTATTATTACTATTTTTATTATTATTATTATTATTATTATTATTATTATTATTATTATTATTGTTATTATCATTAATATTCTTACAAACTTGTTATTTCTATTTCTATTTTTATTCTAATTTTATTTATATTTATCTTTATTTATTTTTTATTTCATTTTTATTAAGGCTTTTACATAAGGCGGTTATCACTGCGACTACCGTAGGCATAATTGGCAGGCGTTACCATTGGCATAATCGGTTTTGTTATTGATAAGACTGGTAACACCAAAAAACCTCTCTTATAAAATGATTCCACTAGTATTGATCTCGGTATAATATAATCACAATTTAAAAAAATAAAAAATAAAAAAAAAAATATTTAAAAAAAGTAGAGGGAATAAATAAAAAAAATATAATCACAACAAAATTCACTACAAATAGTAAACAAAACATTAAAATAAAATAAATAAAATGCAAAAGTAGCAATTAATACCCTAAATTAAAATTATCAAACATTTTTATCCACATGATAATTACTTATTAGAATTAAAATAAAATGAGAATTATAAATTTAACTCACTCCGGCCGTCGCCCCATCCCCCTCCTCCCACCCCGGCCGGGATTGAGATTGACACAGCACATGACACGTGCAACACCTCCCACGTAATAATTTGAAACACGACTTGTTGGAGTCCCCCCCCCTCCCCTCTCATGTCCCATGTCGCCGTTATAGACAAAGCCCCAACTCTATCCCCCTCCCCCTCCAATGTATTTTCAATTTTCAATCTCCCGTTAGAGTGAACTTAAAATTTTAAGCCATTTGAATTCCTTTCGCCCGACGAATTGGTAGCTACTCGCGCCAATGAAACAAAACCTGTTTTGTCGCAATTAATGGAATAAAATCAAAAAATATATATATATATATATATATATATATATATATATATGTATATATATATATATATATATATATATATATATGTATATATCATTTGAATCGAAAAGAAAACAGTTTTCAGTGAAGGGATTGTGCCCCCTGGGACCATCTTAATATTAACAAAATTTGCTTAAATTTTGGAGTTAGACATTATTTTTTGTCATTTACCGATGGTTTAAATTTCATTTGAATCAAAGGAAAAACAGTATTCAGTGGGGGTGCCTCTTGGACCTTCTTTCATATTATCAAATTTGCTGAAATTTTGGGAATACACACTATTTTTTGTCATTACCTATGGTTTAAATTTCATTTGAATCTAAGGGAAAACAGTTTTCAGTGGGGGATGTGCCCCTCCCCCGGGGACCCCCAACGTTTAAATGATATATTTCTCATATAGCCTATGACCTTCACTGAAAGGTCAGTAGTTAACATGCCAATTTTAAAGCAATTCTGTCCAGCGGTTTGGGTGAACATAAGACACAAAGATCAGGTGGACACACACAGAGTTACTATTATATATATATACATACATATATATATATATATATATATATATATATATATATATATATATATATATATATATATATATATATATATATATATATATATACATATATATATATATATATATATATATATATATATATATATATATATATATATATATATATAAGGGAATTGTAGTTTGCTTGAAGCATTGCTGGTAAATAGAAATGTAAGTTCGTAATCCGAGGCAGGAGCAATGCGATATAGGTACCGGAAGGTGGAACAGATGAACAAAAATAAATGAGAAGAGAAAATATGAATGGAATCTCAAATCAATTTATTAATATTTCACGGTTTAAATACCAGAACAGTAAATAGAAAAAAGTTTACTGTCAAGCAATTTTAAAGGTCTGGAAAAGGGGTAAACTTTAAACTTGCATTTTCGAGTGTGGAACCTCTCATTATCAAAAGAACAAGATCAAAAATATGACCGAGTGGTCGAAAAGGCGAGATGGACACAACTGTTGACGAAATATATATATATTTTTTTAATTAATTAATTTATTTTTTAATGCAACTTTAGTTCCTATATAATTCTATTGCTAGCTACCATATTGCAGAATGGTTCTCGGGTGTAGTGTTTTGATAGTATTATTTTTTTTTCTTTTATTACTGTTATGATTAATGTTATTTGATATGCAAATTACCATATTATTATATCATACGTAATATATTATTATTATCATTATTTATTTATTTATTATTATTATTATTATTATTATTATTATTAGTAGTAGTAGTAGTAGTAGTAGTAGTAGTAGTAGTATTTATTTATGTATATAT
>OY744551.1:7666842-7679342 GCA_963556195.1 Sepiola atlantica
TTATTATTATTAGTAGTAGTATAATTGTTATTATTATTATAATTATGAATATAATTATTATTATTACTATTGTTATCATTATTACTATTATTATTATTAGTATTACTATTATTATTACTTTTACTATTATTATTATTATTATTATTATTATTATTATTATTACTATTATTATTATCCTCTGGTTCATTGCTTACTTCCATCCTACCCCCACTCTCACTCCTTCTTCTTCTTCTTCTTCTTCTTCTTTTTTTTGTTTATCCTTTCCCTCTTTTTTTTCTTCCCTATCTACATTCTTCTTTTTATTCTTCTTCATTCATGTCCTTCTCCTCCTTTCTCTCCTTCCCTTTCCCTTTGTCTTTCTCCCTCTCCTTCTTCTCTTCCCTCTCCCTACCTCTTCGCTCTCTTTCTACTCCTATCCCTCATTCTCCCCTCCCTCCCCATCTCCTCCTTCGTCTCCTTCTCCTCTTCTACCATTCTCCTCCTCCATCTCCTTTTCCTCCTCCATCTCCTTCTCTATCTTCATCTCCTTCTCTATCTTCTTTCTCCTCATCCCTCTCCCTTTTCTCCTCCCTCTACTCCTCCCTCCTATTTACCTCCTCCCTTCTCTTTTTCCTCTTTCAACTTCTTCCCCTCTTCCCTCACCCTCTTTTTCTACCTCTCTTTCTCCCCCTCCCTCTCCTTCTTCTGCTCCTTCTCCTTTTACTCATCCCTCTCCATCTCTCTCTCCTACTCTCTCTCTTTCTATTTTTCTTTTCCTGCTCCCTTTCATTTTCCTCCTTAATCTCCTTCCACTCTTCCCTCTCCTTCTCTTACTCCCTCTCTTTCTCCCCTTCCATCTCCTCCTCCTCCTCCTCCTCCCTAACCCTACACGTTCTTCGCACTCTTCTGCTTACTCTCTTTCTTTCCTTCTCCTTCCTGTTTCTTCTGTTTATTCTATTTATCCTTTACATCTTTTCTCCCTTTTTCTTCTTTTTCTTCTTTTTCTTCATCTTTTTTTTCTTCTTCTCTTTTTAACTTTTTACCTATTTTTCCAAAGACACTCAACTCTAAAATTATGCGCGATGCTTTTAACAAGTTTCATTCAAAATAAAACAAACCCTAACCCTAACCCACTTTCCTTCTCATCTCCAAAAATTAACTCCCATTAACGGCTCTTTTGTTTTTCGCCTTTGTAAATCATAAATACATTCAAAACTTTCATCTTTAAAAGCACCTGCAACTTGAACGCAACTAATTACTCAATCAGACACACTGTTAAGATACGTCCATTTAATCTGCGCGTTTTGTGATGAAAACACACTTTTAAATATATGGTGACAGACAAACTAAACTGCTATTTAAAACTGAAGGCTGACAGACACACTAAACTGCTATTTAAAACTGAAGGTTGACAGACACACAAAACTGCTATTTAAAACTGAAGGTTGACAGACAAACCAAACTGCTATTTAAAACTGAAGGTTGAAAAACAAACAAAACTGCTATTTAAAACTGAAGACTGACAGACACACAAAACTGCTATTTAAAACTGAAAGTTGACAGACACACAAAACTGCTATTTAAAACTGAAGGTTGACAGACAAACCAAACTGCTATTTAAAACTGAAGGTTGACAGACAAACAAAACTGTTATTTAAAACTGAAGGCTGACAGACACACAAAACTGCTATTTAAAACTGAAGGTTGACAGACACACAAAACTGCTATTTAAAACTGAAGGCTGACAGACACACAAAACTGCTATTTAAAACTGAAGGTTGACAGACACACAAAACTGCTATTTAAAACTGAAGGCTGACAGACACACTAAACTGCTATTTAAAACTGAAGGTTGACAGACACACTAAACTGCTATTTAAAACTGAAGGTTGACAGACACACTAAACTGCTATTTAAAACTGAAGGTTGACAGACACACTAAACTGCTATTTAAAACTGAAGGTTGACAGACACACAAAACTGCTATTTAAAACTGAAGGTTGACAGACAAACCAAACTGCTATTTAAAACTGAAGGTTGAAAGACAAACAAAACTGCTATTTAAAACTGAAGACTGACAGACACACAAAACTGCTATTTAAAACTGAAAGTTGACAGACACACAAAACTGCTATTTAAAACTGAAGGTTGACAGACAAACCAAACTGCTATTTAAAACTGAAGGTTGACAGACAAACAAAACTGTTATTTAAAACTGAAGGCTGACAGACACACAAAACTGCTATTTAAAACTGAAGGTTGACAGACACACAAAACTGCTATTTAAAACTGAAGGCTGACAGACACACAAAACTGCTATTTAAAACTGAAGGTTGACAGACACACAAAACTGCTATTTAAAACTGAAGGCTGACAGACACACTAAACTGCTATTTAAAACTGAAGGTTGACAGACACACTAAACTGCTATTTAAAACTGAAGGTTGACAGACACACTAAACTGCTATTTAAAACTGAAGGTTGACAGACACACAAAACTGCTATTTAAAACTGAAGGCTGACAGACACACAAAACTGCTATTTAAAACTGAAGGTTGACAGACACACAAAACTGCTATTTAAAACTGAAGGCTGACAGACACACTAAACTGCTATTTAAAACTGAAGGTTGACAGACACACTAAACTGCTATTTAAAACTGAAGGTTGACAGACACACTAAACTGCTATTTAAAACTGAAGGTTGACAGACACACAAAACTGCTATTTAAAACTGAAGGCTGACAGACACACAAAACTGCTATTTAAAACTGAAGGTTGACAGACACACAAAACTGCTATTTAAAACTGAAGGCTGACAGACACACTAAACTGCTATTTAAAACTGAAGGTTGACAGACACACTAAACTGCTATTTAAAACTGAAGGTTGACAGACACACTAAACTGCTATTTAAAACTTAATTGTCATACATTAACGAAAATGCTATTTTAAATTTAAGCGTGACACATTAAGGTAAAAGCTATTTTAGATTTAATTGTCATACATTAACGAAAATGCTATTTTAAATGTAAACGTAACACATTAACGAAAATGCTATTAAAAATTTAAGCGTGACACATTAACGAAAATGCTATTATAAATTTAAGCGTGACACATTAAGGTCAAAACTATTTTAAATTTAATTGTCATACATTAACGAAAACGCTATTTTAAATTTAAGCGTGACACATTAACGAAAATGCTATTATAAATTTAAGCGTGACACATTAAGGTCAAAACTATTTTAAATTTAATTGTCATACATTAACGAAAACGCTATTTAAAATTAAAACGTGACACATTAACGAAAATGCTATTTTAAATTTTAGGGTGACACATTAACAGACATGACATTTTAAATTAAAGCGTGACACATTAGCGAAAATGCTATTAAAAATTTAAGCGTGAAACATTAACGAACATGCTATTTTAAATTTAAGCGTGACACATTAACGAAAATGCTATTTTGAATTTAAGCGTGACACATTAACGAAAATGCTATTTTAAATTAAAGCGTGACACATTAGCGAAAATGCTATTAAAAATTTAAGCGTGAAACATTAACGAAAATGCTATTTAAAATTTAAGCGTGACACATTAACGAAAATGCTATTTTAAATTTAAGCGTGACATATTAACGAAAATGCTATTTTAAATTTAAGTGTGACACATTAACGAAAATGCTACTTTAAATTTAAGTCTGACACATTTACAAAAACGCTATTTAAAATTTAAGCGTCACACATTAGCGAAAATGCTATTTAGAATTAAAGTATGACACATTAACGAAAATGCTATTTTTAATAAAAGCGTCACACATTAACGAAAATGCTATTTTTAATGTAAGCGTTACACATTAACGAAAATGCTATTTGAAATTTAAGCGTGACACATTAACGAAAATGCTATTTTTAATAAAAGCGTCACACATAAACGAAAATGCTATTTTTAATAAAAGCGTCACACATTAACGAAAATGCTATTTTTAATAAAAGCGTCACACATTAACGAAAATGCTATTTTTAATGTAAGCGTTACACATTAACGAAAATGCTATTTGAAATTTAAGCGTGACACATTAACGAAAATGCTATTTGAAATTTAAGTGTGACATATTAACGAAAATGCTATTTTTAATTTAAGCGTGACATATTAACGAAAATACTATTTTAAATAAAAGCGTCACACATTAACGAAAATGCTATTTTTAATGTAAGCGTGACACATTAACGAAAATGCTATTTTAAATTTAAGTGTGACATATTAACGAAAATGCTATTTTTAATTTAAGCGTGACATATTAACGAAAATGCTATTTTTAATAAAAGCGTCACACATTAACGAAAATGCTATTTTTAATGTAAGCGTTACACATTAACGAAAATGCTATTTGAAATTTAAGCGTGACACATTAACGAAAATGCTATTTTTAATAAAAGCGTGACACATTAACGAACATGCTATTTAAAATTCAAAGCGTCACACATTAACGAAAATGCTATTTTTAATGTAAGCGTTACACATTAACGAAAATGCTATTTGAAATTTAAGCGTGACACATTAACAAAAATGCTATTTTAAATTTAAGTGTGACACATTAACGAAAATGCTACTTTAAATTTAAGTCTGACATATTAACGAAAATGCTATTTTTAATAAAAGCGTGACACATTAACGAACATGCTATCTAAAATTCAAAGCGGTACGCATTAACGAAAATGCTGTTTTAAATTAAAGCGTCACACATTAACGAAATATTATTTCAATATTAAGCGTGACACATTTACGAAAAAGTCTATTCTAAATTCAAGTGGGACACATTAACAAAATGCTATTTCAAATTGCAGCGTGACATATTAACGAAAATGCTATTTCAAATTTAACCCTGACACATTAACGAAAATGGTATTTCAAATGTAATAATGACAGATTAACGAAATACTATTTAAATTTTAGCATGACAGACGAACGATATTAATTTTCAAATGTTCGTGTAACAGACTAATAAAAATGTTATTTTAAACTTAAAAGTTATAGGTCAAGGAAAAAGCTATTTTCAATTTAAGAAAGCTATTGGAGTAGAAGGCTCTTCGGAATCTAGGGACCTCCACAGTGAATGGATCGGACTTAGCTGATTGTAGGGTAGGTCAAGTGTATTTACGTCAATGAGGGTGGGGAGGGGCACCAGAGCAGAAAGTTCATCGGAGCACATTCCATCAAAGTACTTGTAAAACGAGCACAATGATACAACATTGCGGCGATGGGGGGCAGGGGTTGGAGCTTAGGTAGTAGTGAGGCACCTATTAGATTAGCGACTTTTTTGTACCTTGTTTAGGAGAGAGGGACTAGTGGATGGTGTCCTAGTCCGGATGTGACAACAATACTCCATGCATGGGCGGGTGGTAACTTCGTAGAGATATAAGATACTGCCAGGTGTGAGGAGTTTTCTAGCACGGTAGAGGGAGGCCACTTTCTTTGCAGCAGCCTTGGCATTGTCTTCTATGTATTTGTTCCAATTCATGTTATTTGTGAATGTTAGGCCGAGGAGTTTGAACGTTGGACTCTCCAGCAGGGTGTTATTTGCCATGAAAATCGGTGGTTAAAGAGGTTTCTTGTAGTTGTTGAAGGAAAGGAGCTTTGTTTAAGCAGCATTAAATGTTGCTATCCATTTATGACCCCAATCCACTAAAGACTGGAGGTCATTTTCTAAAGATTCAGCCATTGTCTAAGATATGTTGGCGTCGGTTTTGCCCATCTGACGAGAGTAGAGCGTGGTGTCGTCAGCAAATGTACTCATCTCAGACACCATGTCATCAGGGAGGTCGTTTATGAAAATCAGGAACTATAAAGATCTAAGGATCGATACCTGGGGATACACCTGCATTTATGTCATGTTGTTTGGATGAAGACAACCTGGATCTAATTATATTAAATATTCATCCATATATATATATATATATATATATATATATATATATATATATATATATATATATATATATATATATATATATATATATATATATAAATTAACTTTTATGAGAGGACATTTATGCCAGACCTTGTCAAAGGCTTTGGATATATCAAGCGCTACCGCCCTAGCTTCACCTGCCTTGTACAGTGTATGGTATATGCGTTTAGAGATGGCCGTTGGGATATCTGCAGTAGACCGTGCTTGCCTGAATCCATACTGATTGTCAAAAGAAGTTTATCATAAACGAGATTCCGGATTATCACTAAATTGGTTAAGGATTCAAAGATTTTAGCGAATAGAGGGAGTTGACTGATGGAGCGATAATTTTGAGGATCAGTACTATCTCCAAAATTTTTGAAGACTGGTACCATAAAGGCAATTTTTCTAGCTATCAGGGAAGCAAGATTCGGCAAGGCATTTATTGTAAAGTTTGTAGAGGACAGTGGACAGTTCAATAGAGAATTTCTTTATTACTATTACTGGTATGAGGTCAACCCAACATGCTTTGGAGATGTCAAGGATTTTTATGATGTCCCCGACATGAGATGAGGTGATGACCAAGTCATCAAGTTTGGCTTCAGTCCGCAATGGGAAATTTGAGAGGGAGTGGTTTGCGGAGTCCAAAGTAGAGTTTAAAGGGAAAAGGCTGGGCAAGTTGTTCAGCCTTGTCAGTTGCCGTGCAAACGACATCATTGCGGTGGGATAGCGGGGAAATTCTTCATTGCCCATTGTTCACCACACGATTGAAGATTTTCCAGAAATCACGAGTACTTAGTTTCTGTGACGGAATGCGTTTTCTGGTCATCTCTTTATACTTTCTTTTTGCTTCATTCTTACATTTTTTTCTTGATGATATGAATTTTTGTCAATTCGTAGTTGACTGATGGCGGACGAATTGTCGGAATGCTTGCTGCCTCTCAGCAATGGCAGCTGCACATTTCGAAGTGAACCCTTTTGGACGGTGAGTCTATCTGTCGGATTTTCGCATGGGGACATGTGCTTCAACGCCTGCTTTGACCCATTGGGTTACCTAACTTGCGTACTGATCAGCAGGGAGACAAAAACTTTTACTCCATACAGCGTCTCTGATATGATATCTGATGGAATCAAAATCAGATTCCTTGTAGTATTTCGTCGCTTTGAGCAACGGCTCATCAGCTTTGGGACGAAATTTTAGAGTGATATATATATATATATATATATATATATATATATATATATATATATAATTATTTCCACAATCAGACAACGCCGCAGCCCACAACCTATGAAAAGAAACAAACCGGAAGTCCTAGACTCGAGTTTCGCTCTCCTTTGGGCTCATCAGTAGAACACATCCGAACTCAGGATTCGAAACCCGAGTCACTTGCATGGTAAGCGAGTACTCTGCCACTGAGCTACCTCGCCACATACAAGAATGTCTATTAATTTACACAGATTAAGCGAACCGCGGCGATGACCGACTGTGGAATTTACCTACTCTTTTCAACAAGGGGTGTAGTCATCCAACTACTATGAACCCAGGCCGATGTCTCACAAGTAGGATTTTATACTCGCTAGGACGATGTCATTCAACAAGCTAACCAAGCGAGCAAATAAATATTAGATTTCTTGAATGTGAGATGATATATATAATTATTTCCACAATCAGACAACGCCGCAGCCCACAACCTATGAAAAGAAACAAACCTACAAGAGTAGGTAAATTCCACAGTCGGTCATCGCCGCGGTTCGCTTAATCTGTGTAAATTAATAGGCATTCTTGTATGTGGCGAGGTAGCTCAGTGGCAGAGTACTCACTTACCATGCAAGTGACTCGGGTTTCGAATCCTGAGTTCGGATGTGTTCTACTGATGAGCCCAAAGGAGAGCGAAACTCGAGTCTAGGACTTCCGGTTTGTTTCTTTTCATAGGTTGTGGGCTGCGGCGTTGTCTGATTGTGGAAATAATTATATATATCATCTCACATTCAAGAAATCTAATATATATATATATATATATATATATATATATATATATATATAGAGAGAGAGAGAGAGAGAGAGAGAGAGAGAGAGAGAGAGAGATTCATCGAGTTGATCATCAGTGACTTGGCTGCTGAGCGGGCGCTGTTAAGAAGTTACGTTTCAATGCTTTATATATACACTGAGAGCTACTTGTAGTAATTGGCGATATCACTTACTACAGTGCTCAACCCGAGAAGGGAGGGGGGTTATATAGTCATCTACAGGCAGACTGTTTCGTTGTATCACAGTTTTTCGAGGCGTGATGATGATGACGGCAATGAATTTTGTAAGCGCACTAGATAATAATAATAATAATAATAATAATAATAATAATAATAATAATAATAATAATAATAAGAAGAAGAAGAAGAAGAAGAAGAAGAAGAAGAAGAAGAAGAATTGTCTGATATCCCGACTGGGTCTGCTATGAGGTAGTGTCCGTGAGAATGTGTACGATATAGGCTGTAACTTGTGTGTGCGTATGCGTACACATGATGTATTCTATGTAATTGAGTCCACGAGAATATACATAGCAAAGTCTGAGTAGAACAATGTGTGCGTGTGTAGGCTAAGAGCAGAAATCTTACATACTAAATTTTGTGTTTTATGTGGAGTGTATACGTGCTTTCGGGATGTTCATCAAAGCAGTCGACAGACCGAAGTCTAGAGTGAGGCCAGGTCGGAAGAAAGAGAAAGCGACAGTCTGCACATTCGCTTTTATAACACCGATTGTCGCGCCCTCTACGATCACAAAAAGACAAGATAACTCGTGTCTGACACACTCTGTGTAGATGTATTGAGAAAAAGAAGTAATGATATAGTCGCCAGCCGGCTGAGAACGCCACACGTTACATAACAACAAAAATAAAACACGGAAAACTAATCGGCCGAAACGCGTTGGAAACGGAAAAATACTTTATTCAAATTATAAATGTTAAATATTCTTACATTGCTTGGGTTAGTCGCTCTGTCTGCCACGTTTTGAATAATATTTCCGTTGTCAGGCTTAATATTGAAATAACATGCATACAATTGAAATAACATTTTCGTTGGTCTGTCACGCATACTATTGGAATAATTTTTCGTTGGTCAATCAAGCATTCTATTGAAATAACCTTTGCGTTAGTTTGTCACGCATGCTATTGAAATAACTTTTTCGTTGGTCTGTCACGCATACTATTGAAATAACTTTTTCGTTGGTCTGTCACGCATACTATTGAAATAACTTTTTCGTTGGTCTGTCACGCATACTATTGAAATAACCTTTTCATTGGTCTGTCACGCATACTATTGAAATAACCTTTTCGTTGGTTTGTCACGCATACTATTGAAATAACTTTTTCGTTGGTCTGTCACGCATACTATTGAAATAACCTTTTCATTGGTCTGTCACGCATACTATTGAAATAACCTTTTCATTGGTCTGTCACGCATACTATTGAAATAACTTTTTCGTTGGTTTGTCACACATACAAGTGAAATAACCTTTTCGTTGGTTTGTCACGTATACTATTGAAATAAATTTTTCGTTGGTCTGTCACGCATACTATTGAAATAAACTTTGCGTTGGTTTGTCACGCATACTATTGAAATAACCTTTTCGTTGGTCTGTCATGCAAACTATTGAAATAATATTTTTGTTGGTCTGTCACACATACTATTGAAATAACCTTTTCGTTGGTCTGTACCGCATACTATTGGAATAATTTTTCGTTGGTCAATCAAGCATTCTATTGAAATAACTTTTGCGTTAGTTTGTCACGCATACTATTGAAATAACCTTTCGTTCGTCTGTCACGTATACTATTGAAATAACCTTTTCGTTGGTCTGTCACGTATACTATTTAAATAACCTTTTAGTTGGTCTGTCACGCATACAAGTGAAATAACCTTTTCGTTGGTCTGTCACGTATACTATTTAAATAACCTTTTCGTTAGTCTGTCAGGCTTAATACTGAAATAACGTTTTCGTTAGTCTGTCATATATTTTTAATGAACGGAGATCCAGTATTTCCGTTCGTGTGACATCTTCTCTAAAACTTTTCTTCAGTTACATTAATCGCAACTACTTCAACCACCGAACTGTTCTTCCGAATCTAATAAAAGGCATGTCTTCCGGCCAAATCCCCACTTGTAAAGCCGGATTTGCAAATCGCTTTTAAATATTTAAAGACAATGAATCCGTAATACAGGAGCCAGAAAGGTGGCCGGTACCACTAACCCGACATTCCATCACGACCGGAGAAGTGTTCTATTAGTTCGGACTCTAAGACGGTGAAGCCCGTGGAGAGTTCCCCGATCGATACTTTCCGAAAAGATCGACCAATTTACAAACTACTTGAACTTAAAGTGAGACTAGACAATCGAAAACTTTATTTAACTTTCTTCAACAAAATTGCAATGGCGTAAACTTATATATGAGGTGCCTCTTCCAGCCAGCAGAAGTGTCTCTGCGTCAATAAGCCGGATGGTGTTCTTCCGGCAGAGTGTTATCTCCTGAACCGCTTTATCTTGTAATCTTTTTTATACTCCTTCTCCTCCTCATTCTTATCGCGTTTTCTTTCTTCTTCTTTTTCTTCTTCTTCTTCTTCTTCTTCTTCTTCTTCTTCTTCTTCTTCCTCTTCTTTTTCTCATATTTCTTCTTCTTCTTTCATTTTCCCTATCATCTTCTTCTCTTTCGCCCCTCCATTTCTTCTTCTTCTTTTTTTTCTTCTTTTCTTTCCTTTTTTCTTCTTCTTCCTCTTCATCTCTTCCTTCGTCTTCTGTTATTCTCCCCTTAATCTTTTTCTTATCCTTATCGTCCTCATCCACATCATTCATTCTCTTTCTTTTTCTTTTTCTTCTTCTTCTTCTTCTTCTTCTTCTTCTTCTTCTTCTTCTTCTTCTTCTTCTTCTTCTTCATCATCTTCTTCCTCCTCCTCTTTTCATTGTCCCCTTCATTTTCTTCAGTCAAGCCCGTCCATTTTTTCTTCTTTTTCTTCCAGTTTACACTTCATTTTTGCCTTCTGTTCATCCCCAACCACCTCCTTCCTATTTTCTTCTTCTTCTTCTTCTTCTTTTTCTTTCTCATCTTCTTCTTTTTCTTCTTCTTCTTCTTCTTCTTCTCCTTCTTCTTCCATTGCATCCTACATCCTCTCCCCACCTCCTTTTTCACGTTTTTCTTCCTCTTATCCTCCTCCCCTCCCCCTCTTCCTCTATCTCATCCATCGGTTCCTTTCTATTTTTCCTTCTTCTTCTTCTTCTTCTTCTTCTTCTTCTTCTTCTTCTTCTTCTTCTTCGATTGTATCGTCCACCTCCTCCTCAAACTTTTTTCTTCTTATCCTCCTCCCCCCTCCTCCCCTCTCTTCCTCCATCTCATTCATCTGTTCTTTTTCTATTTTTACCTTCTCCTCCTCCTTCTTCTCTCCTTCTTCTTTTTTCCTCATTCTCCCCCTCTTTCATCCATTGCCCCCTTCTTCGTCTTCTTCTCACCCTCTCCCTCCCCATTCTCCCCATTACTCTTTTTTCTCCTCACCCACACTATTTCTCTTCAACTCCCCCTACTGCCCACCTCCCTCTCCATATCTATCTCTCATAATGAACCACCCTCCTCTCATAATCAACCACCCCCCTCCTTCCAACTCACCCCAATAAAATATCGCAACACAAGGCCACTCAATATGTTCTCTGTATTTTCAATAAAAACAAATAAAAGCTAGAAACCGTTAGCGCAAAGGGATGTCAGGGCGTGGTTCGCCAGAAATGTGATTTGCTACGCCCCACGTGACACGCCCCACGTGACACGGGTACATTAAAAGGGGTAAACGATCTGCAGTTAGAATATTGGGTTGGCTTTTGTTTTTTTGTGATTATTGAACAGAAACCTTCGTTTGGTATTGGAAATCGAACCCCGATCGATTTTTAGCTACGAATGGGGGTAGGAGAGATGTGTATCTGTTTTCGATTATGTCATTTGGGTTGGTCAAAAATATCGAAGAGGAATGATATCTCTTAAAAACGTCTAAGCTGTGGCGTTCTTCAGTGAATTTTCTCGAAACGTCATTAAAAAATAAATAGAATTGATTATGAAAAAAAATCAACTAAAAAATGGAAATTGCATTTATATATATATATATATATATATATATATATATATACATATATATATATATATATATATATATATATATATATATATATATATATATATATATATATATATATATAATTATTTCATGTATCCACATAAAATATGATAAGGATATATAATATTTTATGTATCCGTTTTCAGCATTTAAATGAACAGTTCTTAATACGTGAGTCCAGCTAGGTAGTAAGTTATGAAAATATATTCATGGCAATTAAGCAACACAGAGGCTTTCGCTTTTAATCCCCGTAAGTAATCGTCAGGCTAAAGTGCATTTTAAAATGAATTTTAGCATGAAGATTCCCTACAGGGATTTAAAGCGAAAGCATCTGTGTAGATTAATTGCCATAAATATATTGTTGGGAGCTGTGTATTGATTTACTCGTCTCCAGGAGTTAGGCACAAGGCCAGTTT
>OY744551.1:7681842-7696842 GCA_963556195.1 Sepiola atlantica
AATTTGAGTTTGAAATATAACTTGTGTTCCGGGGTTCGAGTCCGGCGATCGGTGTGAAAATTTTATTTCTACACTGCCGATTCCCGTGAGGATGAAACGTATACGTATGTAGATAAAAAATCAAACATATATATATCAAGCGAAGCGCGATAGCGCTCTATCCCTTAATAGACTTCCAAAACGACCTATGCTAGAAATCTCATTTCTTTGATCAGTCATAACTCAAAATCCAATAAGCCAAATTAGTTAAAACTTTGCAAAAAATTTTTTTTTGATAGGTCCTATAAGTGTGTAGAATTTCAGCATCATTAGTCAAGGCAACCCAGAGATCCAGAAAGGTCAGGAGTGATTTTGTGTTATCCGTGTGTACGTACGTACGCATGTGCCACCCTGTATCTCATCAACTATTTGATGGATTCAGCTGATTTCAGTTTACCATATACCTTAGTTTTCCAGAAAATTCAAAAAAACCTTAAAATTTACCATTGTCTTGAGGCATAGCCTTTACAAAAGTAGTGACATTCAATGAAAAATGCCAGTATACTGAAATCATATGCCCTTAATAGGGTTAAGATGAAAATTAATATACACTAAATGTACAAAAGCAAGGAAATTCCCAATTTTTTACACTTTTATTGTCATTAAGGGTATGACTACATATCAACCAAGCCATTTCATTACCACATCACCACAGTATAAATCTCTATGCATGAGTGGATGAAGTGTGTGAGGTGCGCTGAAGAAAAATTCCTACCAGTAAAATACATAGCCCTGTTGTGCTCGCATACTCTTAATGACAATAAAAGTGTAAAAATTTGGGAATTTCCTTGCTTTTGTACATGTAGTGTATATGAATTTTCATCTTAACCCTATTAAGGGCATATGATTTCAGTATACTGGCATTTTTCATGGAATACATATATATATATATATATATATATATATATATATATATATATATATACTAGTGTTGGGACGATTAACCGGTATCGGTATCGGATTCGGTATCGGACTTGGTGTCGGCATTTGAAAAATTTGAGCCTAATTTCCGATTCCAAAAACAATTCTTTTAATTTATTTTTTGAAACATTATTTTCCGTTGGTGGTACTAGTGGTTTAATATTAATTGTTTTAACAGTAAATATTAATTGTTTTAAGTAATATTAATAGTTTTAACAGTAAATATTAACTATTTTAAGTAATATTAATTTAAAACAATTAACAGTAAATATTAATTGTTTTAAGTAATATTAATTGTTTTAACAGTAAATATTAATTGTTTTAAGTAATATTAATTGTTTTGACATTAAATATTAATTGTTTTAAGTAATATTAATTGTTTTAACAGTAAATATTAATTGTTTTAACAGTAAATATTAACTATTTTAAATAATATTAATTTAAAACAATTAACAGTAAATATTAATTGTTTTAAGTAATATTAATTGTTTTAACATTAAATATTAATTGTTTTAAGTAATATTAATTGTTTTAACAGTAAATATTAATTGTTTTAAGTAATATTAATTGTTTTAACAGTAAATATTAATTGCTTTAAGTAATATTAATTGTTTTAACAGTAAATATTAATTGTTTTAAGTAATATTTATTGTTTTAACAGTAAATATTAATTGTTTTAAGTAATATTAATTGTTTTAACAGTACAATTAATTGTTTTAAGTAAATATTAATTGTTTTAACAGTAAAAATTGTTTTAACAGTAAAACAAAAATCTATGGATAATAATAACACTAAAATGCGATGTAAATATATTTTCTTGTGCAATAAAAAACAACAAAGAATGAAAATTTGCATAAATTCGCGATGTATTCTTTAAAAATGTTTTAAAATGGAATAAAACATTCTTGTCAAGAAAACATCGTTGATAAGTAAAGTAAAAGTAAAATAAAATAAAAATGAGGTTAGGGTTACGATTGGGGTTGGGATTAGGGGTAGGGTTAAATGTTTTTAATTTTTGTATGGTGGGATTTTGTCTGGTAGGATTTTGTCCGGTGGCATTTTGTTAGGTGAGATTTTGTCCTGTGGGCTTTTGTCCGGTACAATGTTGTCCTATTGGCTTTTGTCCGGTGGCCTTTTCTCAGGTGACCTTTTGTCCGATCTTTGGACATCGGCAAACCTTGGTAGAGGTGGAAAAAAAGGTGTGAAATAAAAAAAACTTTTAACATTTTTAAATGCTTTGGTGTACATTTCCACGGCTCTGTCCGAGAACTGATGCTAAAGTGTCTAGTTTGACATCTGAAGCACACGGTAGAAACACCAGCGTGCCTCAAGGTTTCATTCTGGGCCCAACCCTCTTCCTGATCTCCATAAATGATCTCCCAAGCCACATCCTAAAATCATTCGTCGACATTTATGCTGATGACAGAACCATCTATGGCAACACCTCGAAGAGCATTAATGATAAGGTTCTTTCTATCTCTCTCTCTCTCTCTCTATCTATCTATCTATCTATCTCTTTCTCTCTCTTTCTCTCTCTCTCTCTTTCTCTCTCTCTCTCTTTCTCTTTCTCTCTCTCTCTCTCTCTCTTTCTCTCTCTTTCTCTCTCTCTCTCTTTCTCTCTCTCTCTCTCTCTATCTATCTATCTATCTATCTCTTTCTCTCTCTCTCTCTCTTTATCTCTCTCTTCTTACCTGGAGCAAGTGGTTTAATTGGGGAAAAGGTGTCTGGTTACCTTTAATGCGTCAAAGACCAAGCTCCTCTCCTTTCACCACCAACGCTCGGATCGCCACTTTGTCCCAGTTGAAATGAACGACTCTCCTCTAGATTAAGCTCACTGCTTTGATAAGCTCTTGAAACTGACTTTCTCTTCGGACTTGAAATGGAAGACTTACATAAAATCTGTTCCTAAGATCGCTATAAAAATGGTTGGATCATTCCACCGCTCTAGAAGGTATCTCACGCCCGACGCCATCCACTACCTGTACAAGAGTCAAATACGTCCTAAGATGGAGTACTGCGTCCACATATGGGGAGGTGCCGCTCAGAGCATCATTTCCTGCCTTGACATAATCCAAAACCGACTTCGAAATCTAGTGGAACATGTCCTCTTCTCTTCCCTACAGTCAGTCTCTCACAGAAGAGATGTTGCTAGTCTCTCTCTGCTCTACCGTTATTTTCATGGTAGGTGCCCTTGTAAAACCTTCACAATAACAACCCGCCTAGCTACTACCACTGTAAATGATTTTCCTTTCTCCCTCTGCGTGCCCAAGACGAAACAAAACTTCCATGGGCAGGGTTTCTTTCCTAGAACTGCCCGTTGGTAGAACACTGTACCGCGAGCCTGCTTTCCAACCCACATACAACATGATCGCCTTCAAGTCCAATGTAAACAAGTTCTTGTTGAACCGTTCCCGTAAATAATCATTTTCTGTCCTGCTACAACTATTGTGCCGGTGAATGCGGTGTTGTCTCACCATCCACCGGTCAAACACTTTAATCCTTATCCTCGAGTGGCCTTTGGACCTTGATGAGCGGCGACCTTATTGTAAAAAAAAGCTATTTTATTTTGTATTTCCATGTCTGTTAACTGGTTGTAAAGAAATTCTAAATATATAAAAGGTGAATAGGGGTGGAGATAGAAGGCAATAAAATCAAAGACAAATAATAAAAATGATTTTTGGTTATTAATATTGGTGAAACGGGTTGGCAATTCGGTTGTTAAATATTCCTTCAATTGGCAAGACACGAGTACACCCCTATACCCGGTTAACGAGATATGCAAACAATTGCGCTTACAGCGACGTTAAGACTCCTTCAAAATTTCTTTACAACCTCCAGGCTGTAGTGGAATGCGGTCATAAATGGATGGTAACTTTTAATGCCACAAAGAAGAAACTCCTTTCCTTCAATAACTACAAGAAACCTCTTCACCCACCGATTGGCATAGCACATATATCACCTTACCCGAGAGTTCAACGTTCAAATTCCTCGGACTAACATTCAGAGATAACATGAATTGGAACAAATACATTGAAGACATTGCCAAGGCTGCAGCAAATAAAGTGGGATCCCTCTACTGTGCTAGTAAACTGGTGACACCTGACAGTATCCTATATCTCTACAAAGCCACCTGGTGTATTGTTGCCACATCTGGACTGGTGCATCATCCACTAGTCTCTTCCTTCTTAGACAAAGTCCAAAAAAGAGTCGCCAACTTAATAGGTCCCTCACTATCCACCAAGCTCCAGCCCCTGTCCCATCGCCGCAATGTTGCTTTCTTTGTGCCTGTTTTACAAGAACTTCAATGGATTGTGCTCCGATGAACGTGCTGCTCTAGTGCCCTTCGACGAAAATACACTAGACCTGCTCGACAATCAGCAAAATCCCATCCATTCACCGTGGAGGACCCCAGATGCCGGAGGGCTTTCTACTCCAATAGCTTATTTCCTCGTGCTGCTGGCCTCTGGAACTCCCGCCCTGCTCCCTGTTTCCGCGACGGTACTGACATGCAGAAATTTAAAACTAATATAAACAGACTCTTCCCTGCACAGCTACAAACTTACGATGACCCCCATCACTTACACCCTAACTCTCAGTAGCCCCTTACGTCTACGGTGGCGACCTGCCATGTTTGGGATGAACTATGTTGAAGAAAAAAAGAAATGAAGGAAACAAAAGAAAACATATCTTCAGGCAAAACAATAAGAAAATTGAAAAAAAAAGCGTTAAACTAAGTGAAAGACTGAAAAATTGGCAAAATAAAAATGTAAGTTAGGGTTAGGGTTAGTGTTAGGATTAGTGGTTGGTTAGTGTTAGGTTTAGTGGTTGGTTAGTGTTAGGATTAGGGTTAAGGGTAGGGTTAGTGTTAGGATTAGTGGTTGTGTTAGGGTTAGGGTTAGGGTTAGGGTTAAGATTAGTGGTTGGGTAAGTGGTTAGGGTTAGGGTTAGGGTTAGTGGTTAGGGTTTAGGGTAAGGGTTAGGGTTAGGGTTAGGGTAAAGGTTAGGGGTAGTGTTATGGTAAGGGTTAGTGGTTTGGTTAGTGGTTAGGGTAAAGGTTAGAGTAAGGGTTAGAGTTAGTGATTGGGTTAGGGTTAGATTTAGTGGTTAGTTAAGGTTAGGGTTAGGGTTAGGGTTAGTGGTTGGTTAGGGTTACGGTTAGGGTTAGGGTTAGGGTTAGGGTTAGGGTTAGTGGTTGGGTTAGGGTTAGTGGTTTGATTAGGGTATGAGTAAGGGTTAGGGTTAGTGTTACGGTTAGTGTTAATGGTCGGTTAGGGTTAGGGTTAGGGTTAGGGTTAGGGTTAGTGGTTGGTTAGGGTTAGGGTAAGTGTTAGGGTTTGGGTTAAGGTTAAAGCACTATGGATTGGGACCAAGATAAAAAAAGTTCCTCAGCTTAAAAGGACAGAGGAAAGAAAAGATAAAGTTTAGTATCAGAACAGATACTACACTTTGAATTATTTATTTACGAAAAAAGTATAATATAGTTTGGTAAGTTAGGCACAGGGATGTTGTTTTTGTTAACATTTTGTGTACAAAGTAAATTCTTGCCAAGAACAAAAATGAAAGGAAACGTTCTGATATTTTATTGAGAACGTGTTTTCTTTTTTCTAATTATGATGGTTTTTTATGGAAATCGCTCGAGACAAGACATCAAGCCACTTAATGTAAGTAGCTAACAAGAACAAAATATCATTATCACAAAGACAGGAGATGCCTATTGGCCTTAGTCATAAAAATACCAAGACTATGGGTAGGAGGAAAACAGTCAGCGGGAAGAGAGTTCCACAAGCCTGCAGGGGTTGAAAAGAAGCTACAATGAGGTATCAAAACAGCGAATTGATTGAGACTACTAGACAAACGAGGCAAACGAGCTGGAACAAAAGAAGCGAGGAATAGATCACATAATTCTTAAGAACACATGCCATAATAGTATTTATAGAAAAGACTGAGACTAGCGACATCACGTCTGTCAGAGAGAGGGGGCGGGGAATAAAGGGTAGGGGCCAATCCAATTGCAGATAGGTTTCTGTACTTTATCAAATGGGACAGAGATTCACCAGCCCAAATATTATAATAGTGCTCCATTGAATAAACTCTTTCTATGGGGGTCTATAGTTGCGTAGGTGATCATATTTACGCTGTGGCTGTTGTTTTTCAGACGCTTTTGAATCGGAATCGGAATCGTTAATTGTATCGGAATCAGAAATTCAGAAGAGAATCGGTAATTATTTAGGATTCGTTAAAAATATTAAAATCGTCCTAAATAAAAAAAACAATAAATACACAAATACACTAATAAACAAATAAATAACATTACATCTTTTATCTCTCCCGACAAAACCACCGGGTAAAATAATAAAAATAATTTTTTTTTAAGAAAACAATAACAATGTGTTTTTATAAATAAATAACATATTATGCTCGATAATACATAGCACTGTTTATGACTTTTGTTTTTATATTTTTATGTTTCTTATAGTTTTATTCATACAGTCACCCTAATGCAGCCGTAAGCAAAAATGTGTTAGCCTGAAAGAGGTCAGGCTATCCATGGACCGAAACATATCGGCAAATTTATAGCAAAATAATATTTGTATGAATAAAAGCATTATACTACTTATATATAAATGAATATGAACAAACACACACACACACACACATATATATATATATATATATATATATATATATATATATATATATATATATATATATATATATATATTAGTAATATATTAAGAAGGTCATCCAGAGTGCCGGATAGGTTGTAAGCTGCGAACAACAAAACAACCTATCCGGCACTCTGCATTGTCCTCAGTCTTCTTAACTACTTTTCACAGCAATGCTTCAAGCAAACATCTATCATCTCTCTCTCTCTCTCTCTCTCTCCATATATATATATATATATATATATATATATATATATATATATATATATATATATATATGTAAGTAAATTTCGTGTACAACAGAATCGTAGGATCAATTTTAGAGGAAGCATTATTTTAATCAATGAAACAGACGAGTGGAAAAAAAAGGAAAATTGTTAAAATGAGTAAGGGTTAGGGTTATATATGTGTGTGTGTGTGTGTGTGTGTGTGTGTGTGTGTGTGTGTGTGTGTGTAGAGGGGAAGAGAGAGATTAAGAGAATAGCAATATTATTTGCTATATTGATACGGGTTATATATATATATATAAAATGAAATGCTTTTTTCACATTAGAAGGCATTTTGTTACATGAAATACAATGTTGTTTAACCAATCGATAAGATAACAATATTTATCTTTTTTAATATAATAAACAAAATATTTCGTCCTTTTTCAATGAAAATAAGAATCTGACATTGTTATATATATTTCTTTTTAATATTTTTTCACGCCAACCGTTTAGGAATAAACTCCCAACGGCCACGCTCTTTTTGCTTATATATATATATATATATATATATATATATATATATATAGAGAGAGAGAGAGAGAGAGAGAGAGAGAGAGAGGGAGCGAGAGGCAAAAATGCCTTCAAAAACCATGTATTAGATGCGAGTAATTAAATCAAAATAAAAATAAAAATCAAGATGAAGAAAAAAACAAAAAACGGAAGGTATTTTGAAATATTTTATTAAATGTTTCGAAATATTTTTATTTTTCTTTTGATTTAATTACTCGCATCTAATACATGGTTTTTGAAGGCATTTTTGCCTCTATATTTATATTAACTTACAAAAGATGCTTTATAAAATGAACTTTCCTAATTTATATATATATATATATATATATATATATATATATATATATATATATATATATATATATATATATATATATATATTATGAGAACATCATAACCAAAAAATAACAACTCCCAAAGACGATCGCGAAGATCAAAAGCGCATGAGATAACAGAAAAAAATTTTTTTTAATTCAAACCTCATAAATTACCACCGGAAACTTGCTCGCTGAGTCGAGACAATGATAAAAAATAAGCAAAAGAGAAAATTCCGTCGTCTTTAATCATATATATATAGCCGTCTCTCTCTCTCTCTCTCTATATATATATATATATATGTATAGCCGTCTCTCTCTCTCTCTCTCTATATATATATATATATATATATATATATATAAATATATATATATATATATATATATATATATATATCATTTGTGTGTGTAATTTTGTGTTGAGGGTTTTTTTTTCTTAATAACATGTATCAACGCTGAAGTAAAGGAAACTGCTATACATAATGAAATATTGATATTTTAGGACGGAATTATTTTAGTCTAACTCCCAGAATCCGACCGACTGACCTTTTTTTATATATTATATATAATGTGTATGTATGCATGTATGTATGTCCGTGTTTAACAAATTAACTTAACTTGGATATTAGAAATAAAGTGGCCCCTTTTCTGGGGTTAACACTTAGTCTCTATATGAGACACATTCGAGTGTTCAATCAAAATTCTCCCTTACCTCTCAAAGGTTGAGTTAGTAAAGAAGTGAAGAACATTAATTTTACTCTCCCCAATTGACCAGTTAACTATGCTATAGTATTTGGGGAGGGGGTATTCGGGCTACATTCTTCATCTTGAGTGCTATCATCACAACGTTTCGGCCGCTGTAACCTCCGACCTTCTTCAGGTGTATCTCTTCGAACTCGGGAATATTTATGTCGAACTCGGGAATCTGGACGGAATTTCGAACGGAACCCTTTATTTAATCCATGGGGGGTAGCATGCTCTTGTTCCGTTGGGAGAAGTCTTCAGTAATTCGCAATTATTCGTATAGCCCGCACTCAAGATGAGAGCAGTAGTCCGAATAACCAAAATTATACAAATTATCAATCCTCATCAAAGATTCAGAAATATAACTGTTATAGTATATTTGGATCTTTTTAAGAAGCTCCCCGCCACTCGTGCTAAAGTTAGTCGGCCACTAAGAATAACCCCGCTGCCAATGGTTGATGTCGTAATGTCGTCACTTTTTTTTTTTTACTAAGGAGTCACCACCTATCAAGGCCCAGATACCACTCCAGGATATGGGTTCATGAGTGTCAGGTAGACGGCGAGACAACACCGTGATGGGATCTTTTTAAGAAGCTCTCCGCTAAAGTTAGTCGGCCGCTAAGAATAACCCCGCTGCCATGGGAGACAACTTTTCGGATTGCTAAATTCTTTACGCGTTAACCCTTTTCACGCGTGTTTGAGTGCAGCTTTCCTTAAAGTTTTCTTTGCTCATGAATTTTCTAAGACTCACAACCCGGTCCACGACAAGGAGTCTGCTGTAGTTTTTTTTTTTTTTTGCAAAATCACCGAGTACAGCGTCTCTGCAACAATGGACATCAAATGGTTTTATCGAGCAATTGGTCCAGATGGCGATGTAATTCACGTCAATATAACATCCCTTAATAATAAAACATTCTTATTTTGTTAATTTATGAAAACTTTAAGGCTCTTGTATAGATCGGATACACGGGGGAAATTTATTTTAGAAGAGTTCCAATGGTGTAAGAAGGGGCAGACAACTCTCTTTTTTTAGTACATAATTTCACGCCGTAAATATAATACCGGCCGTATTCCACAACTTTGGGTCTTTGGTGGCCATGAAAAGGACACTAAATCGGGTTTTTTAGTGACGGTCCCGTCCAGAGATGCCGCCACATTAATCCCAGTAATAAAAAAAATATCTGCGATCATTTAATATTTTAAACTATAAAAAAAATTTTTTAAATCTGATAATTCAAACAATAGGACTGTTCGTTTTGCTGGTTTTGAAATGAAAAAATATACTGTTGATTTTCCCAAATTCCATTTTTTATCAATAGATGTTCTATCAATATACTGTTGATTTTCACAAATTGTTATTTCTTCGAAAAATGTTCTATTAATTGAATTTGCATTTTGCATTTAAAAAATGGATATTTTCCATTTTCGGAGTTATCTGCCCCTCACACCATTGGAACTCTTCTAAAATAAATTTCCCCCGTGTACCTGATCTATTTAAGAGCCAAATTTAATTACAAAAAAATAACATCCATTAATACTAAAATCGTATATAATAAGTTATACATTCGTATTTTGTTATTTTTTAAAACAATTTAATTACAAAATAAATAAAATAAAAAGTTATACATGCGTATTTTGTTAATTTTTTTAAGCAAAAGTGGCTGAAAAGTTGTCTCCCTTGAATAGCGGGGCTTTATTTTTTGGCGGGGGGCTTCTTAAAAAGATCCGTATATTTTTCTTGAGGTCTTTTCTTGCTCTTGCCAAGTGCTGTTACTTGGGGCAACATTTCTTGGGGACAAGGAAACCATTGCTGGTAAAAGACAGCGTGTAGCCATAACGAAGGGATCTTATTTGGGCTTTGAATACTATGTTACTTTAAATATTTGGAAATGGGTTTATTATCATGGCGGGTTGTCCCGTCCGAAGATACTCGAGGAGGGTAGGGGCTAGTAGGCATTCAAATTCAAAGTATGTGTGTGTGGGGGGGGGGGGTATGTGTGTGTATGTGTGGGTGTATGTGTGTGGGTGTAGGTGTGGGTGTATGTGTGGGTGTATGTGTATGTGTGTGTGTATGTGCGTGTGTGTATGTGTGGGTATGGGTGTGTTTATGTGTGTATGTGTGTGTGTATGTGTGTGTATGTGTGTGTAGGTGCGTGTACATGTGTGTATGTGTATGTGTATGTGTGTGTATGTGCGTGTGTGTATGTGTGGGTATGTGTATGGGTTGTGTGTATGTGTGTGTGTGGGGGGGGGGGGGGGGGGTATGTGTGTGTGTTTGTATATGTGTGTGTTTGTATATGTGTGTGTATGTGTTGTGCTGTGTGTGTGGGTGTATGTGTGTGCGTGCGTGTGCATGTGTGTGTGTTTGTGCGATTGTGTGTTTGCGTGTGTAGGTGTGTTGTGAGTGTGTTTGTGTTTGTGTTTGTGTGTGTGTGTGTGTATGTGTGTGTATGTATGTGTGTGTATGTGGGTATTGTGGTTGTGTATGTGGGTGGGTGTATGTGTGTGTATGTGTGGGTGTATGTGTGAGTGTGGGTGTGTGTGGGTGGTGTGTGTATGTATGTGTGTGTCTGTGTGGTGTGTGTGTGTGTGCATGGGTGTGTGTGTGTGTGTCTAAAACACGTTTTTAAAATGAATAATGGTGAGTCTAGAATATTACGTTACTATAGTCGGATAGTTTTAGTTTCAAAATGTCAATTTTGAGAAAAGGAATTTGATTTAATCAACTAAGGAAGAAGTCATTTTTTTCTTTCTTGCTGTCGGCCGGCCCCGTTTGAGAGACGAGTGGAAGAATTGGTGTTTGGTTTATTTGGCGGGATTCTTTTTCTTCTATTTATTTGTTGTTTGTTTGCAATTCGTCTCGAAGACCAAGTGATATGTGTTCTGGTTATCAAGCGATGACAGCAGCGATGATGAAAGAGAAATGGGTTATAAGTCAAAATGGTAAGAACAACTGAATGGAGTGGGGAGAGTAGGGTGAACGAGGGGGAGGGAGGAAGGATGGAGAGGGAGGAAAGAAGGGAGGTTGGAAAATAGAAGAGGAGGGCGATGGTGAAAGAATGGAAGACAATTGATGAAGGATTGAAATTGAAGGGGTATGGAAGGAAGAGAACGAACAAACGAAGAAATAAAGAAAGGAATGAAAGAGGAAGGAAGGAAGGAAGGAAGGAAGGAAGGAAGGAAGGAAGGAAGGAAGGAAGGATAGAGAGGGAAAAGTTGGAAGTGAAGGGATAAAGAAAATGAGGAGGCGGAATAAAAGATGACGGCGATGAGAATAAGGAAAGGGAGAGAAGGGGAAGAAAGAAATTAAAGAAAAAGAGGGCGAAGAAAAAGGGAAATAGTTAAAAGGGGATGAAAAAAAGGGAGAAAAAAGGAGAAGATGAATGCGACGGATTAGAAGGAGTTGGGAAAGGAAAGGAGACAAGAGGTGGAGAAGGGAAGAAAGGGGAGGGGGAATGAAAGAATGAAACAGACGAATAAGAAAGAAAGAAAAGAAAGAAAAAAAGAAAAGAAAAGAAAGAAAGAAAGAAAAGAAAGAAAAAAGAAAGAAAAGAAAGAAAAAAGAAAGAAAGAAAAAAGAAAGAAAGAAAAGAAAGAAAAAGAAAGAAAAAAGAAAGAAAGAAAGAAAGAAAGAAAAAAGAAAAAGAAGGATTTTTTTGAAGAATAGAGGAAAGGAATAAAAAGTGTAAGAAATGAAGAACGAACGTTAGAGAGAGCGAAAAAAAATGAAAAATAAAGAAGGAAAATAAATTGAAAGAAAGAAAGGAAAGAAAAAAGAAAAGAAGAAGAAAATTGGAGAAGAAAAGAAAGAAGGTAATGAAAGAAAAAGTCAAAGCAAGGACAAAATAAAGAATGAGAACATGAAAAAAAGGAAACAATGATAAGAGGAAGTAAAAATGAAAATAAGAAAGAAAGAAAAAAATAAAGAAATAAAATGAAGAAAAGAGGAAAGAAATGAGGAAAAGAAAGTAATAAAGTTAAAAGTAGAAATTAGAGAAAGAAAAAAAAAAGAGGACAAAAAGAATTAAAGGATGGAAAGACGAGGAGAAAAAAAAAGAAGAAAGAAAAAAGAAAAAGTAAACAAAGAAGACGCGAAAATAAAGAAGAAAAAAAAAAGAAAAAAACGATAAAAAAGGAAAGAAAAAGAGTTAATTAAAATAAAAAGAAGAAAAAAATGATTTTAAATCGCGGTTGATTAAAGACAACGAATCCATCGAAAAACCCGGATGCAAACGACAATTGTCTCGAATTAACATAAAATAATTGGAAACAACAAACGGGTAATCCTAACATACATACATTCAATTTGCGCGTTTAGCGATAAAAATGCTGTTTTGAACACGACAGACCAACGAAAATGTTGAAGTTCAGGAGACACCGACGGACAGCGCATCCTATAGAAATGCGTGGTCGCATCTAAACTCAGTTGCGTCCATTCAATCTGAGCGTTTAGTAATGAAAATGCTATTTCAAGCTCAAGCGTGACAGACATATGAAAATATTTAGCTTGTCAGACCAACGATAATAAAAACATAATCCTGACAGACCAACGAAAAAGTTAATTCAAATTTTAGCGTTACAAACCCACGAAAATGCTATTTAAAACGTAGCCTTGTCAGAACAACAAAAATGCGATTTAAAATTTAAGCGTTACAAACCCACGAAAATGCTATTTAAAACGTTGCCTTGTCAGAACAAATAAAATGCAATTTCAAATTTTAGCGTTACAGACTCACGAAAATGCTATTTAAAACGTAGCCTTGTCAGAACAAATAAAATGCAATTTCAAATGTTAGCGTTACAGACCCACGAAAATCCTATTTAAAACGTAGCCTTGTCAGAACAACAAGAATGCGATTTCAAATTTTAGCGTTACAGACCCACGAAAATGCTATTTATAACATAGCCTTGTCAGAACAACAAAAATGCGATTTCAAATGTTAGCGTTACAGACCCACGAAAATCCTATTTAAAACGTAGTCTTGTCAGAACAACAAAAATGCGATTTCAAATTTTAGCGTTACAAACCTCACGAAAATGCTATTTAAAACGTTGCCTTGTCAGAACAAATAAAATGCAATTTCAAATTTTAGCGTTACAGACCCACGAAAATGCTATTTAAAACGTAAGATTGTCAGAACAGCAAAAATGAGATTTCAAATTTTAGCATGACAGACTAACAACCATCCTATTTAAAAGGTTAACCTGACAGATAACCGAAAATGTTATTTCAAATTTTAGCGATACAGAAAAATAAAAATATTTATAAAAACGTAAGCGCAAAAAACAACAAAAATGCTATTTCAAATTTTAGCGTGACAGATTAAAGGATATGCTATTTCATATTTTAGTGTGACATACCAACGAAAATTCTATTTAAAACGTAAACGTTATACACCAACGAAAATTTTATTGAAAAGTTTTGTACGACTGATTAACGAAAATTCTATTTAAAATACAAAAGTAACAGATGAGCAGAAAAGGCTATTTCAAATGTTACAATGACAAACCAATTAAAATATTCTTTAAAACGTATGTGACGTCATTTCTACGCCTGCATTTCAAAAATTGTTTCATCTCTTTGATTGAATAAAGTTGTCTTGTCCCTAAACCAGTTGATCGTAATCTTTCCTCATTTATTCAATTTGTATCAATCTGATGATTATATTGTTGGCATTCGGTTCACCAATATCTTTCCAGTTAAAATTATTTCTAGAAAGACATCGGGTACTTACGGGAGGGACCACGTGAAGGTTGCTAACATCTTAAGTCAAAGTGTTTCTATGGAACAAACTGGATTAGAACCTGGCACACCCAGGTTGTCAGTCCGTGTCGTTAACCATAGCTAAAATTCATTGTAATACAGCTTCCTATTCTAGTAGCTTCTTTCCAAAAATGGGCAGACTTGTGGAACTCTCTTCCTGCTGACTGTTTCCCTCTTACTTATAACCTTGGTCTTTTCAAGATAAAGTCCAATAGGCATCTGCTGTCTTTGCGATAATCATATTTGGTCTTGTTAGTTCCTTACATTAAGTGGCTTAATGCCTTGTCTGGAGCGATTTCCATTTTAAAAAATTGCCTTTACAATTTTTCGTGGTGCGGGCTTTCTGGATAATCTTTCAAATATAATTATGTGTGTAAGATCTTATTCTAACTTCTGCTTGAGTTTTTTTGCTTCATTTATTTTCACGTTGGATATTATTTCCATAATTCTTATCATATATACACACACGCACACATACACACATACACACACACACACACATATATATATATATATATATATATATATATATATATATATATATATATATATATATATATATATATATATATATATGTATATATATATATATATATAGGTCAGGTTCATTTTTCCAATAACCATGTTTTTATGTTTTTATTTTTATTTTTATTTTTTCACATTTCCAAAAAAACATAAAATGTTTTGTGAGATACATTTTTACGGTCCGTTTCATTTGCCGTGAGCCAAACAACATCTTAATGTCAATATCGTCTCTGCAACACTACAAAATC
>OY744551.1:7699342-7731842 GCA_963556195.1 Sepiola atlantica
TGGACTTTTCGCAGCGTGGAGCCTTTTCCCATTACGTCGGACTACTCACACCCTTCATTTCTCATATATATATATCAGGAGCGGCGGGACAGTTATAAAAGTGGGGGGAGGACTCTCCTAAAAAGGGGGGGGGGGGTTTAAACACATGCATATATAACTTCATTATTGATGACCGTAAAGTAGGGGGGTCCAAGTCAAAAAGTGTGGGGAGGGGGGGGGGGCTCAAGCCCCCCCCCCCCTGCCCCCTCGGTGCCGCCGTCCATGTATATATATATATATATATATATATATATATATATATATATATATATATATATATATGGCTTAATTTTTATCCCTCGCTCTGTTTCTCTTCTGCCTTCTCTCTCTCCATTTTTCTCATTCCCGCTTTCTTTCGCTTTTTTTGTTTCTCTCTCTCTTTTTCTCTCTCTTTCTCCCTCTCTCTCTCTCTCTCTCTCTTCGTCAATTTATCTCTCCCTCTTCCTCTCTCCCCATCACTCTGTCTTTCTTTATGTCTTTCTTTCTCTCTCTCTCTCTCTCTCTCTCTCTCTCTCTCTCTCTCTCTCTCTCTCTCTCTCTCTCTCTCGTCTGTCTCTCTCTATCTCTCACTTTTTCTCTCTGTCCATTTACCCACTCCCTCTATGTCTCTGTGTTTCTCCCTGTCTCTGACTTTTTTTAAAAAAGAGAAACTCTTTATGGATTCCCTACTTGTACTCACCCCCTCCTCGCTGTCTGTGTTTACTTAGAGTTCGCAAGTCTTTGGGGAAACGTTCTGTTTATTTTAGATTTGAAGAATCGGGACAGATGTCCTGGTTTTGCGGAATTTTAGGTGGGTGGATAGAGGGACTTTTTTTATCCACGGCGTATCTCCCCGATCCTTTTTGACCTCAAACCCGCCCTTGGTTCTTATTTTGGTATGTTTCAGAGCACTAGTGATTTAATCATCACCCGAACCCCTATCCCACCCCCTTGGGGACATGCACGGAGCCATGAAAACACGATGGTAGGGGGTCAAATGTAGACTAGTAAACATACATTTCACCGCGTGCCTCTACAAGACCTTCTGTCTGGAAAACTCAGTCCTCTGGGAGGTAGGGCAACCCCTCCCTCAAAACCAATGAGGGGAAATATGGCTTCTAACTTTTTATACCTCTAAAACAGAGGCGGGCAACCTCCGGCCCGCGAGCCACATCCGGCCCACGAAAGCTTAGCGTCCGGCCCGCCACCCTGCTAGGCTTTATTATTGCAATCCGGCCCGCGGACCTCCCAGTAAAACTCATATCATTTTGTGACATAGACGTAAAAGTAGGTTTCAATTAAGATTTACAGTGGGTTAAAATGTATAAATATCAGCGAGCGATGATGCATGTATATTTAATTTTTCTTTAACTATTAATTTCCAATCCATGAAAGAGAGAGGCAAAGAGGAAACGAGAGACGAGGAAAGGGCATGAAACAGAGAACTTATATGAGGTTTGTCAAAACGAATGCTGGATCAACTTGCTACTTCCCCCGTCCCTTTTTGTATCATTCCAAAATGGCTCTTCGTCGGCGCCTTTTATAACATCACATACAGAAGTCTCTTGAGAAAAAATATCAGATTTGTAGAGTGTTCAATGCAATTTTTGTACAATTTATTCATGTAAACAAAATATAGTAATTCTGAGATTTCGTTTTTCACTCCGGCCCGCGATCTCCTTCCAAAAGTCTCATCTGGCCCTCACTCTGAAAAGGTTGCATGCCCCTGCTCTAAAACAAGCTTCTCTTCTTTCATCACCGTCACCGCGTTTTCGTGACTTCGTGTCGTCAACGTTCGGGGAGGTCTCGGAAACGCCCGAGAGTTGACGAGGCGAAAACTGCCAAACTATAAATTGAAGACTGGCAGACGATAAATTCAGACGAAGGAAATCAAAGTAAAATATGTATATATAAAAATAAAGAACGAACAGACCATAGCTAAACTGTTATTAATTAGATTTTTTTTTGTTAAAGGAACCATTGATAAACAAATGTTTTTAAATTCAATGATTTTTTTTTTTGTGCATCGAAAAGTTTTAAAAGATGATTTTTTTAACAACAAACGATGAAACCATGTTTTTAACCAATTTCTTGTTTGTCTGTTTGTTTTCAGGTTTTTTAAAAGTTTTTTCTTTTTAACATTTTAGGAGTTACAGTTTGGGTTAAAGTTTATGGTTAGGGTTTAGGGTGTAGGGTTAGGGTGTAGGGTTAGGGTTAGTCTTTCGCTAGAAGTGACCGTTGCTGAAAGAACTCAATGATAGTCCAGGCAATATAGCACATTTGGCTATAAATTCTTTATCCAATAAAAATGTAACCTATTCCACGTAAATCCTTGTGTTCAAAAACACCATTTTAGCACTTCAAATCACTCAATTATGACATCTAAATGCGGAGATGTGGCAAATTATCGAAAATTGGCGGCCATCTTGGATTTATGCAAATTAGACATATTTCCTCAACGTTGATTTCTTAGGACTTTTAGTATGATGTTCTAGACACCTCATGGGAATGCCTGGTGGTGAAAAAAATTCTGTTGCAATTTGTTTCAAGTCGAACCTTATTTTGCCTGGACTATGAGTCCTTCGGGAGATTCAACGCGCCGACACAGATCGTAGAAATTCATTTTGTTTTTTAACGCGCTGCAGATCGTCGAAATTAATTTCTTCCTAAAGTTATCGTCTGCTTGCTGCAACCTGATTGGTTAATAGTTTCGTCAACTCTCGGGCGCTTCCGAGACCTGCCCGAACGTTGACGACGTGAAGTCACGGAAACGCGGTGCGTTCTCTATAAGAGTACCTTTTTTTATTATAATAATGATGATTCACCACTTACCAAGGCCAAAAGCCACCCGAGATAAGGGTTAGTGAGATTTTTAGTTGGATGATAGAACGAGGCTATTAAAGTATTGAGAACTGTGATTAATTCACAGGACGACTTCTCGACAGATATTTGTTTACATTGGACTTGAAAACGACTATGTTGTAGTTTGAAAGGAAACATTCCCGCAGTAACGTGTTCCACGGGTGGGAAGTTCTTGGAAAGAAACTTTGTTCATGGAAGTTCCGTTTGATTTTAAGTAAACAGAGAAAGAAAAGTGTTTTACTCTTATTCACCCCAAACAAGGGGGCACATTGGCCACTTGGACGTCAGGGGCTACTATTAGGGGCCATGCTTATAGGGGCACTCTAACTAGGGAGTTGAGCTGAAATTAAATTATTTAAATTAATGTGATGTCTGTTAAATTTAATTTAAATTTAAATTTCTGCATGTTTTCCGGTCTACATCGAATGAAAAGACTAGTATCAGTTATACTGCATGGAAATACAAATCCCTTTTCTTAGTTTTATTCTTTATATGAAGATTTCATTATCAGTCAGGGAAACAGGAAACAGGAAACAGGGAGAGAATTCCAAAGTCTAGCAGTCCGAGAGAAGAAACTATTAGAGTAGAAAGCATCTGGGTACCTCTACAGTGAAGGGGTGGGATTTTGCTGCTTGTTGAGTTAGCCGGGGGTATTTACACTGAGTAGGCACAAGGGCCACGAGTTCGTCAGAGCATATTCTATTAAAGTATTTGTAAAACAAGCACAGGGATAGAACATTGCGGCGATGTGGCAGGGGTTGGGGATTGGTTGACAGTGCGAGACCTATTTGATTGGAGATTTTTTTTTGTGACCCTGTCTAATAGGGAGAGACTAGTGGTAGATGCCTCAGCCCGGATGTGGCAACAATATATGCAATAGTTTTGGCAATATTATGTTGTTCTTTACAGTGTTGGTAGAGAGACAAGTTCTTGCTGAGAAGATTTTACAGGGGGGGGGGGGCAGTACTTGAAGCTCAGTTGAGCACATGATATGAAAATGCCGATAACGATAGAGTATTGATTTACTCCTCTCCAGGAGTTAGGCACAAGGCTAGTTTTTATCTTACTCCCACAAGTAAGATATGACCCAAGGTCCGGTCGGGAAAGTGGGATTTAAAAATTGCCTGGGCAGCCCCGTTGGCATTCCCCGGTAGGGGCGCCTCAGGCAGTAAGCAATAAACTTACTCCTCCCCAAAGAGGGGAGGCGAAGCCTGGGAGGGTGGACCTCCTAGAACTGCACAGGACAGACCCATAGACAGGCGTAAATCAAGCCCCGAAGGCCAAGACAATACCAATCTATGGGGTGCAGTAGCCATCGGAACAGATACTACACTTTGATCTTAGCCAAAAGGCCAAGAAAGACTAGCAACGTCTCTTCTGTGGAAAGAGGGGCTGCAGGGAAGAGATTGGATCATCTCCCACTACATTTCGAAGTCGATTTTGTCGCTGCAAGAAAGAGTGCTTTTAAACGCACCTCCCTATATATGGTAGCAGTACCTCCCTATATATGGCAGCAGTACCTCCCCATCTTGGACCGAATCTGACTCTTACAAAGGGAGAAGCTTGCATCAAGAGTCAGGTATTTTCTGTAGCGGAGGAAATGAATAGCTCTCTTGGGGAGCCATCCAGCTTTGATAAACTCCTAGGACCGACTTTCACTCCACACCTGAAATGGAAGACCTACATCAAATCGGTTGCTAAGGTAGGAGAAAAATGGTTGGATCAGTCTACCAGAAAAAATTTTTTTTAATTTGATGTCCAATCTGCTGTCAATGAACTTCAGCATGTTACATCGTAGATTTTTGTTTTATTTATCTTTAACATTTTACAAAAAGGTTTACAATATGGCAAATTTTCTTTATAAAATAATATGTGGCACAAGGCCGAAATTGGGTGGGGTGGCGTCCTCTTGGTCTATTCTCTAAACTAGTTTCCGTCACCAAAATACCACATTCACTCTATAGGTAAAACATACTTAACATCAGATACAATGGTTCGACGTTTTTTTTTATTCACAGAACATATATGTACAAATTCATCGGTTGGGGTACGGGTTAAAAACCAACAGGTATTGCTGAAAAGTAAAATGCTAAGTGTGATGGTTAGTAAGACCCTTCCCAAATCTATCTAGGTATGAACTGCTCACTGTTTTCCGGTTTGTTTTAAGAGCCCAAACAAACAAGACAGTTTCTAAGTGGGGAGAAAAAAGGGGGATTATTGGGGGGTGGGGAGATAAAAAAAAGAAGCTGGATGGGATTTAGGGGCATGGATAGTGTGGTGTCCTCAAAGATGCATCGCAGATTTGGATAAAAATAAATGTCTCGAAGACAAAAATAATCGCTGCCGACGCCCCTCCCTCCCAACAAACAAAACACTCATCGTCCTCAATGGTGATGTTCCTGGAGATATTGAGAGTTTCGAATCTATTGGCGCCATCACCACAGCCACGGGTCAAGGTGGAGCTCACATCAAAGAGCGAATTGATCTTGCACGCCACGCCTTCTGCGACTCAATTGCCGGTTCTGGTCAAGATCTGAGATAACGCGCAGCACCAAATTGTTCTTGGCCTTTTGGCTAAGATCAAAGTGTAGTATCTGTTCCGATGGATACTGCACGCCTGTCCTGTGCAGTTCTAGGAGGTCCACCCTCCCAGGCTTTGCCTCCCCTCTTTGGAGAGGAGTAAGTTTATTGCTTACTGTCTGAGGCGCCCCTACCGGGGAATGCCGACGGGGCTGCCCAGGCAATTTTTAAATGGCCAGAGTGCTCACCTCTCGAGCGCTGGCTTTTCAAACCCCACTTTCTCGACCCGATCTTGGGTCACATCTTACTTGTGGGAGTAAGATAAAACTGGCCTTGTGCCTAACTCCTGGGGAGGAGTAAATAAAACCAAGAGCTGATGCGAACGAACCTTTTTTATGGCAGTGAGTCCTGTCCAGTGGAAGATGTTAGGCGGTTGGAAACTTTCGATCTCTACTGCTTGCGTCACATCCTACGTGTCTGGTGGCATCTCCTACTCTCAAACAGCACAGTATGTTTCCGCTGCGAAATTCAAGTCATCATCACGAGACGTCTGCGGTGGCTGGGTCACGCCCTTCGCCGTCAAGCAGGATAGTTCATCTACAAATAAATGTCCCCAGCCTTTCTACACGGTTTGAAAAAAAAACAAAATGGTGGACAAAAAAAAAACCCTGACTGATGACGGTTAAAGCTGACCGAACGCATAACTTTCTCCCTTCCCCGTGTCTACGAAGTTTCGCTGTTGCGACAGCGAATGGCTACAAATGCCTAAATTATTGACTTCAAATCGTCAGGCTTGGTTGAGCGTCGTGAGGGACTCAGTGGCAAGGATATCATAAAAATGGACGAAACCGGTTCAACCGAGGCCTGCATAAACTAACGTCTGTTTACTGGGAAATGACGTCATGCTGTATAGTTACAAACGAGAGCTGTCGAACAGTCAGACTATGAGTATTTTTGGACCCGTCCATTCGCTGAAAAATTCATCAAAATTCAGGAAATCAACTAATTTTAATGAAAGTTGCAATATTTATTAATTAACCATCACCGAATATAACGTGGCCCCCCTCTGTTTGTGACTCGATGTGGCGAGTGTAAAATGCAATACATTTTGGCAATTTGGGGCATTTTTGACCCATCTTTGACCCCCTGAGATCAAGGATGCTCATTTTATATCCAGAACAATTGCCTCTACATTTTGGCCAAGGTTCAGAAAAATTGAATAGATGAATCAAACGTTATGGGAAAATAAATGGTCATTTTTTGCCATTTTGGGGGCTTTTGACTCCCTGAGGGCGCGAACCAGATTTTTTTCCAAGGTCAGCGATACTTATTTTCGATTAGGAACAATTGCCTCCACATTTGGCCAAGTTTCAGAGAAATTGAATGGATGGATGAAAAGTTATGGGGCAAAATATGTCATTTTTTGCCATTTCGGGGCCTTTTGACCCCTGGGGGGGGGCTAACCAGATTTTTTTCAAAAATCGAAAAATGTCACTTTCTAACCTGACAAAAGTTACAACTTCATGCAAAATTTCAGAGAAATTCAATGGATGGTTGCGGAGAAAAATCCGGACGGACGGACGTGCCTCAAAACATAAGTCCCCCGATTTTATAAATCGGGGGACCAATTAACCCATTACTTTATAAAAAATATTCGTGCAAATGTATTATTTCGTGTAATTTGCGTAGGCTGGACAGCAAACATTAAATTAATACTTAATAATAAAATGGCGTTGACATAAATATTTAAATTTTTTAAACATTAATTTTTTTTAATAAATTGTCTGATTTAACATTCATTCTTAAAATAAGTTCATTTTTTTTAGTTTACATCGAATGAAAAGACTAGTATCAGTTATAGTGCATGAAAATATCTATACAATACATTCTTAGGTAGTTTTATTCTTTATATGAAGATTTCATTATCATTTGTTTTAGCTGAAGAATTTTATAAGAGTTGCTCTCATTTCCAAATAAAATGTTTCTTAACTTTTTTTTAATATGAAAATAAACAAAACATGAAAAGTAAATAAAACATGAAAGATTACGAATTCATTAAAGTAACGCAAAATAAATAATTCAAAATAATTAATTAATGGAACATTTATTGAAATAAATTAAAATGTGTCTGCGTTTTTTTTTTTTTCAGAACAAACAATATAGTAAAAAATTGTAATAAATTAAAACAGTCATTTTTTGGAGGAGCAAAACGGACAGTTTATTTAGAATATATTAGTTGAATATCTCCCCTATTCGTTGGATTTTCGCACACATTTTGGACGAAATTTATTAATTAATCTAAAATTGTACTTTTATCCCGAAATAAAATTCTAATTTATTTTTTTAGACTTTATGAGCGGTTCGTAGTCAAAATCAACCGGAAAAGACGAAATCGCCATTTACATTTTCCATCACGTCAGGACTCTGAAAATGTGATCATTTTTCCGGAAATACATTTGAACAAAAGGAACAAGTTTAAAATGGTATCTCAGTGAATGAATAATCCTTAGAAGGGTAGCCGTGTTCTTGGCCGAGGAATAAAGTCACAATCGCAGGAACAAGTTAAATATGATTTCCAAGTGAATGAATAATCCTTAGAAGGGTAGCCGTGTTCTTGGTCGAGGAATAAAGTCACAATCGCAGGAACAAGTTAAATATGATTTCCAAGTGAATGAATAATCTTATGGACGTGAGTTTGCTTGTCGACGTAAATACACTAGACCAACCTGACAATCAGCCAAATCCCATCCATTCACTGTGGAGGTCCCCAGATCCCGGTGAGCCTTCTACCCCAATAGCGTCTTTCCTCGTGCTGTCGGCCTCTGAAACTCTCTCCCTGCTTCCTGTTTCTTCGAATGTGCGGACATGAAGAAGGTTAAAAATAATGTAAACAGACATCTCGCCGCACAGCTCCCAACTTAGGATGTTACCCAAAACTGCCACCCTTATTCTCAGTAGCCCTTTACATCTACAGTGGCGGTCTGCCTTGTTTGAGGTAAACTATGTTAAAAAGGATTTTTATAAAAGACGAACGCATGGGTGTTAAGCGTTTTGAGCACTTCCGGTCCTCATTGATAGTGGTTCTTACTCCCACTATCTATGACGTCACCAGAAATACTCCACTCAATTAACAGGCCTCCTTTACGATGGCCGTGGTAGAACTTAGTAGTAGTTTATGGAAATAGATTTATGGCAAGTAAGCGTTAAACGTTCCGGTGACTTCTGGTCAGCATTAACAGTGGTAGTAAGAACCACTAGCAATGACGTCAGCAGAAAATCTCGACTCAGTTGGCAGGCCTTCTTTTTACGATGGCCACGGTTTGATCGACTTTGGGTGAATTCCATGTCGAGCACAAGTCATAGTGCATCGTTAGATTCCAAAGAATATTCGTTCTTGTTTGTTTTACAAGAAGACGGTTCCATTCGGCGGTAAACGAAAAAAAAAAACGGTATACAGTTGCGAAATTTGATACACAGTTACAAATAAGACTAATTCTTTTGACAGACCAACTGTAAGAACCGTCTCTCTTTCCAAATAGGCAATAAAAACATTTTTTTAACAGGAGTTGAATATCTTCCTGGATGGGAATGGAATGTTGTAGGTCAACATATGTGACCATTCCTGTAAGGGTTGGGTTTTGAATCCAAGACTTTTTTTTTACTTCTAATTTTTAAAACTTTTTTTCCACCTCAAACATATTGGCACTAAAGTGTAAGGGGCTACTGTGATAGGAGTCAGATTTTAGGGCAAGGGCAACCTTGGTGAGGAGCTGCGAAGCAATATTTAATTCACACTTGTAGTTTTTCATGTTTATACGGTTGAAGAAACAGGGAACAGGAAGAGAATTCCAAAGCAAGCGGTTCGAGGAAAGAATGTATCAGAGTAGAAATCGGCCTTCTACAGGGAAGGGGTGGGATTTTGCTGCTAGCCGGGTGGATCGAGGGTATCTACGCTAGCGGTGTACACGTACAGTCTGTTAAATTTAAAGAGAAGGCATGGATACAATAAAAGGGGTATTCGAAGCAGATTTGATAAACTTTTTTATATTCTGTCATTTCAGAACCATTTGAAATAATTAATAGCAGTAAAGTGCAACAGATAGCTGGTTCTGTGTAGTATTGGTGGGTTTTAGGGCTGGAGACCGTAGACGAATGGAAAGCAACGGAATATTAGAAGTGAGTCACTTACATCGTGAGTGATTCAAAAATTGTTCGAGATAAGTACTTTTTGAAAACAGGTATGCAAGAAAATCTCAGTACTTACGTCATCATTTCCGAGTTTTATTAAAAACATCAAAGACTGAATTTATTTAAAGAAAGAAATTGTTGATTTTATCTTATATTTAAGTGTATTCTCTAATGTTGTTTCTGTACTTATACACAATAAAAGCTGAACTGTTTTCAACCCTGACCTTAAACGAGACCTTACTTCAAACAAACCCTAACCTAACTATAAACAAACGCTGATCTTACCCTAAACCAACTCTAAACTAATCCTAACCTAAACCTAACATACTACTATAAACATAACCTTACCCTAAACAAAGCCTGACCTATCACAAAACTAACACTAACCTACCGTAAATTGGCCCTAACCCAACCGAAAACTTGCGCTAACAAACCCCTAAACTAACCATAAACAAACCCTAAACTAATCATAAACTAACCCTAAACTAACCATAAACTAACCATAAAAACCCCTAATCTAGTTGTAAACAAACCATAATCTTACCTTAAACTAACCCTAAACAAACACTAACTTAACCATAAACTTACCCTAAACTAACCTAAAACTATCACGAAACTAACCCTAACAAAACCCTAAACCAACCCTAAAGTAACTCGAACCTTACTATAAATTAACACTAAAATAACTGTGACCTAACACTTTACAAACTTAGACATCATAAAAAACCTTGACACCTCCAAAGCTTGTGGGCCTGATCTTATACCCACAATAGTAATAAAGAAATGCTCTGCTGAACTGGCCCCTGTTCTCTCCAAACTCTACAATAAGTGTCTAGCTGAATCTTGCTTCCCCGATAGCTGGAAAATTGCCTCTGTGTTACCAGTCTACAAGAATTCTGGAAATAGAACCGATCCCCAGAACTATCGCCCAATCAGTCTGCTTCCGATCTTTGCTAAAATCTTTGAATCCTTAATCAATCTAGCAATAGTACGACACTTAGTTAATGCTAAACTTCTTTCTGACCGCCAGTATGGATTTAGACAATCACGATCTACTGCAGACATTCTAACGGTCATCTCTGAACGCATGTATCATACACTCGACAAGGCAGGTGAAGCTAGGGCAGTAGCGCTTGATATATCCAAGGCCTTTGACAAGGTATGGCATAAAGGGCTCCTCCTGAAAATACAATCATACGGTATTACTGGGCAATTACTTAATATAATTAGATCCTTCCTAGCCAAAAGAAAAATCCAGGTTGTCCTCGATGGCCGTTCATCTAAGCAACAAGACATAAATGCTGGTGTACCCCAGGGCTCTATCCTTGGACCCTTGTTGTTCCTGATCTATATAAACGATCTCCCTGATGGCATAGAGTCTGAGATTGGTTTATTTGCTGATGACACCACCCTTTACTCTCGCCATGTTGGCAAAACCGACGCAATTATATCCGATGCAATGGCTGAATCTTTAGAAAATGACCTCCAGGCTGTAGTGGATTGGGGTCATAAATGGTTGGTAACTTTTAATGCCGCAAAGACAAAACTCCTTTCCTTCAATAACTACAAGGAACCTTTTCAACCACCGATTGTCATGGCAAATAACACCCTACCTGAGAGTTCATCATTCAAACTCCTCGGCCTAACCTTCACAGGTAACATGAATTGGAACAAATACATTGAAGACATTGCCAAGGCTGCCGCAAAGAAGGTTGGCTCCCTCTACCGTGCTAGTAAACTCCTCACACCTGACATTATCCTGTATCTCTACAAAGCCACCATCCGCCCATGCATGGAGTATTGTTGTCACATCTGGGCTGGTGCATCATCTACTAGTCTCTCCCTCCTTGACAAAGTCCAAAAAAGAATCGCCAACCTAATAGGTCCCTCACTGTCAGCCAAGCTCCAGCCTCTGTCCCATCGCCGCAATGTAGCATCCTTGTGCTTGTTTTACAAATACTTCAATGGATTATGCTCCGATGAATTGGCTACTCTGGTGCCCCCTCGACGTAAATTCACTAGACTAACCTGACAATCAACTAAATCTCATTCATTCACTGTGGAGGTCCCCAGATGTCGGAGAGCCTTCTACTCAAATAGCTACTTTCCTCGTACTGCTAGCCTCTGGAACTCCCTCCCTGCCCCTTGTTTCCCCGACAGTACAGACATGCAGAAGTTTAAAACTAATGTAAACAGACACCTCGCTGCGCTGATCCCAATCTAGATTGACCACCCCTACCTTCTCTCCTTTTCTTTTTCTCAGTAGCCCCTTACGTCTACAGTGGCGGCCTGCCTTGTTTGGGGTGAACTATGTTAAAAAAAAAACAAAAAAAAACTCTATCCCTTCACCAAACACAAAACCTACCCTAAGCTAAACCTAAACGAACCCTATCATAACCCTAAACAAACCCTGAATGTATATTAACTTAACACTAAACTAACGCGAAACTAACCCAAACTTAATCCGAAACTAAAGCTAAAAAAGCTTTAACTAACCTTTACCTTACCCTAAACTAACCCTAAACTAACCCTAACATAACACTAACCATAAACTAACGCTAAACAAACACCAACCAAACGCTTAATTAACACTAAACTAACTTGAAACAACCCCTAAAGTAATCTGAAACTAGCCCTAGCCAAGCCTTAAACAACCCTAAACTGACCCTAAACTGACCTAAACTTACTATGTACTAACCCAAATTAACCCATAAAACCCTGAACAAACCCTAACTTAACGCACAACGAACCCTAGACTAACTTCAACCCAAACCTAACGTACCACTAAACTTACCTTAAACTAACCCTAAACTGACCCTACTTTAATCTTTAACTGACCCTAAAGTGTCTCTAACAAGCCATAAACTAACTCTAAACTAACCTTAAACAAACCCTGACCTAATACTTTGCTATCCCTAAAAAACACTTGACCGTAACCTCACCCTAAATCTACCCTAACCTTATGCTAAACGAACCCCAACCTTCCCTAAATACATTTTAAACTAACCCTGAAAAAACCCTTACCCAATCCTAAAAATAACCCTAACCTAACCCTAAACTACCCCTTAACTAACCTTAGACTAAGCCTAAACAAACCAAAACTTACCCCAAAACAAACCCTTACCTAACATAAAACTAACCATAGAATAAACCTAAACAAACCCTAAAATTACCCTAAACAAAATCTAAACTAACACTAAACATACCCTAACCTTAAACCTAACTCTAACCCTAAACTAACTCTAAACTAGCCATCACCTAACACTAAACTAACCCTAAACTAACGTAAAACTAACCCTATACTAAACCAAACTAACACTAATCTAAAACTAACTTAACACTAACCTATTTTAACACTAAACTAACCCTAAACTAACCCTAAACTAGCGCTAACCTTACTGTAAAAGAAATTAAACTAACCCTAAACAAACACTACCCCTCACCTAATTTTAAACTTTAAAAAACTAACACTACACTAACCCCTAAAAAAAGTAAACTAACTCTAAACTAAACCTAACTAACGCTAAACCACCGTAACGTTGCCCAGCTTAAACACTAATCTAAGCTTTAAAAACCCCAAAAGAAACTCTAACCTAATCCTAAAATAACTCTAAAATAACCATTACCTAACCTTAAACTAACCCAAAACTAACCATAACCCTAACCACAGTCTAACCTAAAGTTACCATTAACTAAACCTAAACTAACCCTAACCTAAGCATAACTACACCCTAAACCAACCATAAACATAGCATTACCTAACCCTTAACAAACCCTAAACAAAAACCAAACGAACCTAAATAAACCCAAAATTAACCCTAAACAAACCCTAATCTAACTCTAAATAAAACTTAAAATAACCCAAATATAACCATAACCTTACCCTAACATAACCCAAAACTTACACTAAACAAACTGTAACTTAAGGCTAAACAAAACTTAAACTTATTCAAACTTAACCCTAAACAGGCCGTAAACTAACCGTAAATTAACCCATAATAACCCTAACCCTAACCCTAACCCTTTAATTAACCTTAAACGAACCCTTACTCTAACCTAACCTTGAGCTAACCCTAACCTAACACAAAACTGACCCTAAACAAACCCTAAAAAACCTCTAAAGTTCTCCTAACCATTAACTAACCCTAAACTAAAACTACACTAACACTAACTTAAACTTAAACTAACCCTAAACAAAACCTACACTTACCCTAAGCAAACCTAAAACAAACCCTTAACTCACCGTGACTTTACCCTTAACAAACACTAAACAAACACTTACACTAACCGTACCCTTGATTTACCCTAAATTAACCCTAAACTAACCCTAAACAAACCTTTACCTTATCCTAAAATAGCCCAACCCTAACACTAAACTGACCCTAAACTAACATTAAACAGAGCTTAAACTAACCTAACCTAACCCAAACTAACCCTAAACGCACCTTACACTACCCCTAACATTACCTTAAACAAACCCTAACATAACCTAATCCAGAATTAATCTTAAAATAACCCTAACCTAACCTGAAACTAATCCTAACTTTACCCAATACTAACCTTTACCTAACCCTAAACTAACCCTAAACACACACTAAACTTTGCCTTACCTACCCCATAAACTTACTTTAAACTAACATTAACTTTACCCTAAACTAAATGAAACTAAATCTTACCAAAACGTACCCTACACTGACCCTTAACTAACCCTAATCTAACACTAAACTTACCCTAACCCTAAATTAACTTACTAACCCCTACACTTACCCTAAGCTTACCCTAACTTTACCTTAAACTTACCCTTAAACTAACCCTAAATTAACTCTAAGCTAACTCCCAAACTAACCCTAAGCTAACCCTAAACTAACCTTAAACTAACCTTAAACGAACCCTTATCTAACCCTTAACTAACCCTAACTTAACTTCTTTAATAACCCTAGCCTAATCATTAACTTACCTTAAAAAAAGTTCAGCTAACCCGTAACTAACCCTAAACTAATTCTAACTTAACCCAATACTAACCTTTACATAACCATTAACTCACCTTAAACACACCCTAAACGTACCCTAACCTACCCATTTAAACTGACGATAAACTTACACTAACTTTACCCCAAACTTAACCTTACCTTAACCAAACTAACCATAAACTGACCCTAAACTAACCCTAGCTTCAACTAACCCATAACTTACCCTCACCTAACCCCTACACTTACCCTAAACTTACCATAACTTAACCCTAAACTAACTATTACTTAACCCTTACCTAACCCTTAAACTAACCCTAAATTAAGTCTAAACTTATTCCCAAACTCACCATAAACTAAGCCTAAACTAATCCTAAACTGACCCTTACCTAATCCTTAACTGACACTAACTTAACTTCTATAATAAACCTAACCTAACCATTAACTAACCCTAAACAAATCTAAAACTAACCTTTAACCAAACCTAAAATAACCCTTACTTAACTAACCCTTACTTAACTAACCCTAACCTAACTATCATAATAACCCTAACCTAACCATTAACTAACTCTAAACTAACCCTAAACTAACCCTTACCTAACCATTAACTAACCCTAACTTAACTCCTATAATAACCCTGACCTAATCATAAACTAACCCTAATCTAACTCTAACCTGTTCACATTACGCTTAAATTTAAATCCACCCCAGACAAGACACATTGTCAACTGGACGTAAGGGCCTATTGTTAATTAGGGACAGAAGGAGTTGTGCAGCGAGATATTTGTTAGTAGACAAATTCTAAATAAAAAGTTGCAAAAGTAATGAGGGTATTCAAAAAGTTCCGTAAAAGTCGGGAATTGATCTTTCGAATTAGTGTAAAAATAGTCATCTGCCAAGTAAGAGCGCTTTTTTTTTCATTTCTATATTTCGGGAAAAGTGTGAACTTGATTCGTCTTTCTCCATTCGTAATCAGAACTGCTTGAATCACGACTGTAAATCTCTGGATACCTATTCCTAAAAAGCACATTTTCCCTTTCACAATCATTTTATTACATAAAATACACAAGGTTATCACCAGCCAGAACGCTGATCTTTTGATTTTTTTTAATAATCAGGAGTTTTGTCGATACTAGCAGAACCCTAACCTTTAACCCTAACCCTAACCCTAGCCCTAACCCTAACCCTAACCCTAGCCCTAATCCTAACCCTAACCCTAGCCCTAGCCCTAGCCCTAGCCCTAACCCTAGCCCTAACCCTAGCCCTAGCCCTAACCCTAACCCTAACCTTAACCCTAGCCCTAGCCCTAGCCCTAGCCCTAACCCTAGCCCTAGCCCTAGCCCTAACCCTAACCCTAACCCTAGCCCTAACCCTAACCCTAACCCTTACCCTAGCCCTAACCCTAGCCCTAGCCCTAGCCCTAACCCTAACCCTAGCCCTAGCCCTAACCCTAACCCTACCCCTAACCCTAACCCTAACCCTAACCCTAGCCCTAACCCTAGCCCTAACCCTAACCCTAGCATTCAACTTTTGCCATCTTTATCTATCAGCATAATTTAATCTTAGTGAAATATTTCTCTTGAAATAACAAATGTATACAATGTCTACAACTTTCTCTTCTTTGCTCGTAGTAACGAGAGCCTTGAAGATGAAGAAGGTAGAGGACGGTCATGCACTCCTGGCAATGAACGTTTGCAAAGCAATTGCTTAACAGACACGGCGTTAAGGTGACATAGAAATGTCTAAGGTACTTGATGTCAGTATTACAACAGTGTCTGACCATCTCACGCAAAATGTCGAGAGTAAAATCGCGATAAATGGTTCAATGTTTGTTTCAATGTTTGTTTCAATGTTTGTTTCGGAAATCGGCGGGGAAGGGGACTCAGAGGAATATTCGTTTCCTAGACAGAGTTCATAATCGACTCTGAAAATTGTTAGTTCAATATTTTTTGAATATTTTTCCCACCGTAAATAAATTGGTGTGAGATAAATAAAATGTATGTTACTTTTTTAATTAATTTATTTTAAATTGTCGCAATTGCGTATTTATTAAAATTACATTAAAATAAAAAAAATTTTAATTAAAAATTTAAGATAAAAAAATTAAATAAAAAAATTAAAATAAATGAAATTAAAATTTTTAAAATTAAAATAAAAAGAATTTTATATTAAAACAATTTAAATTTAAAAGTTTAGCATAAAAAATTCAAATGAAAAATAAAAATTAAAAATTAAAATAAAAAAATTTAATAAAAAAATTAAAATAAAACAAAATTTTAAATAAAAAAAATAAAATTTTTAAAATTTAAAATAAAAAAGAATTAAAATAATAAAAAATTTTAAATAAAAAAATTTAAAATAAAAAAAACTAAAATGAAAAAAAACTTAAAATTAAAATAAATTAAAAGAAAAAAATTAAAAGAAAAGAAAATTAAAATTTAAAAAATGCAGATGTTTTTTAAACTGGTTATGTCGATGTAACATTTTCATTTTTTTTTTATCCTTATATACGCTATTTGCCCTCTTTAATTCTTTTTTAACGCCTTTCGCGTACATTAATTCCTTTGTTCTTAACTTCTTTTTCTTCTGGATCGATTTCCATGAATCGCACCGGACAGTTTGACAGAACTCTAGGACAGAGTACGAGTATCGCTCCGCAGCTTGTTTATTTTTTAATCTCTCCAACAGTGTTCAACTGAATTTACTGAAAAGGGCTTCTAATAATATTACATAATATTTTTATATATTACCTACATATGACATAGTTTCGAGCTTTCGGTTCTCATCAGAACAGGGAAATACAAACCTCAGCCGGTAACAGTGCCCGAACCCGATTCACGGAGACACCTTGAATTTGTAAGCGTTCGCTCTATATGTGTATGTGGGTGTGTCATGTATGTATATATATCAATATATATATATATATATATATATATATATAGAGAGAGAGAGAGAGAGAGAGAGAGAGAGAGAGAGAGAGAGAAAGAGAGAGAGAGAGATTTGTTGATTCTTTATTTAATACATAAACAAATAAATGTGTAACTTACTATTTTGTGCTGAGTGTTTGTACGATTCTAGAAGCAAGGTACATCCCAATTTTCGGGTATATGTTACGACGCTCAGCAGAGGCGCGAACGGGGTCCAAAAAAAGAACGAGAAAGAGTTTAAAAACATAAATTTGCAACAAGTAAAGTTGACTTATGTCTAGAATAGACATTTTTCTACTTACCTATGTAATTTGTTTGTATTTTTACGTAGTATAAATGGCTTTTTATTAGATGTTAAAAAAAAATTTCTTGTTTTTTTAAAACATCTAGTTTCTCAAAGAAAATGCCTCTATATTATTACGTAGAGCGGCCATTTTTAATTTTTCGAAAACCCTCTGTCGAACATAAATTTCTAATAAATAGCACTCCAAACGGGTTTAAAATACAAACAAATAGCACATGCAAGTTTGAAACTAACTTTTACAGCTTACAGTTACTTTTATTTGTTGTAAATTTGTATTTTTAGCGTTTTTACTCTGCTGAGTCTCGTAAAAGATGCCCTAATTTTCTTTTTTGTTTTTTGTTTTTTTTTTACTGAGGATATTCTATTGGCAAGTTTCGGAAACCTTTTCCTTTGTCTCATTTTTAATTATTAAGTATCAACAGAGATGTTTTAAATATTGAAATGAAATATATATATATATATATATATATATATATATATATATATATATATATATATATATATAATTATTTCCACAATCAGTGGCAGAGTACTCGCTTACCATGCAAGTGACTCGGGTTTCGAATCCTGAGTTCGGATGTGTTCTACTGATGAGCCAAAAGGAGGGCGAAACTCGAGTCTAGGACTTCCGGTTTGTTTCTTTCATAGGTTGTGGGTTGCGGCGTTGTCTGATTGTGGAAATAATTATATATATCATCTCACATTCAAGAAATCTAATATATATATATATATATATATATATATATATATAATCCCGGCTTGAGGCACTAACTGGTCTAGCCGCACTGATGAGCTGTCAAACAGCGAAACAATCTGTATGTTGCTGATTATATATATATATATATATATATATATATATATATATATATATATATATATATATATATATATAAATATATATTTATACAAAACAATAACACATTTCCTCAAATGAAACAATACTCTTTCAAATCGAAAGACATTTCTTCAAATGGATTTACATATCTGATGAGAGCGCACCACGCTCGAGACGCGTTATAAAATTATAAAATGATAAAATAACAAAATAATAAATAAATGTTGAAAAAAACTTTTTACAAATGTAGGTAGCCTTACTCATTTACATATATTTATGCATATATATTTAGAGAGACAGAGATAGAGAGAGAGATAGAGAGAGAGAGAGAGTAAATTGCTGTATGTTCTAAACATATAAATCAGAATTCTAAATACTAAATAGTTCCGGTAATAAATATTTTAACATGTTTTCCATATGTACGTACGTTTCCAAGATTTCAAATTTATACGTTATAAAAATGAAATTTCCTTCTAAATTTTCCACGTCCATATACCATTACCCTTTTCCTGTGTTTCTCTCCCATTCTTTTTTGTTTTTTTTTCCTATGAAATGTTAGATTTTCGTCTGTCTATATCCCTTTCGCTATCCGCGCCCTTTACCTCGAAAGATCTTTCATCATTTCCAATATTTATTCAGCTGCCATCTTTCAATACGTCCGCCATGACACTTATTGTCTCACGGCAAATTACCATACTCTCAAATAGACACACACACACACACACACACACACACACACACACACATATATATATATATATATATATATATATATATATATATATATATATATATATATTCCACTTCACTTCCGTCCGTAAAAATATTTTTATTCCACTCAACACAATACCTTTGTCAGACGAACTAGAAACGAATACAATTTCTCCAGCTAAATGAACCTTAAGAAAACAAACCTAAAAAGAAAACATCTTATAAAAACAAGGAGACTCATTCTGAGAGTATAAATATCCGCCACGGTTTCGTAATAACCCAGCAGACCAATTTCGGGGTACAGGAAATAGAAATCAGTTTGTGTTAAAGAAAATATTCTGATTTTCTTTAAGGAAATTCCTGTGTGCGATAGGCGAAACGTTTCCTCACCATGTAAACAGCTAGCCGGCGTGCGTGCCGACAATGTTTTCCGCATATGTCATATCGCTCTCCGTAGTAGATTTGGTAGTAATAGTAGTGATTGTAGAGTTGTCTCCAACTCTATCTCTGTAGTAGTTAGTGTAGTGCTGGGTCTGTCTCTCGTTTGCCCTTTGCTTTGGTTCTAACAATGCATCAGATTGTCCGGAAAGTTCGTGCCGACTCTTAAAGGAAACGCAAAGGCAGAAAAGATCATTTATGCCATTAAATATATATGCCATGAAATAAATGCCATTAAAATATATATGCCATTAAATAAATGCCATTAATATATATATATATATATATATGCCATTAAATAAATGCCATTAAAATATATATGCCATTGAATAAATGCCATTAAATATATATGTGCCATTAAATAAATGCCATTAAAATATATGCAATTAAATATTTCATCAACCCACTATGAATCATTTCTTTCTCTTTTCTTCAACTTGAAAATGCTTTCTTCCCAGAACTGCGGTGGTTTCAGAGCAAAGACCTCATCAAAATGTTTTTATGTCATCCAAAGAAGTGAAGTCTTTAAAATTGAGATTATTTTGCAAGAGCTGAATAAAGGGTAATCTTAAGGAGCAATATTTGCGAATCAGAAGGATGAGGCAGCACATCCTAGTCAAATTGCAACAATTTTATGTGGTTGTCAAAGTAACTGTGGTCTTGTATTATCGTGGAGAGTAGAAAGTGGACCTTAGGTATACCTTCAGCAGCTCGTAACTTTCGCTTCCCTTATTTTGTCCTTTAGTCCTCACATTCCATGAGCGATGTTTCTGACAAAGGGGAAGAATTGCTGTTTTCTGTGTCGGAATCTATCCATCTACACTTATGGTTGGATAGGTTTTGACCTTTTAAGTGGTATTTATCTAGCTCCTTGCATCAAGTGGCTTCATGCCTTGTCTGTAGCGATTAAAAAAATACATTTCTGTTTGTCAATCATTGACGTTTTTTATATTTGCCTTCATTTCATCAAATTGTTACATTTCAGAATTAATTGTCCGATTATGTGGAAGTATCTTATAGTACAGAATGCCTTTCAAATCTGACCAGACACAAAGCATAACCTTCGTAGGGCGAAGATCTGCTTTAAGGGTGGCTAATCTTGCTTATCTCAGGATTGTTTTCTTACAACATACGAGAAAATTATGCATTTATCATTGTAAGACTACGTGCGTCCCTCTCGACGACCGCCGACCCCAACGCTGTGGGTGCCGTGGTTTTCTTCTCGTTCTGGCCATCTGTGTGTGCCGTGGTTTTCTTCTCGTTCTGGCCATCTGTGTGTGTCGTGGTTTTCTTCTCTTTCTGGCCATCTGTGTGTGCCGTGGTTTTCTTCTCCTTCTGGCTGTCTGTGTGTGCCGTGGTTTTCTTCTCCCTCTGGCCATCTATTCCACTGACGAACCCACGCGGACACAGGCACTGGTTTACAAGTTAACAAAAACAAAATAACGCAGACTCACAAGAAAAAACACAAACTCAGATACATTATGTATAAGTCCTGGAGCCCTGTGTGAGTGTGTGATACCGTCGCGGAGAAATACCCTCATACACAAACGTCCACATTTTAGTTAAGTTTCAACTGAGATAATTCGTCTGTTGAAGTAACACCGTCACTCGGTTGGAGTTAGCTCATCTCCGATCTGCATCAATCTGCCCTCGCCCGCGTTTGACTCAAATCTGCTCGCCTCCTCTCCGGGCCACAAACCGTCACACTCTAATATTAACTGTCCTAAGCTAAACTGTCGCGAAACTTAATTGTCTCAAAAACTTAACTGTCGCAAATAACTCTGACTCTGTTATCCAAGTCACCGTTTGGACTGTGGACGACTCTCGATATATTCTATTATATGTTACCGACCTTTTCCCAGAAGAGGTCTAGTCAACATCATAATAGACTCATAAATATATTTAGTCATACCGCTGCTTGTTGGACATTTAATAAGTCTGTTGTTTATTCATGTATTTATTTATTTTTATTAATTTTATTACAGCGCTAGAGATGACTAATTAAAGAAGTCTTAACCTAAAACCTTCACCCTAACCCTAACCCTAACCCTAACCTGAACCCTGACCCTCACCCTAAAACCTAAACCCTAACCCTAACCCTAACCTGAACCCTAAACCCTAACCCTAACCCTAACCTGAACCCTAAACCCTAACCCTAACCCTAACCCTAGCCCAGGGGTGGGCAAACTACGGCCCGCGGGCCGCATGCGGCCCGCCAAAGGAGTTTATGCGGCTCTCCAAAGTATTGAATATTAAACAGAGTTACTTTTCTTTTTTTTTCAAATAAATGTTGTTTTTTTCAAATGCGTTCATGTGAATCCTCTAGAGTATTTTAAAATGCTAATAAATGAAAAATGATTACATTTTCGCTTTGAAATCCATTTATTTCGGTTATTTCAGATATCAATTATATTGTAAAATATACTATGCGGCCCAGTAAAATTTGATTTCTTTTTAATGTGGCCCTTGCTCTGAAAAGTTTGCCCCCCCCCTGCCCTAACCCTAACCCTAACCCTAACTCTAACCCTTACACTTACTCTAAACCTAACTCTAACTCCACGAATTACCACAGGAGATCCGGAAACTTGCTCGTCGAGTTGAGACAGAAATTTAAAAAATACGAAACGCGAAAATTATTATTATTATTATTATTATTATTATTATTATTATTATTATTATTATTATTATTATGCTTAATAATAATAATAATAATAATAATAATAATAATAATAATAATAATAATAATAATAATAATAATAATAATAATAATAATAATAATAATAATAATTATTATTATTATTATTATTATTATTATCCATAAACATATATGCCTCGCGTTTTTTTTTCGTCAGTATGGAATTATCTAACTGTATTCCCGATATCTTTCAGCTCCTATCACGAATACTTTTTTTTACAGAAATTCTACGTTTTTTGATCCAACTTGTTCTTGAACCATGTTCCTTCAAGTTGAGCTGACATCGATGTCTCTGACTCTGACAAAAACAAATATAATTGGTCAAATCGAAAGTAATAATTAAATATATAATTGGTCAAATCAAAATTTATGATAATTTATGGTAAACTTATCTATTTTTTTATGGTGGAACTACTATATGCATGGAAGGTCTAATCTTGTTACGGGGCTTTGTTATAAATTATGCATGAAAATTCAGAAAATATCAACGTAGATTGAAGAACGAGTGTCTTTTTCTATTGTTTTTTTTTGTTTTTTTCTTTGTTTTTTCTTTGTTTTTCTTTGTTTTTTCTTTGTTTTTTCTTTGTTTTTCTTTGTTTTTTCTTTGTTTTTTTCTTTGTTTTTTCTTTATTTTTTTTATTGTTTTTTCTTTGCTTTTTCTTTGTTTTTTCTTTGTTTTTTCTTTGTTTTTTCTATTGTTTTTTCTTTGTTTTTTCTTTGTTTTTTGTTGTTTTTTCTATTGTTTTTTCTTTGTTACGCTAAATACATTAGTTGGTGCTTCTATAGAATACGAACAAAACTAAACTAACTTTTGCCGAATGTTATTTACGTAAACAGCCGGAAAAGCCGAATAAAACCGAGCCGTCGTCAAACAGTCAAATAATACCAAATGAAAAAACTTTCCCCTAGGGATTTTTTTTAAATATTCTTTTTAATCATTAACAAATATTTCCTACCTGAATGTTCTTTTCTTAAGAATTTTTTTAATTTTTAATTTTTTAATTTTTATTTTTTTTTAAATATTCTTTTTGATCATTAAAAAAAATTTCTAACCTGAATGTTCTTTTCTTAAGAATTTTTTTGATTTTTAATTTTGTAATTTTTAATTTTTTCAAAATATTCTTTTTAATCATTAAAAAATATTTCCTACCTAAATGTTCTTTTCTTAAGAATTTTTTTAATTTTTAATTTTTTCATTTTTAATTTTAAAAAAATATTTTTTTTAATCATTAAAAAATATTTCCTACCTGAATGTTCTTTTCTTAAGAATTTTTTTGATTTTTGATTTTTTAATTTTTAATTTTTAAAAAATATTCTTTTTCAATCATTAAAAAATATTTCTTACCTGAATGTCCTTGTCTTAAGAATTTTTTCGATTTTTAATTTTTTAATTTTTAATTTTAAAAAAATATTCTTTTTGATCATTAAAAAACATTTCCTACCTGAATGTTCTTTTTTTAAGAATTTTTTAATTTTTAATTTTTTCATTTTTAATTTTTTTTAAATATTCTTTTTAATCATTAAAAAATATTTCCTACCTAAATATTCTTTTCTTAAGAATTTTTTTAATTTTTAATTTTTTAATTTTTAATTTTTTTTAAATATTCTTTTTGATCATTAAAAAATATTTCCTACCTGAATGTACTTTTCTTAAGAATTTTTTAATTTTTAATTTTGTAATTTTTTATTTTTTCAAAATATTCTTTTTAATCATTAAAAAAAATTTCTAACCTAAATGTTCTTTTCTTAAGAATTTTTTAATTTTTAATTTTGTAATTTTTTATTTTTTCAAAATATTCTTTTTAATCATTAAAAAATATTTCCTACCTAAATGTTCTTTTCTTAAGAATTTTTTAATTTTTATTTTTTAATTTTTAATTTTTTTAAAATATTCTTTTTAATCATTAAAAAATATTTCCTACCTGAATGTTCTTTTCTTAAGAATTTTTTTGATTTTTAATTTTTTAATTTTTTAATTTTAAAAAATATTCTTTTTGATCATTAAAAAAAAATTCTAACCTGAATGTTCTTTTCTTCAGAATTTTTTAATTTTTAATTTTTTAATTTTTCATTTTTTTTAAATATTCTTTTTAATCATTAAAAAATATTTCCTACCTGAATGTTCTTTTCTTAAGAATTTTTTAATTTCTAATTTTTTAATTTTTAATTTTAAAAATATATTTTTAATAATTAAAAAAAATTTCTAACATGAATGTTCTTTTCTTAAGAATGTTTTCATTTTTAATTTTTTTATTTTTAATTTTTTTTTAAATATTCTTTTTAATCATTAAAAAATATTTCCTACCTGAATGTTCTTTTCTTAAGAAGTTTTTAATTTTTTATTTTTCATTTTTTTTTTTTTTAAATATTCTTTTTAATCATTAAAAAATATTTCCTACCTAAATGTTCTTTTCTTAAGAATTTTTTTAATTTTTAATTTTTTAATTTTTAATTTTTTAAAAATATTCTTTTTAATCATTAAAAAAAATTTCTTACCTGAATGTTCTTTTCTTAAGAAGTTTTTAATTTTTAATTTTTTAATTTTTAATTTTTAAACAATATTCTTTTTGATCATTAAAAAATATTTCCTACCTGAATGTTCTTTTCTTAAGAATTTTTTTAATTTTTAATTTTTTAATTTTTAATTTTTTTTAAATATTTTTAATCATTAAAAAATATTTCCACCTGAATGTTATTTTCTTAAGAACTCCAATCTGTTAATTTAACGGTCGATCGAATTTCATTCTCGGCCTTTTAGCAAAGATCAAAATGTAGTATCTGTCCGATGGATGCTAAACTCCTTAGACCGGTACCGTCTTGGCCTGTGGGCCTTGATTCTGTCCGGTCTTCAGGGATTGTCTAGTGCAGTCCTGTGAGGTCCACCCTCCCAGGCTTTGCCTTCTCACCCTTTGAGAAGTTGTTAGTTTATTGCTAATCGCCTGAGGTGCAATTATTGGGGAATGCCGACAAGGCTACCCAGGCATTATTTGTAGGCTATTCTTCTGGGGAGCTGGCTTTTGAATCCCACTTTCCGACTTTGTGTCACATCTTACCGCTGTCGGAGGGAGTATATAAAAAATTTAAATTTTAAAAACAAATACGTCGATCAAATTAACAGACGGGAGTAAAATTAACAGACGAAAGCCATCTCAACAGACGTCGTAACAGGCAGAAACCAGATGGTCTCTGTCTGTTAAGACGTTTGTTTTACCAGATGAGAGCTTTCGTAACAGACGAAAGTTATCTTAAAAGACGCCGGTCATCTTAAAAGACGACGGGCGTCATAAAAGACGACAGCAATCTTAAAAGACGTCAGCCATCTTAACAGACGTCAGCCATCTTAACAGACGACATCTTGCTACATCTGTTTATAAGTCTCATCTGTAAACCGTTTGCGCGTTGAAATGTTTGAACGACGGGTGGTATGAAGCAATTTTGATAGTTTGCCGGTGCTCACGAGCGGCGGGGAAGATTACTATGATTTTAGGGATGATTCATTTTTGGAAAAGCTCCCAGCAAAATACGCAATATGGCGAAGTTGTAGACAGGGAGGTGGGCCCTAAATTGGAAGACCTAGGCATGTCTCGTGTTTGAGTAAGAGGAGGAACGGATAAAGATGGGTGTGGGTTTTGCGAGAGTCGCTGGGGCCCTAATCAGATGGTATCATTAAAGGACGCCCTTGGGGGGCCAGAGTCATTGTTTAACCTTTCAACAAACCGACAAAGCCCCCTACCTGGCGCGAAGCGATAGCGCACAGGAATGTTGACTAGAACGAAGCGAACGCCGTAATGGCGGTTACGTAGACAGGACAGCCGGATGTATCGTCGGTGTTTGAGTGAGGGAGTGGGAAAGGGTGCGTCGTACGATGCACGGGTTAGGGGGAAGGAGATTAAGGATAAATGGAAACACGGAATGTTTCCACTGGAACAGAGGATTGCAAGGTAAGAGGAGGGAGCTAAAAGAATTTGGGTTAGCTAAAAAACAAAAGTGCAAAAATCGCGAAATGACGAAACGAAATAAATTTATTTAATTTTTATTTATTTGATTGATGTCAATTTCGTGTGACTAATATCCCCATCTGCTTCTTAAATGCACTCTATGTCTTGTTGCATACCATGCACATTTTCATATATATATATATATATATATATATATATATATATATATATATATATATATATATATATATATATATATATATATATATATATATATATATAAAGTGGAGAACTAAAAGCGGACTTTTAGGAAAGGTAAAACCCATTGTGAAAAGTATACAGCTCAATATACAGGATAGAGCAGATAAAATTATATAGTTACTGAGACCTAAATGAAAGGCATATATAAAGTGTCATATCAAGTACAAAGTTCGTGGAGAAAAATACAACAGAAATGTGTGTATATATATATATATATATATATATATATATATATATATATATATATATATATATATATATACAGGGTGTCTCAAAAAAATATTCCTAATGACATGTTTCGCGACGTTTGCGAATCCCTTGGTGCGCGTTATCAGCTTTGTTTGAACAATAATGGTCATCAGTTTGAACATTTGCGAACATGATTCTTCAATTACATCTGTCTCATGTATTCGATGCTATTTCATTTCACTCTATGTTCATAAATAAAAGTTTTCTCGTCATTCTACGAGTGAGTACATTTTTTTGAGACACCCTGTATATATATATATATCATTATTATTATTATTATCATTATCATTATTATTATTATTATTATTATTATTATTATTATTATTATTATTATTATTATTATTATTATTATTATTATTTCATGTATCCACATAAAATGTTATAAGGAGATATAATTTTGTATCTATCAATTTTAGTTATTTACTTCAACAGTGCTCGATACGTGAGTAGAGCTAGGTAGTAATTTTGAAAATATATATATGCCATAAATATATTTTCATAACTTACAATATATATATATATATATATATATATATATATATATATATATATATATATATATATATATCATTATTATTATTATTATTATTATTATCATTATTATTATTTCATGTATCCACATAAAATGTTAAGGAGATATAATTTTGTATCTATCAATTTTAGTTATTTACTTCAACAGTGCTCGATACGTGAGTAGAGCTAGGTAGTAATTTTGAAAATATATATATGCCATAAATATATTTTCATAACTTACAATATATATATATATATATATATATATATATATATATCATTATTATTATTATTATTATTATTATTATTATTATTATTATTATTATTATCATTATTATTATTTCATGTATCCACATAAAATGTTATAAGGAGATATAATTTTGTATCTATCAATTTTAGTTATTTACTTCAACAGTGCTCGATACGTGAGTAGAGCTAGGTAGTAATTTTGAAAATATATATATGCCATAAATATATTTTCATAACTTACTATATATATATATATATATATATATATATATATATATATATATACCTATTTTACTTTTAATATGTTTTCTAATGTAATTAATAGTAACTAATTTTGAATAACTTTGATTATTTTAAAATCAAGCTAAACTAAAAATTCTCATGATTTTTGGAAATTTGTAAAAATTATACTAACTTTTATAGTTAGTATAACTTTTATGGAATCGTTGTAATCTAGATAGCATCGGAATATTCTGATATGAATACTCGGCCAATCAAAATCTCTGTACTCATATAAGACTTTTGCACCGACTGTGTGTTTGTATTGTCATTAGTTCATAGATGCCAATCCAATGAAGCTACGGTTTTTATAAGATAGTACTCAATAACAAATAGAGCTGTATTTTAGTATAAACGTTTAATTATACAAACATTTTTGGCTACATATGTTCATACATGCTCCAGCTGCGACTTTATTCAACGTCTAGCTTCCTCAGGTCACAGTAAATATATTCGAAACCCCGGATTACGAGTATTTAGCAACTGAAATCCCGACGCCCGAACCACTCGGCCATTGTTTATTTATTTATTATCCATTATTTATTATTTATTATTGTTTATTTATATATATATATATATATATATATATATATATATATATATATATATATATATATATATATATATATAAGTCAGCCTGGTTGTTCCAACGCATCTCCCTGGCTATCGTTCGTGGCAACGCTATGTCAGTAACGGCGGCGTCACTTCCGTTCTAATCGTCATCTGTTGACTCTCTCTTTCTTTCTCTGACAATTGTTTCATACCTTATTGTTTTTTTTGTTTGTTTTTTCTTTATGGAATAATTGTACGTGAGTAAACCACCATCATAATAGTAAATCAACAAAACCCGATAGGAAAAGAGACCGGTAAATATACTGAAATTATTCGTCTTTTCAGTATATTTACTGTGGCCTGAGATAGCTGGACTTAAAAACAAAGTTGCATCTAAAACATGTATGCACATATGTAGCTAAAAATGTTTGTACAGATAAAAATTCATAGTAATATATATATATATGTGTGTGTGGCTGGACTGCTAGGATGGATCAACCCTCAGTCTTTGTTAAGACGGCTATCTAGGAGAAGGAAAACTCTGATATAAAACCTGAGGTGTGATGTTCATGCTGCCTGTGGCAAACTTTTGCATCGACTGTGTGTTATCAGAAGTTTCACGAAGTGTGGATGGTGCTGTACAATCCTTCACCACTGAAAACAAATCTTTGTGTGGCAGTCTTACACCAATACTCAGTTCGATCAGCCTCATGCACATTTTAAACATATAAAATAAAACGATGTGATTTTTAACACCAATACTCAGTTCGATCAGAACACAAAATTGCTTTTGCTTTTTGACACTCATACATTGAAATCGGCGGGAGGGTACATCATATATATATATAATGATAGTATGAAAATATTTCTATGGCAAGTAAGCTAGAAAGAAGTGTCCATGTTTCATCCCCACAGGAAATTATCAGGCTAAAAATGCATCACACATGGATGTTGAAAAGCTATTGAGGTTTTCAAGAAGTTTAGTTTCCTTGTTGATACCATTGAAGCACGTGTTCATGTGATTGCAAGAATTAATAGTGGATGGAGTAAGTTTAGTGAACTTCTGTCATTACTAACCAGCAGAGCGTTACCTCAGTCAACCAAGGAAGAGTCTATCGGGAGTGTGTACACAGTGTAATGATGTATAGAAGTGAAACCAGTTCAGTATGGGTTGGGGACATGCGTTGCTGGCAGTCGCATGCACATTTTAAACATATAAAATAAAACGATCTGATTTTTCAGTTTGGCAGACCATGCGAAAATTCTATTTAAAATTTCAGTTTGACAGACCATGCGAAAATTCTATTTAAAATTTCAGTTTGGCAGACCATGCGAAAATTCTATTTCAAATTTCAGTTTGGCAGACCATGCGAAAATTCTATTTCAAATTTCAGTTTGGCAGACCATGCGAAAATTCTATTTCAAATTTCAGTTTGGCAGACCATGCGAAAATTCTATTTCAAATTTCAGTTTGGCAGACCATGCGAAAATTCTATTTCAAATTTCAGTTTGGCAGACCATGCGAGAATTCTATTTAAAATTTCAGTTTGGCAGACCATGCGAAAATTCTATTTAAAATTTCAGTTTGGCAGACCATGCGAAAATTCTATTTAAAATTTCAGTTTGGCAGACCATGCGAAAATTCTATTTAAAATTTCAGTTTGGCAGACCATGCGAAAATTCTATTTCAAATTTCAGTTTGGCAGACCATGCGAAAATACTATTTAAAATTTAAGACTGACAGACCAACGAAAATGTTATTTTATAGTTAAGTGTGACAGGCCAACGAAAATCCTATTTAAAACGTAACGATGACTGATCAGCGAAAATTCTATTTAAAATTTCAGTTTGACAGACCATGCGAAAATTCTATTTCAAATTTCAGTTTGGCAGACCATGCAAAAATTCTATTTCAAATTTCAGTTTGACAGACCATGCGAAAAGTCCATTAAAAATTTCAGTTTGACAGACCATGCGAAAATTCTATTTCAAATTTCAGTTTGGTAGACCATGCGAAAATACTATTTAAAATTTAAGACTGACAGACCAACGAAAATGTTATTTCAGCGTTAAGTGTGGCGAATCAACGAAATTTAAAACGTAACGATGACTGATCAACGAAAATTCTATTACAAATTTTAACATGACATGACTTTAAAACGTAAACGTCACAGACCAATGAAAATACTATTTCAAATTTATGCCTGACAGACCAAAGAATGTACTAATTAAAACATAAGCGTAGCAGACCAATGAAAATACTATTTCAAATTTAAACACGAGTTTTTATGGAAGTCGACCCAGACAAGGTACGAAGCCACTTGATGTAAGAAGCTAACAAGAATGAAAGATGATTACTGCAAAGACAGGAGATGCCTATTGGCCTTAGTCTTGAAAACACCAAGGTTATAGGTAAGAGGGAAACAGTCAGCAGGAAGAGAGTTCCACAACCCTGCAGTTCTTGGAAAAGGCTATTGGAATAGGAAGCTGTATTATAACGAGGTATCAGAGCAGCAAATTGGAGACCACTAGACCAACGAGTCAACCGAGCTGAAACAAAGGAAGCAGGGAATAAATCAGACAATTCTGAAGAGCATATGCAATAATAGTACTTATAAAAAAGACTGAGACTAGCAACATCACGCCTGTGAGAAAGAGGGGGCAGAGAAGAAGAAATGGTGCGGCCAACCAAATTACAGAACCCTTTTGATCCGTTTCGAAAAACTCTCAAATGGCGGATTCTCTAGACTTGGTTACCAACCATGCGGACATTACGTAAATTTTCTTTGACCGCCAAAATATTTCCTGATTTCAATTTAATTTGATATCTTGTCGTGTATTCTTTGAAGTTGCAGCGGTATTGCCTCGTGATCTCCGAAGCCTAGAGAGTTTCGCTTCATTTTTTCCATTTTGGTATATCGAAAAGACGCTTGATCCGTAGCAAAGATTAACTTGAAGCAACATTTATAAAGGAAAGATTAATCTTTGCCATGCATATAGTAAATCAAGATTGGGTTGGTCGATATTTAATAATAGTAAACCTTAATCCTAACCCTACCCCTAACCCTAAACCTTAATCCGGCCTGTGCAATTTGGAATTCTATGTAAGAATTCTATCGAATCAGATAAAATTCGATTTCCTTTACCTCATATATTTAGAGATCTCCCGTTCTACGGATTGATCGCTTTTTAACACACATATCGTCTATCCAAATGCATACACATATGACATTTACCGTCCTCGTGCTAAAACCGACTTTTCGTCGGCATCTTTCGGCTGTTTACGTAAACAGCCGGAAAGATTCAAAGTAAAAACAAACCAGCGTCAAAATTTAAACGAGGCGATGTCATCAAACAGGAAAAAATAATGCAAAAGCATTTAAAGTAAAAAAAAATATATAAAAAAACATTCACCGTATGTAAAATTTTATGAAAAAAATTAAATAAAACAACTGTTAGAATTTTTTTGGTGCTTCTACAGATAAGGGTACATATGAGCAAATCACAGTTCCAAATAAATTAACCGGAAAACTCTTTGAAATACTTATGTATCAGACAAATATAGGCATCTACACGAAAAATTAGCAGAAATTATCGAGTAGAATTTTAATTAATAATAAAATACACTCTTAGCGCCTATTATGGATCCGCCATTGATTACAGCGAAAAACACGGAAAACAGGGGGACGTAACTCTGTCTGTCATATTAAAACGTAATAAATCAATAGCGATCGGCAAAATACGATAAAATTGATTTTTACTGTTTATTAAAATTCTACTCGATAATTTTCACAATTTTTTTTCTGTGTATACTAATTATAATGTATCAGGCAACAAATATGTATCTACACAAAAAAATAACAAAAATTATCGAGTAAGCTTTTTAATTAATAATAAAAATCAGTTTTATCGTATTTTACGGATCCGTCATCAATTATAACAATAAAAACGTAAATCAGAGGGAAGAAAACCTTGTCTTTCATGTAAACAAGTA
>OY744551.1:7736842-7739342 GCA_963556195.1 Sepiola atlantica
AGTAAAAACTAAGGTCACAATTACATCACTAATAAAAAACCAAGATGTTTCGGTCGATTCATCCGACCCTAATCATTTTGTGTAAATAGGTCGTATGAATCGATCGAAATATATTGGTTCTGCTTTAATAATGTGTATGTGTCCTTATTTTACTAGTATGTTTTTATGCTTATCCACTATTTCATATACTAATCTTGATTGTGTAAAACCTAGGTTTAAAATGGATGATTCCACGTAAGGTTAGCTTCAGAAAAAAAAAAGGTGGAATTTTCCAGGAGAAGTTAAGTTAGAGCTGCGTGTACGTGTAGTATCGTCATGGGAGGAGGTACGTGACAGAGAAGCGAGAACATACCCGCCTCTTTGGCTTTAGGGTTACAACTGAACGGACGTGATTTTGGGGGACTCCAACAGTCTACGAAAGGAATTATGCAGTTTATAAAGATGTACTGGAAATTGCTGTAAAAAAATAACCAAATCAAAGAGCAAATAATACAGTATTTTTTTTCTTTTAATTGCTTCCGTTATTCCAGCCCCAAAAAGGAAAAAGAAGAAAAGATTAACATATCTGAGGCTGCTACTATCACTCCTGCTGAGAGACGTCACTTTCCACTGAGCAACAACTTTTGCTGTATATATTTTATATACTCCTCCAGTGTGATATATATATATATATATATATATATATATATATATATATATATATATATATATATATATATATATGTGTATATATATATAAATATATATATATATATATATATATATATATATATATATATATATATATATATATATATATATATATATATATGCTCTGAAGCTTGTAATACAACTTCATTGAGCTTGCAATTTGGAACATTTTCGGATGTTATTAGCAGTAAATACTTAAATACATATTTTTTTGTAAGAACCCATATATATATATATATATATATATATATATATATATATATATATATATATATATATATACCTCTTTGTCCTTTATGTTTTTGCTTCTCCGGTTGGCATTGTGTTTCGATACTTTCGCTGCTTTTGATAATTTTCAAGAGTATGCAATTTTCCATGAGAGAGTCGAGTCTATTTACCACTTGGAGCGAAAACACCGAGGTTCTTTTCCGGATTCCACCTTCGTTTCCACCCCCGCTTCGCCCGTTTCACCGACGCCATTTGCCATTGATGGACGTCGAAGAACGCAAAACTGCGCGAAAGTTTTCTGAGAATCCTCTTCGCCACGTTATTGTCTCAGATACGACAAGCAGTTCCGTCAACAATCGGGATTTGCACCAGCGAAGGCTATTCTTCTTCTTTTTCTTCTTCTTCTTCCTCTTCTTTCTTCCTTTTCTTTTTCTTCTTCTTCTTTTTTCTTCCTTTTCTTGTTCTTCTTCTTCTTTTTTTACTTCTTTTTCTTTTTCTTCTTCTTCTTCTTCTTCTTCTTTTTATTCTTCTTCTTTTTATTCTTCTTTTTCTTCTTTTTTTTTCTTCCTTTTCTTTTTCTTTTTCTTCTTCTTTTTCTTTTTCTTCTTCTTCTATTTCTTCTTTTTCTTTCTTCTTCTTTTTTCTTCTTCTTGTTCTTCTTTCTTCTTTTTTCTTCTTCTTCTTCTTCTTTCTTCTTCTTTTTCTTCTTCTTTTTTTTCTTCTTCTTCTTCTTCTTCTTTTTATTCTTTTTTTTTCTTCTTCTTCTTCTTTTTTTTACTTCTTTTTCTTCTTTTTTCTTCTTCTTTTTCTTCGTCTTTTTCTTCTTTTTCTTCTTCTTTTCCTTCTTTTTTCTTCTTCTTCTTCTTTTTCTTCTTTTTTATTCTTCTTTTTCTTCTTTTTTCTTTCTTCTTCTTCTTTTTTCTTCTTCTTCTTCTTCTTCTTTTTCTTCTTCTTCTTCTTTTCTTCTTTTTTCTTTTTATTATCCTTCTATTTTCTTCTTCTTTTTCTTCTTTTTTCTTTCTTTTTCTTCTTCTTCTTTTTCTTTTTCTTTTTTCTTTTTCGTCTTTTTATTTTCTTCTTTTTTTTTCTTTTTCTTCTTCTTTTACTTCTTCTTATTATTATTCTTCTTCTTCTTCTCCTTCTTCATCTTCTTTTTCTTCTTCTTCTTCTTCTTCTTCTGTTTATATACACTTGTAGAATACCTGTCTCAGGACAGGTATAAAAAATACATATAGCATTATTTTTCAATTTTAATCTTAATACAAAATATATTTTGTGTTCACGTTATTCAACTTGTTGCCCTAGATGTATATTCGATAATTCATAAGAATTCATATTCAATAGTTTCGGATTTTGCCGGCACATAGGTATTATTGATGCTCAAGCGCGCACCTATGTCTTATCAAATATATCTCAAAATTTGATGTAGACTCATTTTTTTTTACAATTAAATTTGTATATCTAACTTATTTTCAAAAGAGGGGGGGGGGAGTTTTGGTGGACGCACCCCCTAAATAGTAAAGTGAATGTGCTCCTGTTATTCAGTGCTAAGAATACATATTCAAAAAAATATAATAATCGG
>OY744551.1:7744342-7746842 GCA_963556195.1 Sepiola atlantica
TCAAAAGATAAGCGTATCAAAGAGCCTCTGACATATAAGTCCTGACCGTCTTGTGGCGTAAATGTTTTCAACAGACTAGTTAAGATTAAAGTGTGGTATCTGTTCGGATACTACACTTTCATCTTTTCTATTTTCGGTCAGTGAAGGGGAACTCTCTCTAGACTGACGTTATTTTTAGTTTGTCCTAATCCACTTTTTGGGGAGCTGGATTTTTATCCACATTACAAACCGACATTGGGTGTAGCTATTCTGCCCTCGTGGGGATGCAATTAAATAGGCATTGAGTTTTCGCTTTGTCCCGGCTTGTACGATCAAGTTTCAATTTCGGGTTGAGGCACTTGCCCGCGTAGCCACACTGAAGAGCTGTGATACAGCGAAACAGTCTGTATGTGAATGACTATATATATATATATATATATATATATATATATATATATATATATAGAAACATCCTTGTTAACAATACCAAAATAATACACCACGATACCAATATCAAAAAATTAAAAAATACTCGAAGCCCTCTACATAAAAACTAAACATCCCACAATTAATAATGTCAATTATGAAACTAGTCGCAACATTTTAAAGTGTCTAGCATAATAATTAACATTACCAAATTCTTAGCCATTAGGTAGTTATGCGTTTGAATTGTATGCACTTTCTTTAACGTCATCAATTTCTTAATGGTTTAAACAGTCAAACTTTTAAATCTCTCATATGTGTAGAACGCCATCACGCTCTCATGTACATTTCAACTTTATAGACGCTTTTTCAAGTTATAAAGTACTTGCCGTTATAATTCAAAAATGAACACAACAGTAAAGTCATAACTTATAAAGACACTAAAACCAATACCGCCTGAAGATGATTTGACGATTCAAATCGAAAGTACTTGCAAAAAAGAAAAAAGAATGGAACAAGAAAGCCATGGATCATATTTACATCAATTTGACCGAAACATTAGATGGACAATTCGGAAAATTGTAAAAAAAATTTTAAAAAGTCACATCAAACAAAACCACTCCGTGTTAGATAATAATGTTTGCCTACATATATATATATATATATATATATATATATATATATATATATATATATATATATATATATAATATTTATTTGAGGTTGACAACAACGGGGAGATGGACAACAAAGTAGGACGAGGGAGAAAAGGAGGAACTAAAGGTATATATATGTATGTGTGTGTGTGTGTATATATATATATATATATATATATATATATATATATATATATATATATTTATTTATCTTTTATTTTTTGATGTGTTGATGTTTTTTTATATTTATAATATAAAACTAAAAATAATACATTAATCACTTAAATAATAGTGTCATGGATTCGTCCAAACACTTTAAAATGCAGCAACATGTTTGTGAGTAACGGATAAATTTTATTAGACAGACGAACAGCACAGGTAAAGAATTTTTTATTTTTTTTGTGTCTTAAATAACTAATATAAGTTAGCAAAACATTTATATGGAACAAAACGTAGATTTAGTATAAGGAACGTTTATGTTTTTGTCTTTTAAGGGAAGTGGGGTCTGATCAACTCTGCTGGGAAGCCATGAAATTAAATACTGTCTTGTTTTTAAATTCCCGAAACAGTTTTTCATGGTAAACAACTGATGATCCCTTAAAATAGTGTTAGAAACTAACTAATATAATAACTGTAAAAAATAAATTGACTTACATGAGTGATTTTCCACTGGAAGACTTGAGACTAAGTTTTTTTGTTTTTTTTTATATATATATTTTTTTTATATAGTTTTAATGGTTGAGAAACTTCCGAGACTATATATATATATATATATATATATATATATATATATATATATATATATATATATATATATATATATATATATATATAATTTCATGTATCCACATAAAATGTTATAAGGAGGTATAATCTTTTATGTGTCAATTTTCAGTATATAATAAAATACACATTGTTACAGTCTACGCAAATTAATCAGCGTTTCGAGGATATCACATCTCTTCACAGACTGAATAAAAATGTGAAGAGGTGTGATATCGTCGAAACGCTGGTTAATTGGCGTCGACTGTAACAATGTTTATTTAATTTGATAAATTCTCTACTCATTATTGAGCACTTTTGAAAAAGATATTGGTGTCATGTTTATTTTATTAATATATTTGAACTTGATTAATTAATTTATATATAGACATATATATATACAGGGCCGGCGGGACAGTTATAAAGGTGGGTGGGTGGGGGCTCTCCTAAAAAGTGTGTGTGGGGGGGGCAACGTTGCACCCAGAATACCAAATATGGGAATAAAGTCAATATCTTGACTAAAAATGATCGTCCGATAGTGGGTGAGAGCTCGTTAGAAGCGGAATGGAATTCTTTTGGTGATAGAAAAAGAAAAATTCAAAATATTTCAATTTTTTCGCGTCTGGACTCAAATGACCTTATTTGGGCAAATTGGGGAAAAACCACTGTTTGGGGCATAT
>OY744551.1:7756842-7766842 GCA_963556195.1 Sepiola atlantica
TGACCCGATCTTGGGTCACATCTTACATGTGGGAGTAAGATAAAACTGGCCTTGTGCCTAACTCCTGGGGAAGAGTAAATAAAACTCCTTGGCCTTTTGGCTAAGATCAAAGTGTAGTATCTGTACCGATGGATACTGCACGCCTGTCCTGTGCAGTTCTAGGAGGTCCACCCTCCCAGGCTTTGCCTCCCCTCTTTGGGGAGAAGTAAGTTTATTGCTTACTGTCTGAGGCGCCCCTACCGGGGAATGCCGACAGGGCTGCCCAGGCAATTTTTAAATGGCCAGAGTGCTCACCTCTCGAGCGCTGGCTTTTCAAACCCCACTTTCTCGACCCGATCTTGGGTCACATCTTACTTGTGGGAGTAAGATAAAACTGGCCTTGTGCCTAACTCCTGGGAGGAGTAAATAAAACTCCTTGGCCTTTTGGCTAAGATCAAAGTGTAGTATCTGTTCCGATGGATACTGCACCCCATAGACTGGTATTGTCTTGGCCTTCGGGGCTTGATTTCCGCCGGTCTATGGGTCTGTCCTGTGCAGTTCTAGGAGGTCCACGCTCCCAGGTTTGCCTCCCCTCTTTGGGGAGGAGTAAGTTTATTGCTTACTGTCTGAGGCGCCCCTACCGGGGAATGCCGACGGGGCTGCCCAGGCAATTTTCAAACCCCACTTTCTCGACCCGACCTTGGGTCACATCTTACTTGTGGGAGTAAGATAAAACTGGCCTTGTGCCTAACTCCTGGACAGAAGTAAATAGATACTCCTTAATACATTTTATTATATATATATATATATATATATATATATATATATATATATATATATATATATATATATATATATAGTTTGTTATTTTTTATCTCATTTGTTCTAAAAGTCTGAGGAAGTTGACTCTAGCGGGAGAGCGCAGGTTAAACATGTATGCACATATGTAGCCAATAATGTGTGTATAAATAAAAGTTTATACTAAAAAATGCTCCACGGTTATTGAGCACTTTTTATTAACATTGGAGTTTCATTACATTAAAATCTATAGAAACAAATATAATACATGTTATATATATATATATATATATATATATATATATATATATATATATATATATATATATTTATTCTGGTACAGAAAAATTAGTACAACATTCGTACCGTCGGTTTCAAGCACAGAAGGTCTTACCCATCCGGCTCTCTTCAGCTTCTGTTGTCATCAACAGATGACAACAGAAACAGAAGCTGAAGAGAGCCGGATGGGTAAGACCTTCCGTGCTTGAAACCGACGGTACGAATGTTGTACTAATTTTTCTGTACCAGAATAAATAAATATTATGCTCTTAATTTTTAACTTTAATTCTTAATTAATCGAGCACTCTGCTGGGATTTTTCCTACCATTCTACAAAGAAGTTTATATATATATATATATATATATATATATATATATATTTATATATATATATATATATATATATATATATATATATATATGTATGTATGTGTGTGTGTGTCTGTGTGTGTTATTTATATAAATCTCTATCTATCTATATATATATATATATATATATATATATCAGGAAAGTATGAAAATATGTTCATGTCAATAAAGCTACACAGAGGCGTCCGCGTTTCATCTCCGCGGTGAATCGGAAGGCTAAGTGCTCTCAGCATAGCGAAACACGGGGGTTTCTGTGTAGCTTAATTGCTATAAATATATTTTCATACTTTACTACCAAGATCTACTCACATATTGAGCACGGTTCAAGTAAATACTGAAAATCGATACATAATATATTATATCATCTTATCATATTATACGTGTATATACATGAAATGAGAATAATTATATATATATATATATATATATATATATATATATATATATATATATATATATATATATAATGTATACCTTTGAATTAGAACCTGCTCGATATACGAGATAGAGCAATTATATAGACATATAAATACAATATCTATTACGTCTTCAGTTGCTCAAAACCAGGTGTTTTAAATAGAAGAGATTACATTTTCCTTCCTTAAGCCATGGCTTTTCAAAAAATGAAATCTTATCATCAGAGCAATACAAAGGGAATTACTAAAAATCATAATTTGAAGCGATATAAATAGAATATAAGATCAATATAAACATAGAAAGTATAGAAAATTTCTAATGCAAAGATAAGAGGTGGAAAATATATTAAAAAGTTCGCCGCTGAAGGCGTCATATATATATATATATATATATATATATATATATATATATATATATATATATATATATATATATATATATATATTGGTACAGTGCCGTGTTTCTGTACCGGATAAATTACCAGAGTGCTCAATTACGTATGTAAGAGCATAATATTTTATTACAAATAACATTATACTGTAATTCAATCGGCCATTGATACTTGCTGTTTCGCGGAAATATTGGAAATCCAGGCCCGTCAAGAGTAGAGGGCTATCAAATGTGTTGAATAACCACTTTTCAGACCAGCGGCTGAAGAACGTCTACACTCGATGTTCCTTAGCCCGACGTTCTGGATTTCTAGTGTTTCCGTGAAACCGCAAGGATCGATGGCCGATCGATGTAATATATATATATATATATATATATATATATATATATATATATATATATATAAAAGCTTAAAAATAATGTGGCTGCATAAACATTTGACTTGCTAATTTTCGTTACAATGATTTACTCAGGTCATTTTTTTTTTTTTTTGCTATTTGTCAACGAACCTTGCCATTGAGATAACAAACGCTATCTTAAAAAATTACTTACTATTTATATATATATCAGGACCGGCGGGACAGTTATAAAAGTCGGGACCCCGATTAAACACATGCATATATAACTTCATTATTGATGACCGTAAAGTGGGGGGGGGGGGCCAAGTCAAAACGTGTATGGGGGGGGGGGCTAGAGAACCCCTGCCCCCCGGTGCCGCCGTCCATGTATATATATATATATGTGTGTGCGTGCGTGTGTGTGTGTGTGTGGTATGACACTAAAGCTAAGAAAATCAACGTTTGTTTCCCTCAGATCGTTTCGCAACATACATTAATCACACAAAATGCTAAAGTATACATCAGTCTTGGGATTGAGTTATGTTTGAAAACAATTCCGGTTGGTTCTACAGAATTTGAACCGAACCGACTTTCGATAAAACTTAGGTTAGCTTTTAAAAAAATAGTGCGGCTAAAATTTTGTTTTAATTGTTGTAATTAGCCGTAATTTATAATTAACTGAACAAGTCATAATCTCTTTCTCTCTCTCTCTCTCTCTCTCTCTCTCTCTTTCTCTCTCTCTCTCTCTCTCTTTCTCTCTCTCTCTCTTTCTCTCTCTCTCTTTTTCTCTCTTTATCTCTCTCTCTTTCTCTCTCATTCTCTCTCTTTCTCTCTCTCTTTTTCTCTCTCTCTATCTCTCTCTCTCTTTCTCTCTCTCCTTCTCTCTCTATCTTTCTCTCTCTCTTTCTCTCTCTCTATCTCTCTCTTACTCTCTTTCTCTCTCTCTTTCTTTCTCTCTCTTTCTCTTTCTCTCTCTTTCTCTCTCTCTCTGCCTCTCTCTCTTTCTTTCTCTCCTTCTCTCTCTATCTTTCTCTCTCTCTTTATTTCTCTCTTTCTCTCTCTCTCTTTCTCTATCTCTTTCTCTCTCTCTCTTTCGCTCTCTCTCTCTCTCTCTTTCTCTCTCTTTCTCTATCTCTCTTTCTCTGTCCTTCTGTATTTTTATAACTATGTTGATCCAACAACGCTCTCATAGTTTTTACTGTCACTATAAGCATTTAGAAAAAGAGTCACTCAGTTTTTTCAACGTTGCCATCTGATTTACATAGTGGCTGTACAGACAACAAACACGTAAGTAAATTAGGTGACAAAATAATAAGTCGCTTTTCTTCTATATTTAGCAGCCCATTTAGCATAATGTTCGCTAATGGACCGGGAGACCAGGGTTCAATCCTTGGTCGACCACAGACTTAAAAAAACAAAACAAATGGTACTCTATTCCTCTTTGCTTAACATTCAACATAATGTGGTGAGGATCAAGTGTAAGTGGAGTGATTCTGGGAAAAAGTGATGCCCGCCCCTACATCTGAGTGTAGTAGCCAATGAAAAGGGAGCCTTCAAGTCGCCCTCGACTACTTTACTTTTATAAGAATAATAATACTTATATATATATATATATATATATATATATATATATATATATATATATATATATAATAAAAATAATCATCTCATGAACTGCATCCCTCCCTCTCCAAAACCACAATGTGATGGCTCAGCCTCAGCTGATAACACACAAAATATTCGTGAAGTGCCAAGGAGGATGGAAATACAGACCGAAGAGAGAGAGAGAGAGAGAGAGAGAGAGAGAGCACCAGCCAGACCTCCACTGGAAAGATGCGAAGAGTATTGGGACCTTGAGAAGGTTTATTGCCACCCAAACACGAGAGAAGACCAATGGTCGATGCTAGCGAGTAATCAATGGTAAACGGCTGTTGCGATGACGCGAAATCATCTGCAATGATGATCGAAACATATGAAGGTTACTGGAAATCTGGGGTGACGTGTTTTCACTCAGAGTCCAGGGAACACCACCGGTTATTGTCAGTGAGCAATCAATCATAATGACCAATCTGAAAACTCCTAGTGAGTTGATAATAATAATAATAATAATAATAATAATAATAATAATAATAATAATAATAATAATAATAACAATAACAATAATAACAATAATAATAACAATAACAATAACAATAATAATAACAATAACAATAACAATAACAATAACAATAACAATAACAATAACAATAATAATAATAATAATAATAATAGGAGTAAAAATACTTATTGTTCGTTATGAAACAATAATGTTATTTTACCTGTGCCATTTTTACCTGTGCCATTTTTACTTGTGTCATTTTTACATGTGCCATTTTTACCTAAATTCGTTATTATGATTTATAGATTTTAGTTTTACTGGTAATTTAAAATAAATAATAATTTATCGTTTTATCATTTCGTACCAGCAATGAAAAAAATTAAGTTTTAAACAAAAACAAAATTCAAAGAATCGTTTTTGGAATCGGTGAAATTTGGTTCAAATTTAACCGATTCCGATACCCAAAATGTTCCGATTTTTCTGATTCCCGATTCCGATTAATCGCTCAACACTACATCGAACAAACGCACCGTTGTATCGAGATACCCCATCCAGAGATCCTTTCTCAACCTAACAGCAGACACTTTTTTTTTAATGGAAATCGCTCCAGACAAGGCATGAAGCCACTTGATGTAAGGAGCTAAAAAGAAAAGTACTTCTTCAAGATCAAAAAAAAAAAAAAACTAGCCAGTGTTAAATGGATAGATTCCGACCCAGAGAGCAGCAATAGTTCCCCCTTTGTCAGAAACATCGCTCATGGAATGTGAGGACTAAAGGACAAAATAAGAGAAGCGAGGGTTACGAGGCTGCCGAAAGTAAACTTAAGTTAGTCACTTTCTACTCACTTATTTCCGTCTCTTATACATAAATCCAGTACAGCCCATTTTTTGCTTGGTTGGTATCTGTTCTGATGGATACCGCACCCCATAGACCGGTATTGTCTTGGCTTTGGGTCTTGATTTACGCCGGTCTATTGGTCGTCTGTCCTGTGCAGTTCTAGGAGGTCCACTCTCCCAGGCTTTGCCTTCTCACCCTTTGAGAAGGGGTTAGTTTATTGCTAATCGATTGAGGCGCCCCTACGGGGGAATGCCGACGGGGCTGCCCAGGCAACTTTTAATGGGCAGAGTGCTCAAATTCTCGGGCGCTGGTTTTCCAAATCCCACTTTCCCGACCTTGTGTCACATCTTACCTTGTGGGATGGTAGATAAATAAAACCATCCAAGCAAACACTCTTTAGCTACAAAAAGATATCGTATTCCTGGAGCATGGTCAACAGTTGGCAACCAGGATGGTGATAGGACACTCCACGCTTACCTACAAAGAGCGGCTCCAAAGACTAAATCTATTCTTACTTAAACAGCAGAGAATGCGAGGAGACTTGATTCTGACGTACAACATAATCAACGGGAATCTAAACCTATCTTTCGAGGAGTTTTGTTCACCCTAGCGCGAAGTCGTGATCTCCGCGAGAACCCTCACAGGGTGTACCATCGTCGCTTTCGACTCACTCGGTGATAGGCAGCATCCTCTGTCCGCATCTCTGCTCCGTGAAACAATCTGCCAAAGGAGGCCGTGACGATGACTACCATATCCAGGTTCAGTCTATACATTAGATCAATTGCTCTTTCTGCTTCTCGTAAAGTCGCTTCTCTCTATCATTCCAAACACTTTTTCACACCTAAGGCTATTCTCTATCTCTACAAATCTACTATCAGACCTTGTATAAAGTACTGTTGTCATATTTGGGCAGATGAATCTCTGTCCCATTTGAGGGTTCTTATTAAGGTGCAGAAACGTATCTGTAATTTGATTGGCCGTAACCTTTTTTCTTTTCTACACCCTCTCTCTCACAAACGTGATGTTGCTAGTCTCAGTCTTTTCTATAAATACTATTATGACATGTGTTCTTCAGAATTATGTTCTTTATTCTACCGCTTCCTTTGTACCAGCTCGTTTGACTCGTTGGTCTAGTGGTCTCCATCAATTCGCTGTTTTGATACCTCATTGTAATACAGCTTCCTATTCCAGTAGCTTCTTTCCAAGAACCACAAGCTTGTGGAACTCTCTTCCTGCTGACTGTTTTCCTCCTACCTATAGGCTAGGTGTTTTCAAGAGGAAGGCCAATAAGCATCTCCTGTCTTGGCGATAATCATATTTCGTTCCTGTTAGCTCTTTATATCAAGTGGCTTCATGCCTTGTCTGGAGCGATTTCCATTTTTAAAAAAAAGCGGCCTTGGACAAACATTTAGACTGTATGTGCATGTACATAGTTTCCACCTGTCCATTTACATGGCTTGTTGCACTTTACATGGATTGTTGCACTTTGCTATTTTTTGTCAAATGAAATCGATTTATTTATAAATACAATTAATTTTGAATTTACTTAAGCGAATTGTTTATATATTAGTTAACATGGAAATCAATTTCCGACCATATATTGTTTATAACGTTGCTTTTGTTGTTGTTGTTGTTGTTGTTGTTGACGCTCATGTTTGCATTCAAGTGGCAGTTTATTCAGTCGATGCGGGCTGAGCTTGAATAAAGAAAACCACAAAATGGAAAAATGAGACGATGCCCGTGTGAGGTAGTCCCTCTTTTGGTGGTAGGGTGTTACACCCTGTACGAGTATCATTTTTCACTTTGTGGTTTTCTTTGTTTATTCTCAGCCCCGTAGATTATTTAAGACTTCCGCCAACACACGAGTGTCTAGAAGTAAAGGCGTGATAAATGTTTATATATATATGTATATATATATATATATATATATATATATATATATATATATATTGTTATATATATATATATATTGTTATATATATATATTGTTATATATATATATATATATATATATATATATATATATATTGTTATATATATATATTGTTATATATATATATTATTATATATATATATATTGTTATATATATATATTGTTAGATATATATTGTTATATATATATATATTGTTATATGTATATATATATATATTGTTATATAGATATATATATATATTGTTATATAGATATAGATATTGTTATATATATATATTGTTATATGTATATATATATATTATGTGTATTCTTATAAAGTCTTTTTAAAAGGCCAACTTCATTTTCACGATAAAAAATCATATATATATATATATATATATATATATATATATATATTAATTGAATGACATAATAAAATGATGAAATTAATCAGATGTTATTAAAGTTCCAAAACAAAGAGTGATACTCATTTTATTATGTCATTCAATTAATATTATTGCTCTATACACGATATTGAGCTTTGTTTATATATATATATATATATATATATATATATATATATATATATATATATATGTTTCTGTGGAACGAACTGGATTCGAACCCGGCACACTCGGGTCCTCACTCCACGTCGTTAACCACTTAGCCACTACTATATATGTACGGTTGTTTTTTATGTTTATGCAATGAAACTCCAGAGTTCATAAGATAGTGTTAAATAAAAGGTAGAGCTGTATTATAGTATATTTGTATATTTGTACAAACATCATTGGCTACACATGTGCATACATGTTTCAGCTGCGACTTTATTTAAAATTCAGTATGTTCAGGCTATATCAACTCAATCCGGTTTAAAGATGCTGGATTTTAGATAAAGTTGCAACTGAGACATGTATGTACATATGTAGCCAATGATGTTCGTACAAATTAAAAAATATTATACTATGTATATATATATATATATATATATATATATATATATATATATATATATATATATATATATGTGTGTGAGTATATATATGTGTGTGTGTGTGTGTTTATGTATATGTGCATATATATATATATATATATATATGAATATGTGTGTATGTATGTCTATGTATATGTGTAAATTACATTTCTCACACCTGACATTATCCTATATCCTTACAAAGCCACCATCCGCCCATGTATGGAGTATTGTTGCCATATCTGGACTGGTGCATCATCCACTAGTCTCTCCTTCTTAGACAAAGTCTAAAAAAGAGCCGCCAACTTAATAGGTCCCTCACTATCCACCAAGCTCCAGCCCCTGTCCCATCGCCGCAACGTTGCAGCCTTGTGCCTTTTTTTACAAATACTTCAATGGATTGTGCTCCGATGAACTAGCTGCTCTAGTCCCCCTCCTCGACGCAAATACACTAGAACAACCCGACAATCAGCTAAGTCCCATCCATTCACTGTGGAGGTCCCCAGATGCCAGAGAGCCTTCTACTCCAGCTGTTTTTTTTTCTTCGTGCTGCCGGCCTCTGGAACTCCTTCCCTGCTCCCTGTTTCCCCGACGTTACTGTATGCACAATAACAAACCGGCATAACATGAAATTAGCATCATGTTTACTGCAGTAAAAAGGGCAGTCGTATACGAAATCTTTTTCGAAAAATGAGAAAATTTCAAAAAAAAAATACTACTGATTTACACTAAAATGCCGAAGGGGCTGCTCAGGCATTCTTCTAGGGTGCTTTTCGATCTATATCTTAAACTACATTTGTGTTTGCTTCAGTTCACGCCAAAAAAGGCTGCATCCTAAGTGGGGAGTTGTGCAGCGAGAGTCATGTTCACATTAAATTTAAATTTCTGCGTGTGGAGTGGATACAGTCGGGGAAACAGGGAGCAGGGAGAGAATTCCAAAGGCAGACGAACTCTTAATTTTTAAAAACTAATAGTTTCCATGTAGATTACCTCCCTTGAAAATTATTTTAAGAAAGTGTTTTTTTTTAAATCACTTTAATTAACTACTGTAATGTCGATAAAACTATTGAATGTATATATATATATATATATATATATATATATATATATATATATAAAGTATAACTAAAAGGTAAACTTTTAGAGAATTGTGAAAAAAGGAAAGCTCAATATACTGGATTTTTATACAGATTCTTCTGGATTTACCAATATTTCTGAGACCCACGCTTTTTGGATTTCGTTATTGGTGACTTTCATGCCCGTTTGAACTTTAAATTTTTTTTTTAAACTCTTCCAAATTTAGAACTTTGACAGTCCTCATCTGTCAACTTATCGATCATTAATCTCCTCTGATGATAAGATTTTAATCTTTGAAAAGTCTGGTTTAAGGAATGAAAGAGAAGAAAAATAAATGTTTTTATTAACTAAACTGCTCCTTGTTTTGAACAACTGCAGATATTGGTTTGCTTCCATTAGCAGGTCTAATCAATTTTCATTGACTTATCACATATATATATATATATATATATATATATATATATATATATATATATATATATATATATATATATATATATATATATAGGAATGCTAGGCAATAAAATTACAAAT
>OY744551.1:7774342-7791842 GCA_963556195.1 Sepiola atlantica
AGGTCGTTAGAGGCACGAGAAGTAATGAGAGAAGTTTCAAAGTTAAAATCCAAGAAGCCACAACTTCAGGTACGGCGAAAATAGAAGATCCAAGAAGGGTAAAGAGTCTAATAAGAGGTACATTCGATGATGCAGGCAGGCGTCAGAGGAGATTAAGATGTAAAATATTCGCCATTAAAGAAACTTCCCGGGCAGAGATGACAAAAGAAAGTGTTTTAAAGTGGAAAAAAGGGGCAGTGAGAATATTTAAAGTCTGCCCAGTTGAGAATATATATATATAGAGAGAGAGAGATAGAGAGAGGGGGGGAGAGAGGAGTATTATGCAAGAAATGGAAATATGTCGGCGTTGAGAAGTAAGACAAAAACAAGTGATTTTAATTATATATTTTTTCAAAACCTTTTATAATATTTTTTTTATATGTATAGCAAATCTTACTTGATTAGGCAAGACTTCAACACTGATGTAATCTGTGTGACCGTGTTCCATAATATATTTCGAGGAAGACCTCTTTGTCAAATGGTAGGTGTTTCAAATCTTAAAAAAACGTGTGGATGGCAATATTGTTTATAACGTAGTAAATATTAATACCCGCAGCAAATGTAATAAAACTAAAACTATAACTGATATTTTTTTAGGATTTTAATTACTTATTAAATTTCTTTTTGAATAAAAAAAACATAAATAAATAAATAAAAACCAAAAAAAAATTAAATAAGTAATTAAAATAAAATAAAAATCAGTTATAGTTTTAGTTTTATTACATTTGCTGCGGATATTAATATTTACTGCGTGATAAGCAATATTGCCATCCACGCGTTTTTTTTTTAGATTTGAAACACCTCCCATTTGACAAAGAGGTCTTCCTCGAAATAAATTATGGGACACAGTCACACAGATTACATCAGTGTTGAAGTCTTGCCTAATCAAGTAAGATTTGCTATATAGAAAAGAAAATTATTAAAGAGAGAAAGAAAGAAAGAAAGAGAGAAAGAGAGAGAGATAGAGAGAGAAAAAGAGAGAGAGAGAAAGAGAGAAAGAAAGAGAGAGAGAGAAAGAGAGAGAGAAAGAAAGAAAGAAAGAAAGAGAGAAAGGTGATCACAATTAAAATCACGTTTAGTTAGTTTCTTTTTTTAGTCCTACATTTTTTTACAATCTTATCTGTGTCACGGTGGCAGAAATTCCGCTTTTTTAGCGTAAAAGGCGATGACTGCCGGTCGAAAGTTGATATGCATACCTTAGAATCACTGGTGCGTGTCCGAAACCGTAGACAAACCAGAAAGAATATACAGAGTTGTGAAGGTGTGAAACGTTTACTCAAAATTAAAAACATACACACCCGGAAATGCGTGACAGACAGACAGACAGACGAAAATGCCTTTTCAATATTCAGCGTGACAGACAGACAGAAATGCTATTTCAAATGCAAGTGTGACGCTGACAAAATAATATTTCAAACTTGGATGTGACACTTACGAAATTACTATTTACAAACTTTCGCCTGACACTGACGAAAATGCTATTCTAAACTTTAGCCTGACACTGACACTGACAAAAATGCTATTCTAAACTTTCGCCTGACACTGACGAAAATGCTATTTCAAACTTTAGCCTGACACTGACAAAAATGCTATTCTAAACTTTAGCCTGACATTGACAAAAATGCTATTCTAAACTTTAGCCTGACATTGACGAAAATGCTATTCTAAACTTTAGCCTGACACTGACAAAAATGCTATTTCAAACTTTAGCCTGACACTGACTAAAATGCTTTTCTAAACTTTAGCCTGACACTGACGAACATGCTATTCTAAACTTTAGCCTGACACTGACAAAAATGCTATTCTAAACTTTAGCCTGACAAAAATGCTATTCTAAACTTTAGCCTGACATTGACGAAAATGCTATTCTAAACTTTAGCCTGACACTGACGAAAATGCTATTTTAAACTTTAGCCTGACACTGACAAAAATGCTATTCTAAACTTTAGCCTGACACTGACGAAAATGCTATTTTAAACTTTAGCCTGACACTGACACTGACGAACATGTTATTCTAAACTTTAGCCTGACACTGACGTAAATGCTATTTCAAACTGTAGCCTTACACTGACAAAAATGCTATTCTAACCTTCAGTCTGACACTAACGAAAATGCTATTCTAAACTTTAGCCTTACACTGACAAAAATGTTATTCCAAACTTTAGCCTGACACTGACGTAAATACTATTCTAAACTTTAGCCTGACACTGAAAAAAATGCTATTCTAAACTTTAGCCTGACACTAACGAAAATTCTATTTCAAACTTAAGCCTGACACTGACGAAAATGTTATTCCAAACTTTAGCCTGACACTGACGTAAATGCTATTCTAAACTTTAGCCTGACACTGAAAAAATCCTATTCTGAACTTTAGCCTGACACTGACAAACATGCTATTCTAAACTTTAGCCTGACACTAACGAAAATGCTATTTAAAACTTTAGCCTGACACTGACGAAAATGCTATTTCACACTTTAGCCTGACACTGACGAAAATGCTATTTCAAACTTAAGCCTGACACTAAAGAAAATGCTAATTAAAACTTTAGCCTTACACTAACGAAAATTCTATTTCAAACTTTAGCCTGACACTGACGAAAATGTTATTCCAAACTTTAGCCTGACACTGACGTAAATGTTATTCCAAACTTTAGCCTGACACTGACGTAAAGGCTATTCTAAACTTTAGCCTAACACTGACGAAAATGCTATTCTAAACTTTAGCCTGACACTGACAAAAATGCTAATTTAAACTTTAGCCTTACATTGACGAAAATGCTATTCTAAACTTTAGCCTGACACTAACGTAAATGCTATTTCAAACTGAAGCCTGACACTGACAAAAATGGTATTCTAAACTTTAGCCTGACACTGACAAAAATGCTATTCTAAACTTTAGCCTGACACTGACAAAAATGCTATTCTAAACTTTAGCCTGACACTGACAAAAATGCTATTCTAAACTTTAGCCTGACACTAACGAAAATGCTATTTCAAACTTTAGCCTGACACTGACGAAAATACTATTTCAAACTGTGGCCTGACACCGACAAAAAATGCTATTCTAAACTTTAGTCTTACACTGACGAAAATGCTATTTCAAGCTAAAGTGTAAAATGCAATTATATTTAAATAAAAACAGAAAATGAAAAAGTATAAAAGATAAGAAAAAATGGAAGACAAGGTTTTAAAAACATATTTTAATTTTTAAAAAAGAGTTTTAGAAAGAAATTAATTCAAAAAACCCTAAACAGCCATTTTGTATTGTTCTGACGAAAAACTACAATAGGAAAAAAAGTATTATATATTTATTTTATATCTAACTCAATAAATGTAATATTTTAATTTTTAATAACAATTAGTAATTACAAAATACTATATTTCTAAATTTTGTATGTCTTTCGAAGTTGGTTGTGTAGTCCTTGAAAATATTTGACACCCCCCCCCCCCCGTTGGGAAGCCTTTGTTTTAGCTCGAAGGCTCCGTAAATATAAGAGATGATTACGTTCTTCACAGGTCACACGAAGACACAATTTTTTTTTTTTTTTTTTTAATTAGGTGCGTTACACATTTGGAAATTCGTAACACGGCACACAAAAAGGCAGTCGAGTCTTTCTCCTTCGCCTCTCGCTGAGGGATAGGGAAATATGCAGCGGCAGACACACCCTGCTACGCACACATCTCTCGAGCCAGCCTTGAACGACACGGAACAAAACGCGTTTAAAGAAGTAGTCGCCTAACAACGGTAATACGGATGCTGCCGTTTTCTGTCCGCGATCACGAAGACAGCTCTGCAAGAGGGAGGGCGGGAGAAAAAAAGAAAGAAAGAGAGAGGAGGGGAGGTTGAGGGGGGGAGGAGGGGGCTTCAGCGAAAGAAATCCAGGCTGTGGTCGCTGTGTGGCGCTGTACACAAAGGGATTTTTAGATTCGCTGTACAAACACACACAGAACGTTTAAACATCATTTTATTCATTTTTAACTTTTGCTCATGGATATAAAATATTAAACTTATGTTTGCATACTTAGTATCGATTTTAATGGATTATATATTTTTTATAATCTGCGAAAAATATTGATTGGGAGATTTTTTTTGAAGATTACTATTCCGTTCGTTGTGGTAGATTATCCGGCTATCTTCGTATTATTCTATTCTTCAGTTCATTCCGAAATGTAGGCAAATATTTCGGCTCTATTCGTACACATTCTAAAATGAAGATTTGAGAATATGCAATAATACGTGTGTGGAAGACGCATACATGCACACATGATATGTGTGTGTCTATGTATTTAACACTCGGGGTTTTAGGAGGTAAGAGTTAGAGTTAGGGTGTTAGGGTTAGGGTTAGGGTTAGGGTTACGGTTAGGGTTAGGGTTAGGGTTAAAGTTAGGGTTTTAGGGTTAGGATTAGAGTTACGTTGTTAGTGTTAGGATTAAAGTTAGGGTTTAAGGGTTAGGATTAGAGTTAGGGTTACGGTTAGGGTTAGCGTTAGGGTTTAGGGTTAGGGTTAGGGTTTTAGGGTTAGGATTAGAGTTAGGGTTAGGGTTAAAGTTAGGGTTAGGGTTTAAGTTAGGGTTAGCGTGTTAGGGTTAGAGTTAGGGTTAGCGTGTTAGGGTTAGAGTTAGGGTTTCAGGGTTATGGTTAGAGTTAGGGTTAGGATAAGAGTTAGGGTAAGGGTGTTAGGGTTTGGAGGTTAGGAGGTTAGGGTTTTAGGGTTCGGGTTTGTTTAATTACACAGAAAAATGCTTATTTAAGGTAGAAGTAAGATTTATGCAAAATTTTGTAGTTTTAATTGTAAAACATTTTAATTGTAAAACATTTTAATTGTAAAACATTTTAATTGTAAAACATTGTAATTGTAAAACATTTTAAAATGTGAACTTGGTTTTACGAAGATGATAAAATATCCAAGTGAAATACGCACACACGCACACATACATATACACACATACATATACACACACACTAGTCTAATGTATGTGTAGAACACACGAATTTTAATGCGGTTGTTTAGAAGACAAATGTCGAGTTGCCTTAAAAATAAAATTGAGGCAAACAGTTCGGTTATAGTGAAAGCATTTTAAAAGCTAACCTTGGTTTGAAGAATATCTCCAGCTGAAAGACTTCGTGTAGTTGAGGCAAACATACACACACACAGATTGTATATATGTATGTGTGTATGTATGTATTATGGGTAATCGTAAAGATTAACGGCGTAAACATAATGCGATAAAAAATTGTGTATAGGCGACAACAATAGTTTTATGGTTTTTTTTAAATAAATATTATTAAATGAAGAACCATTTCGAGTTGAATTTATTTAGTATTGCGCATGTAATCGGGGGAAAACACGTTTGAAATGCGTAAATATGCTACAAGAATCGTGATTTTCACAAAATGGAGTCTTACGGGATGCCGCCATGTCGCTGTTTTTATCGTCGCTCAAGGCGAACAAGTATTAAAACGTCTTTCTTTTTCATTATTAGTACGTAATAGTAAATTGATTTTAACTCTAAAACGTTCTTAGTGTCATAATATATATATATATATATATATATATATATATATATATATATATATATATATATATAAAGATAGATGAAAGAAGGGGGATAAACATGTACGAATGACAAATCTATTTCAACTTCGATTGTTACATGCAAGGTGTACACGGTAAAAACATGTTTAGTTTTCTTTCCTTAAGCCAAGACTTTTCAAAGATTAAAATCTTATCATCAGAAGAATTACATAGATGGATAAATTTGCAGTGGAAAAGCCAAAATTCAAAATTTGAAAAAATATCAAGTTTTGGAGAGTGAGAGTGTGCGTGTAAAAAAATATGAGGTATGTCCACTTTAATCTTTGAAGAGCCTTGGATTAAGGAAAGAATAATAAACATGTTTTTACCGAGTACACCTTGCATTGAACAATCGAAGTTGAAATAAATTTGTCATTCGTACATGTTTATCTCTCTTCTTTCATTCATCTTTATAATTGCTCTATCTCGTATATTGAGCTTGAACCATTTCACTATAGGTTCTATCTACTAAAAGTATACTTTTAGTTTCATATTTTATATATATATATATATATATATATATATATATATATATATATATATATATATCGAAGGTTCGATCCTTGTCAAAGTTCGCTATTCTGGTGACGGTGAATAGCCCCAAACACGTGTCCATGGATTACTTTTATTTACTCGTAAAATCAATAAAATATATCGCCTATACACTAATTCTATCCGAATGTTTTAAGAAACTGTTTACACCGTCCATCTTTACAATAACCCCATCAAACACACGAGTTTTGAGGGTATTTTTTAATATTTTCTTTATGAAGTAAAATGCATGGTTTATGTTAGAAAAAAGAAATTAACGAAACATCTCCAGTTATATTTTAACCATTTTAAAACCTAAACTTGGTTTTAGGAAAATGAAAGAATCTTGATTGAAACCATTCATGTATTAGAGGCACATACATACACACATACACACATACACATACATACACACACATATAGATACACACATATACACATACACGGGCATACACGCACATACACACATAAACATATACGCATACACATACACACACATACACACAGTTACATACACATACATAAACACATATACACATATACAGAAACATACACACACATACACACATGCACACATGCATACACATACATACATATACACATACACATACATATACACACATACACAGACATACACAGGCACACACACATACACATACACACACATACATCTCACATTTACACATATACACACACAAATTCATACATATATATCTATACACACATATACCTATATAGACACACATACACACACATACACCCACATACAAACACATGCATACACACACATACACACATACACACACATATACACACACATACACACATACACACACATACACACACATATACACACACGTACACACACATACACAAATACACAAATACACGCACACACGCGCATACACATATACACATACACATATACACACACATGCACACACATACACACACATATACACACACGTACACACACATACACAAATACACAAATACACGCACACACGCGCATACACATATACACATACACATATACACACACATGCACACACAGACACATATATAAAGAGTAAATGTATATGTGGGACACACGATGTTTATTTTTATTTATTTTTTTAGATAAAAGCCAGAGTTTTCTTCGAAATAAAATTATCGAAATAAAATTATCGAAATAAAATTATCGAAAAAAAATTATCGAAAAAAATTAGTTCGATTATAAACATTTTACGATGTGAACTTGGTTTTTGGAAGATGATAAAGCAACCGCAGGTTTAAATTTCGTGTCTTTGAGGAATGTACGTACACACATCGGCACATACACACATCGGGGTCATACACATATCGTGGTCATACACACATCGGGGTCATACACATACAGGGTCATACACATATCGGGGTCATACACACATCGGGGTCATACACACATCGGGGTCATACACATACAGGGTCATACACATACAGGGTCATACACATATAGGCGCAAACACACATCGGTGTGATGTATGTGTAAAATATACGATTGTTTCTGTTATTTGGTAAGAAGACAAAATCCAGAGTTGTTTTCGAAATAATATTAGATGACATTATCTAGAGTTGATACCATTTGTGTATTAAAGGCACACACGTTTGGTGAGGGTTAGGATTATTAAAGGCACATACACACACACACGTTTGGTGAGGGTTAGGGTTAAGGTTATTAAAGGCACACACACACACGTTGGGTTAGGGTTAGGGTTATTAAAGGCACATACACACACACACGTTGGGTTAAGGTTAGAATTATTAAAGGCACAGACACACACACACGTTTGGTGAGGGTTAGGGTTAAGATTATTAAAGGCACACACACACACGTTGGGTTATGGTTAGGATTATTAAAGGCACATACACACACACACGTTGGGTTAAGGTTAGAATTATTAAAGGCACGGACACACACACACACATTGGGTTATGGTTAGGATTATTAAAGGCACAGACACACACACACATTGGGTTAGGGTTAGGATTATTAAAGACACAGACACACACACAATTTGGGTTAGGATTAGGATTATTAAAGGCACAGACACACACACACACGTTAGGGGTAGGGTTAGGATTATTAAAGGCACAGACACACACACAATTTGGGTTAGGATTAGGATTATTAAAGGCACAGACACACACACACACGTTAGGGGTAGGGTTAGGATTATTAAAGACACACACACACACATTGGGTTATGGTTAGGATTATTAAAGGCACATACACACACACGTTGGGTTAAGGTTAGAATTATTAAAGGCACGGACACACACACACGTTGGGTTACGGTTAGGATTATTAAAGGCACAGACACACACACACATTGGGTTATGGTTAGGATTATTAAAGGCACAGACACACACACACGTTGGGTTACGGTTAGGATTATTAAAGACACAGACACACACACAATTTGGGTTAGGGTTAGGATTATTAAAGGCACAGACACACACACGTTGGGGTAGGGTAAGAATTATTAAAGGCACAGACACACACACATTAAGGGTAAAAGAAAACTCGGTTTTTAATGTTTGTTTTAAGAGACAAAAGCAAGAATTGTCGTAGAAATAAAATTGACGGAAAAAATGGCAGTTACATTTTAAACATTTCTAAAGGTTAGTGTTCGGGTTAGGGTTAGGGTTAGCTTTGCTTTGGAAAGATAATAGAATCTCGAGATTCAACCATCTATGTATTAGAGGCATATAAATACATACATACGTACAGACATACATAAATACATACATACAGACATACACACATACACACATACATACATAAATACATACATACGTACATACATACATACGTACAGACATACATAAATACATGCATACAGACAGACATGCATACATACATACACACATACATACATACATACATACATACATACATACATACATACATACATACATACATACATACATACGAGACCTGTCTAAAACGTATCTGACCTTAGGTCAGAAAAATATTTCAAATACGTGACGGGGCTGAGACCCTAATCCTCTTCAGAATAGGCCCCTTGTCCTTGCACACACTTAGCCCACCGATCCATCCACTGCCGTAAACACTTCTGGAAGTCTTCTTTTGGAATGGTGTTCATCTCCGCCGTCGCGCTAGATTCAACAGGTGTTTGGAGAAAGTGCGATGGTATAACAAAAATTAAGCAGTGTTTTAACCGATTCAAAAATGAGCGCACATCAGCGGAGAGTAACCAGCGTTTTTGGAAGGGCCCAAACTGTTGGGAGGGTGCGTGAAAAGATATAGTTATTACTTTGTGTTAAAAACTTTATATTTGAATATATATTAAAAAAATTCTAAATTTAATAGAAAATACACACACATACACACACATATATATATATTTAGATTATCTTCATTTCTTCAAATCTTTTTCTAAAACTATGATACTACCTACATGCTACACACACAGTGCTTTACCTCTCCCTCCTCTTTCCTCAACCTCTCAAAATCCATGCCACACCTCACCACGACAAAAATCTCAGCCCCTTTCATCTCTCCCATCCTAAGGCAAATTCACTAATATGATCACCCCTCCCTTTTTCACTGCTGCCTTAATGGTACCCACTCAAAGCTTTCCATATTCATTTCATTCTTCGCCACCACTGACTGATTTCGATGTACTCGCATGACATTTTTCTTCAAATTATCATCCTGAGGAAGTCTTACAATGAAGACGAAACGTTGATGAATATATAAAAAATATCTCTTAGTTTTTCCTTTTTCATTTCCGATATATATATATATATATATATATATATATATATATATATATATATATATATATATATATATATATATATATATATGTATATATATATAATGCGTGTGTGTGTCTGTGTGTATATATGTATATGGTTTAATGTATGCGTATTCAGTCGAAATGCAGAGGGTTAGTGTTAGGGTAAGGGTTAGGGTTAATTTCAGACGATAATGACAAATATCTCGAAGATATATACTTTACGCCCATTTTCAAGGGTTGCATAATTTTAATTTGCTAAAATAAGATTTGCTGAATTTTTTTTTCTAAATTAATAATGCTGTGTATATCTCTATCTCTCCTCTTCTCCTCTCTCTCTCTCTCCCTTTCTCTCTCCCTCCCCCTTTTCTCCTGCTCTCCCTTTCTCTTTCTCTCTATTTTCTCTCCCTTTCTCTCTCTCCATTTCTCTCTCTCTCTTTCCCTTTTGATCTCCCTTTCTCTCTCTCTCTCTCTCTCTCTCTCTCTCTTCCTTTCTCTCCTTCTCCTTTCCTTTCTCTCTCTCCCCTTTCTTACATTCCACTTTCTCTCTCCCCCTTTGTCTCTCTCTCTCCCTTTCTATATCTCTCCCCTTTGTATCCCTCTCTCCCTTTCTCTCTCCCCTTTCTCTTTCTATCCCTTTTTCTCTCCCTTTCTCTCTCTCTCCTCTTCTATCTCTCCCTCTTTTCTCCTTCTCTCCCTTTCTCTCCCTTTCTCTCTCTCCCTTTCTCTCTCTCCCTTTCTCTCTCTCCCCTTTCTCTGTCTCTCCCTTTTACTCTTACTTTCTCTTTCTCCATCTGTCTTCTGTCGTCCCATTTATCTCCCCCTCTCTCCTCTTTCTCTCTCTCCCGCTCCTTCTCTCCTCTATCTTCCCTCCCTCCCTCTCTCTTTCTTTATTCTCTTATTCCGTTTTTCCCCCGAATATCCACCAAAATGTCAGCTGTATTTGAACACAGTTTAAACCGTAGGCTTCGATGTGGGAGAGTCACGCTCATAATAAAATTATGAGACAACTTCACGTGTGTGTGTGTATATATTTCTCGCGTCAACGTAACTTCGATAATTACACATTGAATTATTTTAGTTACTATTAATCAAATATTGATTGAAATAAACAAAAATGCAATGGCGTAAAATATAACGAATTTTAAAAACGAAATTAAATCCACCAGAATGCATTTCGGCTACTTCGTAAACAAGTCAGCCATTTTCATATTTTGTTGCTAATCATTACTATTACCGACATGAATTATTTCAAAAGAAAATACGTTTTGGAAATTAGTCAAAAACAATTTATTTTGTCTTACCATACTGATTTGTGACCTGTTTGCGCTAATAAAAAATATATATAGTTATAAGCTTTTGAAGTTCCGTAAATATTGGATCTGAGGAAAGTAGGCATCTTTGTTTATGTTACTGACAAAACAAAATGTCTGCTTTCTTTCGGACTGTAATTATTAGGCTTTTGTTGATAGTTAAAACAAATGCATTACTTCCTAACCAGACACATTTATTCTAACGACTAGAAAGTCTTTGGTTGAGATCAGAGTGTAGTATCTGTTTCAATAGATCCTACACCCCTTAGACCGGTACCGTCTTGGCCTTCGGGTCTTGATTCCGCCTGTCTGTGGGTTTGTTCTGTACAGTTCTAGGAGGTCCAACCCTCCCAGGCTTTGCCTTCTCACCCTTTTAGAAGGGGTTAGTTTATTGCTAATCGCCTGAGGCGCCCCTACCGGGGAATGCCGACGGGTTTGGCCAGTAATTGTTTTGACAGCCAGAGTGCTCTTCTTTCTCTAGGGAGTTGGCTTCTCAATCCCACTTTCCGACCTTGTGTCACATCTTACCGCTGCGAGAGGAAGATAAATACAAAAAAAAACAAAGAAAGTCATTTATTTTTGTTTTGTTATATTTTTGGTGTTGTTATGGTGTAATGAGTCATCGTTTATTTAGGCCAAAAGCCACTCGAGGATAAGGTTTAATGAGATGGAATAATTTTCAGTTGAGTAATGAAGAATATTATGGAAGTACTCAAAATGATTAATCGAATGAACTAAGTTTTTTTTATATGGGGACGGTTTATGATGAGTTTAGATTTGAAGACGACTATAATGTATTCTGCAGGGAAGAAGTCCCGCGAGGATGTCTTCCACAGACGTTAAAAATAGCTTTGACATGTTTTAGCAAATTCTCATAGAAATTACTGCAGACCAATCATCCTGAGGAAGTCTTGAAATAAAGACGAAACGTTGATGAATACATGAAGAATATTTTTGGTTTTCCTTTTTTCATTTTCTATTACGTTGGAATATTATTTGCATAAGGGTAAGGAAAAGAAGACAGATATTTACATGGTATATATTTAATTTAACACACGTACACGCACGGGGATTTGATTTTTGTATAGACTTGGCGCGGCTTTCCAGGTTATTTTTTTTAATTATTATTTTATTTTAATTTTATTTAATTATTATTATTATTATTATTATTATTATTATTATTATTATTATTATTATTATTATTATTTGCTCACAAGGAGTTATCACACTGGTCATCGTCAGTGATTGCCCACTGCCAAAAACCTGTGGTATTCCCTGGAGTCTGAGTGACAACAAGTCTCCTCAGACTTTCAGTATGCTCCACCTCTTTTCGTTCATCACCGCTGATGACCTTGCGGTATCGCAACAGCCACCTACCACCGATTTCACGGTGATAAGGGCCATTGGTCCCCTCTGGGGCCCGAGTGGCAACAAGCCTCCCCAAGGTCCCAGAGCTGTCCGCGCTCTTCCAGTGGAGGTCTGGTTTGCGCTTTCCCTCCTCAACCCTCTGTCCATAATTTTCGTGGTGTTATTATTATTATTATTATTTTATTATTATTATTATTAGTAGTAGTAGTAGTAGTAGTAGTAGTAGTAGTAGTAGTAGTAGTAGTAGTAGTAGTATAATTGTTTTATTATTATTATTTTTTAGTGTTCTTATTATTTCATTATTAATATTATTATTAATATTATTATTAATATTATTATTATGATTATGGTTGGCGTTGTTATTGTTATTGTACTTATTGTTATAACTGTTATTATTTTTATTTATTAATTTTTATTTATTTATGTTTTTGTTATTATTAATTTATATTTATTATTGCTATTATTTTTTTAATTATTCAATTTATTTATTTATTTATATATTTTTAAATTTATTTCATGTATTTTTATTTTTCAACACTGTAGTTTCTCGTCGAGACATCCGTTTTGTCGTAGATTTTCAAGAGTTGTAACATTTGCAAAGAATATTGATTGAAAAGGGGGGGGTCTTGAGTACCCATTAATCCTTCTCTCGCTCTCTCTCTCACTCTCTCTCTCTCTCTCTCTCTCTCTCTATCTCTCTCTCTCTATCTATCTATCTATCTATCTATCTCTCTGTCTCTCTGTCTCTCTTTCTCTCTTTTTGTCTATCTCTCTTTCTCTCCTTCTCTCTCTCGCTCTTCCTCTCATTCTCTCTCTTTGTCTCTTTCCCTCTTTGTGTCTCTTTCTCTCTGTCTCTCTCTCTTTCTCTCTCTCTCTCTCTCTCTCTCTGTCTCTCTCTGTCTCTCTCTGTCTCTCTCTGTCTCTCTTTTCCTCTCTCTCTCTCTCTCTTCCTCTTCCTGTCTCTCTTTCTCTCTGTCTGTCTCTCTTCCTCTCTTTTTGTCTATCTCTCTTCTCTCCTTCTCTCTCTCTTTCTCTCATTCTCTCTCTTTCTCTCATTCTCTCTCTCTCTTTCTCTCTTTCTTTCTCTCTTCTTTTCTCTTTCTTTCTCTCTTGCGTGAAGTTTTCTTCAAAAAAATCATCCTGAGGAAGTCTTATAATAAACACGAAACGTTGATGAACATACATAAACAATATTTTTGGTTTTCCTTTTTCAATTTCCATCACGTCGGAACATTTTCTTCCTTTCTTTATCATTTATATATATATATATATATATATATATATATATATATATATATATATATATATATATATATATATATATATATATATATACAGGGTGCGTCAGGTATATGAGAACATATTTTCCATTTTATTAAATGATAAAAAAAATCAAACAAAAATATTCTTAATCAAAAACAATTATATAAACATGTAAGCTAAGGTATTGTTTAATAATTTAATTCAATGAAATTCCCCTCTACTTCAATGACAGCTTCGATTCGAGACCTAAACCGACTGCAAGCGCGCTTGAGATGGTCCTCATCTATGTTGTCCATCACTCTGACAATGGATGCTTTTAGAGAATCTTTAGTGTTGTGGGGGTGTTTATTAACATCTCTCTCCACGACGCCCCACACATAATAATCCAATGGATTCAGGTCTGGAGAGTTTGGAGGCCACAAGTTTGGAGTGATGTGATCATAAAAATGATCCGCCAACCATTCCTGAGTGTTTTGAGCCTTATGTGCTGGTGCAGAGTCTTGTTGAAAGATGTAGGGCCTTCCATTTGTTACTCTATCGATCCAGGGCTTAACAACAGTATCCAAGACTTCAATGTAAGCAGCAGAAGTGACTCTTAGTCCTTGCCGAAAGAAGTGTGGTGGCATCACATGTCCTTCGTTGCTAACAACCCCCAAAACCATAACAGTTGCAGGAAATTTTGTATGCATGACTGTTGGAACTTCGGAAGGGTCATTACACAGCCATCTGTCATTCCTTCTGTTTACCTTTTGATCTTGATCAAAGTTTTTCTCATCTGAGAAAAACCAAAGCATGCCTTGCTCAACAGGATGTTTCAGTTTGTTTAACAGCCTCTTGGACCTTATCAAACGATTCTCTTTGGTGGTCTCGGACATAAACTGGCCTCTCCTCATCACATAAGACTTGTAACTTAGATTTTCATGAACAGTCCTTCGAATTGTGGCTTCTGAAACATTCAGGTCTTTTGCGATGGACCTCATTGACTTTTGGGGGCTCTCATCAATAATATTCTGAACTTGATGAATAAATTCAGGTGTTCTAATCGTGTCTGACCGTTGGTCGTGCTTTTTACGTTTAACAACCTGCTTACAATCACCATCATTTTCTTCTAACTCCCTACGAACTTTATAAACAAAAGAACGGGCGACTTTAAGAAATTGTGCGATTTGTAAATCGCTATGATCTGCCTTTATTGCGACAATTACAGCCTGTCTTTTCATTTGTTCCGTTACATTATTATCTGCCATTTTTCATTATCTGCAAAAAAATAATAAAAATAATAAATATAACGTAACAATAACGACATTACGCGATGTTCTCAGATACCTGACGCACCCTGTATATATATATATATATATATATATATATATATATATATATATATATATATAAGTAATGATAAATATAGTGAATTGATTGTCGTGGTCGTCAAGTGTATTTACGTCGAGGGGGCACCAGGGCAGCAAGTTCATCGGAGCATAATCCATTGAAGTATTTGTAAAACAAGCCCAAGGATGCAACATTGCGGCGGCGGGACAGGGGCTGGAGCTTGGTGGATAGTGAGGGAGCTATTAAGTTGGCGACTCTTTTGGGGGCCTGTCTAAGAGGGAGAGACTAGAGACTTAGACTTTGTCAAACAGGAAGAGACTAGAGACTTAGACCTTGTCTAAGACGAAGAGACTAAAGACTTAGACTGTGTCTAAGACGAAGAGACTAAAGACTTAGACCTTGTCTAAGACGAAGAGACTAGAGACTTAGACCTTGTCTAAGACGAAGAGACTCAAGACTTAGACCTTGTCTAAAAAAGAAGAGATTATATATATATATATATATATATATATATATATATATATATATATATATATATAAGTGTTTAAGGTTAATATATATATTGTGTGTATTTAGGCAGCATTTTCTCATTTATGCAAACATTGTTAAAAATAATAGAATTAATCTGTTTGATTATACCTTTTTTATTTTTTCAAATGAATAAATGTTCCATAGGTTTCACATCTTTCACGAACGTTTTCGATTCTTCGTCGAATTATTTTTTGTGGGGGGGGGGGGATACAGCGGCGGATCAAGCGAGACCATCGCACTCTTCCTCTTACCCCCCCCCTTTCTCTTCTCGCTTCTGCTTCGCCGGTAAGGTCGTCAGTGAGCGCATGAAGTTAAAACTTAAGGTGTTTTAAATATTTTTCCGATTTATTTATTAAATAACTTCAATTAATTACTGTTAATATAGACGAAACTATTGCATATAGATAGCAAACATAAGCCAATGCAATTCCAAATTAATAATACTAAACATTAATTAACAAGCCGCGCATGCGTGGCCCCCCTTTGTATGTGACTCGATGTGGCGAGTGTAAAATGCAATAAATTTGGGCAATTTGGGGCATTTTTGACCCCATGGAGACGCGAACCAGAATTTTTCTGAGGTCAAGGATGCTCATTTTATATCCAGAACAATTGCCTCTACATTTTGGCCAAGTTTCAGAAATATTGAATGTATGCATCAAACGTTATGGGAGGAAAGGGTCATTTTTTTGCCATTTTAGGGGACTTTTGACCCCCTGGGGGCGCGAACCAGATTTTTTCCAAGGTCAGCGATACTTATTTTCTATTAGGAACAATTGCCTCCACATTTTGGTCAAGTTTCAGAGAAATTGAATGAATGGATGAAACGTTATGGGGCAAAAAATGTCATTTTTTGCCATTTCGGGGCCTTTTGACCCCCGGGGGGGGGGGGGGGGGGTAACCAGATTTTTTTTCAAAAATCGGAGAATGTCACTTTCTAATCTGACCAAAGTTACAACTTCATGCAAAATTTCAGAGAAATTCAATGGATGGTTGCGGAGAAAAATCCGAACGGACGGACACACGGACGGACGGACGGACGGACGGACGGACGGAAATGCCTTAAAACATAGGTCTCCCGATTTTATAAATCGGGAGACCAATTATGAACGGTTTGCCTCCCCTCTTTGGGGAGGAGTAAGTTTATTGCTTACTGCCTGGGGCGCCCCTACCGGGGAATGCCGGCGGGAATGCCCAGACAATTTTTAATGGCCAGAGTGCTCACTTTCTCGGGCGCTGGCTTTTCAAACCCCACTTTCCCGACCCGACCTTGGGTCACATCTTACCTTGTGGGAGTAAGATAAAACTGGTCGTGTGCCTAACCTCCTGGGGAGGTAAATTAAATGTTGTGTTATTGATTTAAATAACAGTAACCCGTTTTTATTATAATATTGGAGTTATAAATGGAAAAAACTTTCGCATTTATTCATTGCTCACCCCCACCCTTAAACATTTTTTAATTTTTTTTTTAATTTTACACGACTGACTTCACCAAGCCCGGACACTGTTCCTACTGCTTCCAGCAGGGGCTACTATTTCCTCCCATCAACCATCATGTAAACCCAATATGTTCACGTACTTGCATGACATTTTTCTTAAAATTATCATCCTGAAGAAGTCTTACAAATAAAGGCGAAACGTTGATGAACACATAAAAAATACATCCTTTTTGGTTTTTCCTTTTTCATTTCCCATTACATCGGATTACCTTCATCCTTTCCTTTCCCATATATATATATAATATATATATATATATATATATATA
>OY744551.1:7796842-7826842 GCA_963556195.1 Sepiola atlantica
TCTCTCTCTCTCTCTCTCTCTCTCCTTGTTTTTCTCTCCTTCCCTTTTTCTTTTTTTCTCTTTTTCTCTCTCTTCCTTTCTCTCTTTATCTCCATCTCCCTCTTTCTCTCTCTCTATATATATCTCCACTTTTATTCTCCTTTCACTCTCTCCTCTCTCCACCTCCCTCCCTCTCCCCTCTCATCCCACCCCCTCTTTCATTCATTCAATTCTCCGTTTTATTCTCCCCCAAATAAACGCAAACATTTCAGTCGTAGTTGAACACATTTTAGGACGCCGACTTTGATGTGGCGAGAGACAACACCAGTGGATGCGGTACAGGAATAATGATACATTTTATACAGAAATACGCACCTCGCGTTTGTATTAACTTTTGTATCAACTCTCCACACACTATGTAGATATGAGGGTAGTGGCGTGCATAGGTCTTATGATGTCACGGGTCAACTCTTCCACTGTATTCCCGAAAAACTCTTGGACCGGTACCGTCTTAGTCGTAGGGACTTCATTCCGCCGGTCTTAGGGTTTATCCTAGGCAGTTCTAGGAGGTCCGCCCTCCCAGGCTTTGCCTTCTCACCCTTTGAGCAGAGGTTAGTTTATTGCTAATCGCCTGAGACGCCCCTGCCAGGGAATGCCGACGGGGCTGCCCAGGCATTTTTTGTAGGTCAGAGTGCTCATCCTCTAGGGCTCTGTCTTTTCAAACCCACTTTCCGTCCTTGTGTCGCCTCTTACCGTTGTAAGATGGAAATAAATACAAAAAAAAAAAAAAAAGTAATTTATTTTTGTTTTGTTATATTTTTGGTGTTGTTATGTAGTAATGAGTCATCATTTATTTGGGCCAAAAGCCACGCGAGGATAAGGTTTAATGAGATGGAATGATTGTCAGTTGAATAATGAGTAATATTATGGGAGTATTCAAAATTATTAATTGAATGAACTAAGTTTGTTTTTTTATATATGAGGACGGTTTATGATAAGTTTAGATTTGAAGACGACTATGTTGTATTCTGCAGGGAAGTTTGGTTTATTAAAAAGAGTTAGGTTTTTTAAAATCAAGTATAGGTCCCAGTACTGAAAAATATTCTAAACTAGTTGGTTCTGCCAGTTCGCTATCGCTTCGCAAAGTCCACTACTTGAAATACTCGGAACATTCATTTAAAATAATAAACATTCCATTCATAACTTTGTTGTAAACACGATACCAAATCTTTCTCACATTTCCATATAGATAGATAAACATTAACATTTCGGTATTTTAATACAAATGAATTCATTATTAAAAGGTGACCGTAAAGAAAGGAAAAGAAAGAAGAAATCAATTTCCCTGTTAACTTGTAGTTTAGAAATAGATCACAACTTGTTGAAAATCAAGTTGGTCCCTCTAAAAAAATGAACATCAAAAACAAATGGCAAATATTTGTCGAGAAAATAAAACAATATTACGAAACAGAATTATTTGTTATATTAAAATGAATTAAAAAAACAATAACAAATAATAGTTAATTAATAAAATGTCCTTTTTCAAAACCAATATGCAAATTAGTTTATCACGCAACTGTTATCGCATATACATAAGCAGTACATAAACAATATGATGCGCCGGTATCTTTAAGTTGAATTAAATTAGTTATGTGTTTGTACCAGTCGGGTATACGTCCGCGACAATCCGACAGAGGGTTGGCTGTTGTGGTTTCATCTAGTCCTGCTCTGTCGGGTTGAGATATGGTTGGAATACGAATAAAATTATCAAATCGAATATCAAAATTGAAAATTCCGGAGAGTTCTGGTAACATTTATTTGTTGTATATTTGATTCTTTCACCCCTTTTTTTTGTTTAGTTGGCTGTTGGTTAAAAATTCCCCAATTAGATGTCACGTTGTATAACAGCCCGAGAGATCTAACATTTAGGGTGTTTTATACTGAAGGCAGTCTAAGCTGCTAACACTTCATTCTCAAAAACAAAAAGGATTGATAAGGCATCCACACCCCTCTCTAAACTAACTACAAGAGTCTGGGAAAACAGCAATCTTACCACTTCTACCAAGATGGCCGTCTACAGAGCGTGCGGTCTCAGTGTCCTACTGTATGGGAGTGAGTCCTGGACCACATACTCAACACAGGATAGGAAACTCCAGGTCTTCCATAAGAGGTGCCTACGTAGGATACTTGGTATCACATGGCAGGACAGAGTGGGCCACAATGATGTCCTGCAAAAAGCAGGTATTCCATTCATCTACTCCCTACTGCGTGAGCGACGTCTTCGCTGGCTGGGCCATGTGCGCAGGATGGATGATGGGCGCATCCCTAAAGACCTTCTCTACGGCGAGCTTGCCTCAGGCTCAAGAAAAACGGGTCGTCCCCATCTCCGCTTCAAGGATGTCTGCAAGCAAGATATGAAGGCTTGCTCAATTGAAATAAATACACGAGAAGCCGCTGCAGCTGATAGACCTGCCTGGAGGAAACAGATACGCCAGGGAATGATCATCAGTGAGAAGACCCTCCACGATGAAAACGCTGCGAAGAGAGCTAGGAGAAGAGCGAACCTACAGGCAGACCAACAAGCCGAGGTGACACATTGCGCAACAGCTTTCGTATGTCAAGGCTGTAGTAGACCATGCAACTCAAGAATTGGTCTCTACAGTCACACAAGAAAAATTCCAACCTGCTTTTTTTAATCTTTCTGTTTTCTGTTCTTCAAAGAAAATTCGTGTTTCTGTTTGGCCGGCTAAAACTCAGAGACACCCTACCTAAAAGTCTAACAATCACAGACAGCATGAATTGGAACAAATACATAGCAGATACTGCCAGGTCTGCTGCAAAGAAGGTGGGCTCCCTTTACCGGGCTAGAAAACTCCTTTCACTTACCAGAATCCTACATCTCTACAAAGCCACCATTCGCCCATACATGGAGTATTGCTGAAACACATCTGGGCTGGTGCACCAACCACACATCTTTCCCATCTGAAACTAGGTCAAACAGTCAGTCAGCTGGATAAATAAACATTGCTCTTTATTATAAAGTGCATGATACCTTTTTTATAGATGGGATATTTTAAATTCGCTCATTTTAGCATTTTGTAATTAAAACCAGTTCTCCAACAACGACTGGACTTACCTATGTTTTCATATGCCACTTGCTGTTTTTATTTGAGGATTTTTAGACAAGTACAGCCGGGCCGTCCCCCGTATACATTACAAGGCAATTACTTAAAGTCCCAACGCCTACTGGAATTACTAAATTTGTTTTGAGGTGTGGGGAGAAGAAGGAATTTATTTCAATAAACACTCGATCTAGTGTTACAAGTAGGTCAAGTAGATGCGAGAAATACACACGAGAAGTCTTAGACGTTGAATAATAGGCATGGTGTTGCCTCGGGTGATAGCTAGGGAGATACGCTGGAACATCCAAGCAGTCTATCGTCTGTCCAATGTCTCGTATGAAGCGTAAAGTAGCGAGACCGAAGACTCAGTGTTTTCATGTGCCACGTTTTATTTTGCTATTTTTACTTCAAGATCTTTTTCAGCCGGACCGTTCCCCGTATACATTACAAGCCAGTTACCTAACTTGTAACTACGTATTGCATTGTTCACTTACAGTAATACACTTGTTTTTATATTTGTATATTGGGCGTTCGAGTAATTTTCAAATACTTTCGGATAACATTACAAAAACAACAAGCGCCAAAAAAACATTAGATCCACATATTAAATTTGGACAAATCGGAAGTAGAAATTCTGTCAAAATGGCGACTGTGAACAAACTTTACAAGGTCAGAGGTTATGGTCCTATCAGATCGCGGGCTTCATTGTCTCTAAAATGAATAGAGGTTAATTCACTAAGGAGCGTAGCAAGTGGACCTAACCCTAAACTTAACCCTAACCCTAAGCCTAATCATAACCCCTAACCTAACACTAACCCTAACCCTAACCTTAACCCTAACCATAACCCTAACCATAACCCTAACCCTAACCTTAACCCCAAACCCAACCCTAACCCTAAGAATAACCTTACCCTTAACCCTAAACCCTAGCGCTAACCCTAACCCCTAACCCCTAACCCTTAACCCTAACCCTAACCATAACCCTTACCTTAACCCTAACCCTAACACTAACTCTAACCCCTAACCCCTAACCATAACTCTAACCTTAACCCTAACCCGAACCTTCACTCTAACCCTAACCTTAACCATAACCCTAACCTTAACCATAACCCTAACCTTAACCATAACCCTAACCCTAACCTTAACCCTAACCCTAACCTTAACCCTAACTCTAACCCTAACCATAACTATAAGCATAACCCTAACCTTGGGTTTACTTTCATCCTTTATTTTGTCCTTTAGTCCTCACATTCCATGAGCGATGTTTCTGGCAAAGGAGGAAGAATTGCTGTTTTCTGGGTCGGAATCTATCCACCTAACACTTATCGTTGACTTATTTTTTTACCATGAAGTAGTATTTTATTTTTAGTTCCTTACATTAAGTGGATTCATGCCTTGTCTGGAGCGATTTCCATTTTAAAAAAATTAATGACGAGAAACGACATTTTATTTTTATCCATTCATTAAAATTTAACTAATTCTACCAGAACGCATTGAGCTTTTAGCGGTTCAATAATCTTAGTTCTGCTTACCCCGGCATTTCCTCCAGGTTGGCGAAAGGAGAGTAGAAAGTGGACAACCTTGGGTTTACTTTCGGCAGCCTCGTAACTCTCGCTTCCCTTATTTTGTCCTTTAGTCCTCACATTCTATGAGCGATGTTTCTGAACAAGGGGGAAGAATTGCTGTTTTTCTGTGTCAGAGTCTATCCATCTATAAATTATCGTTAGCTTATTTTTGACATTTGAGTAGAATTTTTTAAGCTCCTTACACTAAGTGGCTTCATGCCTTGTCTGGGGCAATTTTCATAAAAAACTGAAAACAAAAACAAAAATACTAACAAGCACTATTATCGACGGTAGTATGAGTACAACTGGGCGGTTCCCCGTATTCATTACACACCAGTTAGCCAATATGCCAACTCCTAGTGGAGTTACTAGCATTTTTATGTGACATATTCTTGCCGTTTCTATTCCAAGATGTTTGTATTATGATTTCTTTTCTAATCTTCGAAACAACATTGAAGTCCGCAGGGACTGCGATGTCTATAAGAAAACACTTTCCCTTTTTTTACGATAGCTGATCGATATGTCTGGCCGATTAGCTTCGATTGTTATGTGTTTATAGTAACGTCCTTCTTCTTCTTCTTCGCCTTCTTTTTCTTCTACTTCTTCTTCTTTTTCTTCTCTTCTTCTTCTTCTTCTTCTTCTTCTTCTTCTTCTCCTTCTTCTTCTTCTTCTTCTTCTTCTTCTTATTATTATTCTTCTCCTTATTCTTATTCTTCGCCTTCTTCTTCTTCTTCTTCTTCTTCTTCTTCGCCTTCTTCTTCTTCTTCTTCTTCTTCTTCTTCGCCTTCTTCTTCTTCTTCTTCTTCTTCTTCTTCGCCTTCTTCTTATTATTATTCTTCTCCTTATTCTTATTCTTCGCCTTCTTCTTCTTCTTCTTCTTCTTCTTCGCCTTCTTCTTCTTCTTCTTCTTCTTCTTCTTTTTCTTTCGCCTTCTTCTTCTTCGCCTTCTTCTTCTTCTTCTTCTTCTTCTTCTTCTTTTTCTTTCGCCTTCTTCTTCTTCGCCTTCTTCTTCTTCTTCTTCTTCTTCTCCTTCTTCTTCTTCTTCTTCTCCTTCTTCTTCCTCTTCTTCTTCTTCTTCTTCTTCTTCGCCTTCTTCTTCTTCTTCTCCTCCTTATTCTTCTTCTTCTTCTTCTTCTTCTTCTTCTTCTTCTTCTTCGCCTTCTTCCTCTTCTTCTTCGCCTTCTTCTTCTTCTTCTTCGCCTTCTTCTTATTATTATTCTTCTCCTTCTTTTTCTTCTTCTTCGTCTTTTCTTTGCTTTCCTTTTTGTTGTTTTCTTTTATCTCGCTTTTTTTAAATACGCTTATGATCACGTTGACGCACCGGTTCCCGTAAAATCGCCAAAGTTAAGCGACGTTGACTCTGACCAGTAGTAAATGGGTGACAATTTCTGTATGTAAGTAAAATTTATTTTAATTAACTTACAATCGTATGCAAAAAAAGTTTTCAGTTTCGGTAGAAATTAATCCAACGATCAATCAATCTTCACTTTCTTCCTTGTATTCTTCTTCTTCTTCTTCTTCTTCTTCTTCTTCTTCTTCTTCGCCTTCTTCTTCTTCTTCTTCGCCTTCTTCTTCTCCTTCTTTTTCTTCTTCTTCTTCTTCTTCTTCTTCGCCTTCTTCTTCTCCTTCTTTTTCTTCTTCTTCGCCTTCTTCTTCTTCGCCTTCTTCTTCTTCGCCTTCTTCTTCTTCTTCTTTTTCTTCCCCTCCTTCTTCTTCTTCTTCTTCTTCTTCTTCTTCTTCTTCGCCTAGTCATTTTTTTCTCTCATTTGCCATTTTAGAATTGAGTACTCACAAAAGCGCCCAAGATTCGCAGTAAAAGTGGAACTATGGAATCGGTAGGATTCGAACTGTAATACAAAAGAAAGTAATTTTTTAACTTTCATCTGACGAAGCTGTTGTGACGAACGTGAAACTCGAACTTAAATTAGGATCAAAGTGTAGTATATCTTCTGTCAAAAGATGGTTGAATGTATCATGATGGCTGCGTTCGCACCGGATGTCCATAAAATGGAAATATGTCACAAACTCCAGCAAGGGTTTTGGAGACAGACCCCCCCCATAACGAGATATATTCTGAAACTATATTAAACAGAGTACTTAGTTAAGTATGTTTCAATTTGAATGAAGGTGTTACAAGAATTTCGCGGGGTCTGCGTTTACGCCGGACGTCCATAGAATGGAAATATCGCAGACGTAGCACCTGCATAAGCCGACCGAAATAAAAAAGGGGATTCAATTATCTAACAGTGAAAAAAAATAGGAACCTTAACTTGAGCGTGAAATATTAAAACGGGAATCATCAGTTGTTTACCCTGTAACTGTTTCGGAGATTTAAAAATAGGACAGTTATAATATTCATGGATCCCCAATGGTACTGATCAAACGACAACTTCTCCCAATAATCTAATGTAGAAATAATTCAGCTTTAATTTCACTAATATACACATAAATAAATAAATAAATAATAATAATAATAATAATAATAATAATAATAATATATTGCACTTTATACTACAGTGTGATATGGTAATTTGCATATTAAATAACATTAATTATAACAATAATAATAATAATAATAATAATAATAATAATAATAATAATAATAATAATATCCAAACACTACACCAAGAACCATTCTGCAATATGGTAGCTAGCAATGAAATTATATAGGAATAAAAATTGCATTTAAAAAAAAAAAACTTAAGTACCTTTGGTACCAGATATATATATATATATATATATATATATATATATATATATATATATATATATATATATATATATATATATATATATATATATATATATATAAGGAGAATTATTTATTTACTTTAAAAAATTGAGTACTTTCGGTGATATACGCCCTTGTCAAAGATATATATATGTTGACATTTTTATAATTAATGTTGTAATATTTTATCAGTAATAGTTCTAATGACAAAGCAAGATATTTTTTTGAAATATAAGTAATTGTTAAAACAATAACAGTAACAATCCAAGTTATAAAATGAAATAATCCTCCACCCCCCCCAAAAAAGGGGCTTATATTGATAAGAATAAAATAAACGATGTTTGCTTTGTTTTATTTGTCAAAACTTAAGTTATGAGATAAATTTGATGGCTTACCCGCTCTACACATTTCGGCCTGAAATGTTGTAATGTGATCGATGTTGAAAATCCCGCGGTGTTGAGCAGGTTCTTCTACCATTGTTCGATAAGTATTGACCGCTGTTTCCGATAATAAAGGTCGCATCTTTTCTATAGGTTCAATATTGATATCCGTATTGTTAGATTTAAACTTAGTGAACCACCGCTTAACGGTTTGTTCTATAGTGGGGTCTTGTCTTTCAAAGGTTTTCTTTATATTCTCGACAGCTTCAGTTTCATCATGTCATTGAATTCATGTTTAAAAATAGTTCTTGCTTCCTGAGTTTGTACCATTATTTTTGGTCCCCCGATTTTGAAAAATCGGGGGACTTATGTTTTGAGGCATGTCCGTCCGACCGTCCGTCCGTCCGTCCGTCCAGATTTTTCTCCGCAACCATCCATTGAACATTTTTTGCCCCATAACTTTTCATCCATCCATTCAATTTCTCTGAAACTTGGCCAAAATGTGAAAGCAAGTGTTCCTAATAGAAAAAAAGTGTCGCTGACCTTGGAAAAAATCTGGTTCGCGCCCCCAGGGGGTCAAAAGCCCCAAAATGGCAAAGAATAACCCTTTTCTCCCATAACGTTTGATCTATCCATTCAATTTCTCTGAAACTTGGCCAAAATGTGGAAGCAATTGTCCCTAATAGAAAAAAAAGTGTCGCTGACCTTGGAAAAAATCTGGTTCGCGCCCCCAGGGGGTCAAAAGCCCCCAAAATGGCAAAACATAACCCTTTTCTCCCATAACGTTTGATCTATCCATTCAATTTTTCTGAAACTTGGCCAAAATGTAGAGGCAAATTGTTCTGAATATAAAATGAGCATCCTTGACCTCCGAAAAATTCTGGTTCGCGCCCCAGCGGGTCTAAGAGGGGGTCAAAAATGCCCCAAATTGGCCAAATTTATTGCATTTTACACTCGCCACATCGAGTCACATACAGAGGGGGGGCACACACGCGCGGCTTGTTTATTACTAATTTATCAAGGAAAGTGTAGGCAAGCAACATGGACGAATTCGTCTCAACTCGAAACCACGTAATTAAAAATCATAATAATTTGCAAATATTTAAAACTCAAAGCTATTTTTTCTAGAGATCACAACACTACTTTAATATTAGCATCAATAAGGTGGACAATGAACAAAGGAGAAATACGAATTCATCAAAATGTTTCAAAGAAACGTGATTTGAAATTCTAGACAGACAATGGGACAATTAGTATCCGAGGGATTCTGGGTCAGAAGAGATTTAACATAGTATGATGTAGAACAAGTAACATAAATAAAGACGATCCTTTTAATGGAAATTGCTTCAGACAAGGCATGAAGCCACTTGATGAGCTATAAAAGAACGAAAGATAATTATCGCAAAGACAAGGGAAGCCTATCGAACTTAATCCTGGATAAATCAATGCGGTAGGAGGAAAACAGTTATCAGGAAGAGAGTTCCACAAGCTTGTAGTTCTTGGGGAAAAGCTTCTGGAATATGAAGCTGTATGATAACTAAGTATAAAAACAGCGAATTGGTGAAGACTACTAGACCAACGAGTTAAACGAGCTGGAATAAAAGAAGCATTGAATAGATCAGACAATTATTAAGCACACATGTTATAATAGTATTTATAGAAAAGACTGAGACTAGCAACATTACGTCTGTGTGAAAGAGAGAGAAAAGAGGAAATAAAGGGTGGAGGCTAACTTAATTACAGATTTTTAAAAAGGGACAGTTTTGTGTCGTCTTTCTTTTACTGCTCCACAAATGCGAAAAGTGGTTGCCACTAAAATGAAGAATCGAAACAAGAAATTGTTTTCATATATTACAATTTATTGATGCCGACCCTAACCCTAACCCTAACCCTAACTAAACTTTACATACAGTGTAAGCTTCCCAGCCTAACAATTCTTACTCAATCGATAATCACAATTTTACTTCAACCATAACATCAATAAGGCGAAACAATAGACAAAAGAAAAATATGGATTCATCAAAATGTGATTTGAAATTCTGGACGGACAATGGGACAATTAGAATCGGGGAAAAAGTGGACCAGAAGAGATCTAACGTAGTATGACGTAGGACAAGTATAGTATAAACGCTTTGTTGGTATTCCTAGCAGCTTCAATTTTATCATATTAAATCCATATTTTAAAATAGTGCTTGCTCCCTACATTTGAACGATAATTTGGAGTTTATAATTGATCAATCACTATAAAAATATGATGCAGACAATGTACAGCGTAGGTTAGAAACACGGGCGAAGTTGTTTCAAGCCACGAATCAAAGACAGCATGAAATAATTATTTTTGGAGAGAGATTGGATAGACGGACATTCCTTTGACCTTAACGGTAATAAGGCGAACAAGGATGATCTGTGATCAGACCGAAATAACTTGAAATTAGGTAATTATATGACGCAGGTAATGGACAATGTAAGTTAGAAACACGGGCAATGTCTCAACTAAAAACCACGTTATTAAAGAAATATAATAATTAAAAAAACATTTTGTGTAAGTTGTCAAAAAAGCATCTTTTGCAGCTGTACTCTCTCTCTCTCTCTCTCTCTCTCTCTCTCTCTCTCTCTCTCTCTATATATATATATATATATATATATATATATATATATATATATATATATATATATGTATATATATATAGAGATATATATATATATATATATATATATATATATGTATATATATATAGATATATATATATATATATATATATATGTATATATATATATATATATATATATATATATATATATATATCCTCTTCCGTCGATCTCTCCATCTTATTCTCTGTCTCTTTTCGAACGACGTATTATAAAACATTTAAAACGCGACCATTATCTTAACAATTAGTTTTCGGAATCCTTTAACAAAAACAGTTATGTCTCTTTTGGTCTCCGTCAAATGCCAGCAGTAAACACATACACAACACAATTTTATGGTTCAACTCTTTTATTGTGCTTCTGGCTAGAGAAATCACTTCGTGAACCATGGTATACTTGCCATTTAGATATGGCGCATATTTATGCCAGTGGAGAAGGGGGCTTATCAGCATTAGCTATCCACTTTGTCTCCAAATCTCGGGCATCACAGCCAAATAAGACTTCCTATATTCCCGTTCATCAAAATATAACAAAGGTACAAAGTTAAGGTTTCTTTTTATCATTGTTATGCTTGAGAAAATTCAGGCACCTAATAAACTTCTGCTCCTACCCCTGAGCAACATATTACGCTACATTTTCGTTAATGGTAAGCATTTTAAAACCGGGACGTTAATGTCAGTGCTGGTTTGTGAATTGGAACCAAATACATTGAAGACATTGCTAGGACTGCTGCAAAGAAGGTGGGCTCCCTCTACCGTGCTAGTAAACTTCTCACACCTGACATTATCCTATATCTCTGCAAGGCCACCATCCGCCCATGCATGCAGTATGTTGCCACATCTGGGCTGGTGTATCATCCACTAGTCTCTCCCTCTTAGACAAGGTCCAGAAAAGAGTCGCCAACTTAATAGGTGCCTCACTATCCACCAAGCTCCAGCCCTTATCCCATCGCCGCAATGTTGCTTCCTTGTGCCTGTTCTACAAGTACTTCAATGGACTGTGCTCTGATGAACTTGCTGCTCTGGTGCCCCAACGACGCCAATTCACTAGACCAACCCGACAATTTGACAAATACCATCCGTTCACTGTGGAGTTCCCCAGATTCCGAAGAGCTTTCTACTCTAAAAGCTTCTTTCCTCGTGCTGCTGGACTCTGGAACTCCCTCCCTGTTCCCTGTTTTCCTGGCGGTACTCACATGCAGAAATTTAAAACTAATGTAAACAGACATCTCGCTGCATAACTCCCAATTTAGGTTGTTCCCCCCCTCTTAAAAAAAAAAAAAAAAAAACTCTCACCCTTTTTCTCAGTAGACCCCTTACGTCTACAGTGGGGTACTGCTTTGTTTGGGGTGAACTATGTTAAAAACAAAACAAAACAAACAAACAGAGACGTTAGTGTTAACGTTACGCTTCCAAATGACACTGTAATAATTGAAGTTAACTTTCAAAATCATATTTAAAAAAAACAGAAAAATATTGTTAAAAAACAAAGGGTATAGTAAGAAAGCAAATGTAAAAACCTTTACCGGGCAACGCCATGACGGGTCCGCTAGTATTTGAAACTAATGCCATAAATGTAATTGTTAAGCTTTTTACTCATTCACACTTATTTAAATCGAAAGTAGTTTAACCTAAAAATTATATAAATTGATGAAGTATCGATTGCAATTAACTTAAATCGACACTAATTATATATATTTATAAATTAAAGTGATGTAAACTTAATGCGATTATTTCGGTTTCGTAATCTCTACATCCGCACCATCCCCATCCGCGTCCTCATCCACTTGCACCGAGCATTATCCTAATAATCGGGTTTCTGCATCACATCATCTAACAAAAACAAGGGTTTACAGAATAAATTGCCTGCAAAGGTGTTGCATCACTTATGTCTCTTAATAATACTGCTGATGTGTTTGTTTTTTTTAATAATCACCTAAAAGAGAAAATCAGCAACAATGGTGATGAATCGTTTTAAATTGAAGAATATAATAATAGTTGTCTACCTTAAGTTAATTTTTTGTTCTTTTCCTGTATAAGTTTTTAAAAAAATATGCAAACAAATAAATATTAAAAAACTAAAATGACTTCTCTGCATCCCGGGCAACGGCGGGTAGGGGCAGCTAGTTTCGTTTGTAAATCAGAACTAAGCAACGTCGGTGGAAATTGACATCGTTCTGCAATCTATTTATAAAACTAGGTTCGCGTGTGTGTGTGTGTGTGTGTGTGTGTGTGTGTGTGTGTGTGTGTGTGTGTGTGCGTGCGTGCGGGGGGGGGGGATGCGGGTGTGTGTGTGTGTGTGATATTCTGCTCATCTCGTGGCTCCACGCTGTTAACGTAATACTAACGTTTTCTTCATTGTTCATTGTTCCAAATGGCGTGCTGTTTGGGTCGACAACGAGCTTTTAATAAAATAAATACCGAATAGTCAAAGAAGATCTCTCTCTCTCTCTCTCTCTCTCCCTCTCTCTATCTCTCTCTCTCTCTCTTTCTCTTTCTCTCTCTCTCTCTCTCTCTCTCTCTCTCTCTCTCTCTATATATATATATATATATATATATATATGTATATATATATAAATATTTAAATATATATATGTGTTCGTGTGCTTCTGCGCGTTCTCTCTCTCTCTCTCTCTCTCTCTCTCTCTCTCTCTCTCTCTCTCTCTGTATCTATCTATCTATCTATCTCTGCTCCGTCTCTCTCTCTCTCTCTTTCACCCTTTTTTTTCTCTCTATCCATCCCTCTCGATCTAACTAGCTATTTATCAATCTCTTGTTTCATTTCTGTCTGTCTGTCTGTCTCTCTCTCTCTCTCTCTCTCTCCCTCTCTCTCTCTGTCTCTCTCTCTCTCTCTGTAGGTCTGCCTGTCTCTCTCTCTTTTCATTTTCTCTCATTCTACTCTCTATCTCTCTTTATTATCTTTTCCACCCTTTCTCTCTCTTTCTCTCTCTCCCTTCTCCGTCGCCTCTCTCTCTCTCTCTCTCTCGATTTTCTCTTTCTCTTTCTACTCTCGCTTTCTCTCTCTCTCTCTATCTATCTATCTTTCTTTCTCTCTACTCACCCCCCTCACTCTATCCTTCTCCTCATTTCCCACCCGAACCAACGCTGTCTCCCCTTACCACAACTGCTGACGCACTCGCTTTACATAAAACGGTGCCGTCTGGAATCTCTTCCCTCATCTCCCCTTCCCCGTCTTTCCCCTCCAGCCTCTCTACAACCTCATTCTTTTATTTATTTATCAACTCGTAATATATTCGAAAGAAACGAAATAATATATAACATGAGATTTAATCACACCAAACATTTTGAATAAAATATACAAAAATAGAAAAAAAAACGGGTTAGTCTCTGCTCAGATTTTGCGAGTACAACATCAACCGCCTCTTATTCTTTCTTTTTATTCAAACTTCGGTTTTATTTTTTTTATATCAGAGACACGTACGTAAGTCGATAGTTTTGCAGTGATAGCGACCATAGAATCATATACAGGGTTGTTCATACTTCTCGCCAAAGATGATTACTTAATTTCTCCTGACTAGCCAATTTTCATTTGTTATTGTTGACCCATGTTATTTACAATAGACTAAAGTACTTCGGTTCTTCTTCCTCTTTCGTGTGAATCAGAGGATGCTGGCGTTGGCATTAGTTTCCCCGATGGTTTTCTAGTTAGAAATCTTTCTGGAAAGACATCGGGTACTTACGGGAAGGGCCACGAGAAGGTTGCCAACATCCTTAAGTGAAAGTGATACTGTGGAACCGACTGGATTCGAACTTGGAACAGTCCGTGTCGATATCCACTAACCACCGTCACCTCCCAAGTACTCCGGTTAAAAAGGAGTATAGCGTTCTGAACAGAATGCGATACAAAAATTTTGTATAGTGGATAAATATTGTTTCCTGTTGTTTTTGTTAAATATTAGTAAATCTGGAACAATTTCGAGTTAAAATCTAATTCGTTTTACGCATGGAAGCTTAAGAAGAACACGCTTGAAATGCGTAAATAGTCGCTAATGGAGTCCTCGAAGAAACGGAAGTTGGGGGCAAAAAATGGTATCTAGATAAAATTCGGGGCGATACTAATATTAATGAAACGAACTGGAATCTTGTAATTAAAGTATTTATTTATAAACAAACAAACAAAAATTACTTTAACAAAATATACAAACGTAAGATTTTTATAAATATTTTGAAAATGAGACTGAGGTAAACCGAACTAAAACCAGTAATTTTCAAATATAAAAAAAAATTAAAACATAAAATCAAAGAAGGTAAAAATATTTCACAAGATTTTTATTTAAAAAAATAAACAAACATAAAATTAAAATATGTATTAAAAAATAGATTAAACCGAAAGATGGCCGCTTTCGCAATCAGGATCCCTGGACCTTTGAATGGACTCCCAGGAGATGCAGTAAATGCGCCAACAATGCAAACATTCAAAGCGAGTTTGGGCAGGTGATAGGCTACTGTATCCTCTTCTGTGTAAATTTCTACCACCGTTTCCTTACGTGGCAACTAAAGCATACTGTATTACTTGGATTATTCGGACTACTGTTCTCATCTTGCGTTTTATTCTCACAACGTTTTGGCCGATGTAACCTCCGACTTTATATTTCAGAATATGTGAGATGAGGATTGATAATTTGGATTATTTGGATTATTTGGATTATTCGGACTACTGTTCTCATTTTGGGTTTTATTCTGACAACGTTTTGGCCGATGTAACCTCCGACTTTATATTTCAGAATATGTGAGATGAGGATTGATAATTTGGATTATTTGGATTATTTGGATAATTTGGATTTTCGGACTACTGTTCTCATCTTGCGTTTTATTCTCCCGATGTTTCGGCCGACGTGACCTCCGACCTTTTTCAGGTACGTCTTGTCGAACTTAGGAATCTTTATGTCGAACTCGGGAATCTGTCCGGAATTCCGAATGGAACCCTTTATTTCCTCCACGGGAGTATCTTGCTCTCGTCCTATCAGCCATGACCGGGTAGAAGTCTTAAGTAATTTGTAATTGTATTCTTCGTATCGCCCATACTGAGGATTGAACCTTCAACCTCCAGAAGACTGTCACTTAGAACTGATTATTACTTAGCACTTTTATCCGTTACGCCACATGTCTTTACGGACTAATTATATTCTTAGTATCGCCCGTACTGAGAAATGAACCTTCAATCCCCAGAAGACTGTCAAGTAGCACTAATCATTACTTAGCACTTTATCCGTTACGCCACAGGATCTTGAAGTATGCGTGTTTTACTTTTTGCCAAATGTATTAAATTTAATTGAACAATAACAAATGAAAATTGGCTAGTCAAAAGCAACGTTTGATTTGTCAACTTAAATGCTATTTGGGCCTGAGTTTTTTTAATCTGATACGATAACTGTATATGGTAGATAACATAGTACAACAATAACAAATGAAAATTGGCAAGTCAGAAGCTTAAATGCTATTTGGGTCTGACTTTGAAAATCTGAGAAGATGACTTTATATGTTAAATAACATGATACAACAATAACAAATGAAAATTGGCAAGTCAAAAGCACCGTTTAATTTGTCAGCTTAAATGCTATTAAAGTCTGACTTCTTAAATTCGACAAGGTAACTTTATATGTTAAATCTTGTAATATTGGTTGGATTTGGAACGTCTTTTTTTACGACACATCAACGCTTTACGTATAGTATTGCATGTGACAAATCGATATTCGATTCTGAATAACGCTTTCTTCTTGTATTCGCTTTAGTTTCTATCAGAAAATGATTATTCCTGCTAGGAATACTGTTAAACTAATAGTGTTTTAAGAGGTGCAGGAGACACTGCTAATTTAATTCATAAAAAACTGGCATAGTTTCCTCAGGTTTTGTTTTGTCAATATATGCAATGTATTGATTTTAAACAAAGCATAAAAATCTCTCTCTCATATATATACGAGTGTAGTAAGGTCGTCGGAACACATTCCGTGGAAGTACTCGTAAAACAGGCAAAGGGATGAAACATTGCGTCGATGAAACCCTCTTTCTCTTCCCCCTCTCCCTCTCTTCTCCTCCTACTGTCTCTTTCTCCTCTCTCTCTCTCATCTCTATATCCTCCTCTCTCACTCTCTTTCTTTTTTCCCCTCTTCTATTTCTGTCTTCGTACTTTCTATTCTCCTTCCTCCATTCTCTCCCCTTTATTTCTCTCGTCCCCTCTCTCTCTCACTCACTTTTCCTTTCCCTCTCTCTTTCCGTCTCTTCCTTTCGCACTCTCTCTTCCCCTCCCTCTCTCTCCCTCTCTTCCCCTTTCGATTTCTTCTTCCACTTTACTGTCTATTTCTCTCCCTCCCCCTCTCTCTCTCCCTCTCTTCCCCTTTCGATTTCTTCTTCCACTTTACTGTCTATTTCTCTCCCCCTCTCTCTCTCTACCTCTCTTCCCCTTTCGATTTCTTCTTCCATTTTACTGTCTATTTCTCTCCCCCTCTCTCTCCCTCTCTCTCTCCCTCTCTTCCCATTTTGATTTCTACTTCCACTTTACTATCTATTTCTCTCCCCCCCTCTCTCTCTCTCTCTCCCTCTCTTCCCATTTCGATTTCTACTTCCACTTTACTGTCTATTTCTCTCCCCCTCTCTCTCTTTCCTCTCTATCCCCCTCTCTTACTTTCTTTCTTTTTCTTTCCCCCCTCTTCTCCTGCTCACCCTTTCTTTCTTTCCCCATCTCCCTCTTCTCGTCCCTCTTTCTCCTCTTTTCACAACGACCTGGGTATTGAACCGTTCACCCTTTATCTGAAGTAATGGCTTCCACGCGGTTGCCCTTTCCATGGAGCCATCGCCCGGTTCTTCCGAAACGCCAATAATATATATTTATGGCTTTAATTACTGCGGTTTGCTTTAAATTGCGAAACTTCCTTCGGAATTGGTAAAAAAAGAACCAAAACTCTTGGAGTTTTAATCTAAAATTATTGGCTTTAATAAAATAAACTTTCTTTTCAACGAACCAAACAAAATGTTATGAAGTCATTTTTATTGGCAATCGATACTTTGGCCTGATGGCGAAATTACCCAGCCATTCTTACCAACGATTTCATGTGAAGATTGTTCATCATAAACTACTAATTAATAGTTGAGGGTAAGGTTTTTTTGGGGGTGTTAGGGGCGTACAGGGGACACATCTCATCTCGTCGATAACAAACCTGGCGTACTTTTCTCGAGTTTTGTTTTTGCTAATATACGTCATTTATTAACTTTGGACAAAGTATAGAAATACTATCTCTCTCTCTCTCTCTTTCTTTCTATCTCTCTCTCTCTCTTTCTATAACTCTTTCTCTCTCTCGCTTTCTATCACTCTCTCTCTCTCTTTCTATCACTCTCTCTCTCTCTTTCTATCATTCTCTCTCTCTCTCTTTTTATCACTCTCTCTCGCTCTTTCACCTTCTCGCTCTCACACTCTCTCTCGTGTTTGCTCTCTATGTCTCTTTCATATATATAAATATCGATATTTTAATATTTATTATTAAAATAATTATATATATATATATATATATATATATATATATATATATATATATATATATATATATATATATATATATAATCCAGGTAAAACATCCACAGGGTAGTAATCCAAAGAATTTCAATTGGGTTTATAAAAAGTGCTCAATATCAAATAGAGCTTTTATATCTGATTATTTTTATTTACACAGACATGTACAAAATCGGCGACACTGGCATGTCGATGTTATCAATCAACAGCTATTATAAGCTGAGATCTCATCAGGCAGAGTTAGAATCCGATCTTAACCTTAGATCATATTTGGAAAGAACCAAATATGATCTAAGGTTAGGATCGGATTCTACCTCTGCCTGATGAGATCTCAGCTTATAATAGCTGTTGATTGATAACATCGACATGCCAGTGTCGCAGATTTTGTACATGTCTGTGTAAATAAAAATAATATATATATATATATATATATATATGTAAAAATAAAAATGGAATAAAGGATAAGCAAATCAACAACTAGCAAAAATAAACTCAAAAACACATATTGAATAGTTCTACCAAAATATTTCAATTGTTAAAATACAATCATCATCGGTTGGTAGCAGAACTTTAATAAAAAACAGAAAAGTTTTCAAATTTATACAAAGAACGCAATTTGGAAAAAGATAGTCACGTGTAATAAACAGTAGAAAGGGAGAAAGAAAGAAAGAAATGTTAAAAAAGAAGAAAAAGAAAGAAAAAATCAGCAGTTAGCATATAAACGCCGATCGGAAACGCTGTAAGTTAATAAAGTTAATAATCCTTTATTCCATTTTTATTTTTACATTTTGTCTTAAACATCGTTTCTTTTATTCCTCTCATATATATGTATATATATATATATATATATATATATATATTTCTCGAAGACCGCTATAGCATTACATTCAACAAATCGTTCTGACTAGCGATTATATCTTTGTGCATGTGTTTTACACGGGTATTATGCATTTCGCTTTAGTTTCTTTCCGAAAACACTTATTCCAGCTAGGAATACTGTTAAATTAATAATTGCTGGTGTTTTGGGGATGGAGGGTCGATTACAAGAGAACTCACTGTATCTATTCGATAATAAACCTAGCATAGTTTTCTCAGATAATGTCATCTCATCTATTGATTTTGAACAAAGCGTAGAAATTTTAATCTCTCTATCTCTATCTATTTATCTCATATAGAAAGAAAGAAAAGTTAGTCCGATTATCAAAGTTAAACCGCTATAGCATTGAATCTAACAAATCGATATTTGATTCTGACTAGCGATGTCTTTCTTTTGCACTATCTTTTTTGGACGAAGATAATATATTTCGTTTCAGTTACTTTCTGAAAATACTTGTTCCGAATAGGAATACTATTAAATTCATAGTTGATTTTATTTTTTTTGTGGGGCGGCAGGGCAGGGGGACACATCTAATCCCATTTATCACAAACCTGACGAGTACTGTTGTCATATTTGGGCTAGTGAATCTCTGTCCCATTTGAGGGTTCTTCATAAGGTGCAGAAACGTATATGTAACTGATTGGCCACGCCCTTTCTACTTCTCTGCATCGTTTCTCTCACAGACGTAAAGTTGCTAGTCTCAGTCTTTTCTATAAAAGTTTGTTGAACTCTCTTCCCCCTGACTGTTTTGCTCCTACCTATAGCATTGATCTGTCTTTGCGATAATCATCTTTCGTTCTTTTATAGTTCATCAAGTGGCTTCATGCCTTGTCTGAAGCAATTTCCAGTAAAAGAATCGTCTTTATTTATGTTCCTTATCCTACATCATACTATGTTAGATGTCTTCTGACCCAGAATCCCCCGGATACTAATTGTCCCATTGTCTGTCCAGAATTTCAAATCACGTTTCTTTGAAACATTCTGATGAATTCGTATTTCTCCTTTGTTCATTATGTTTTTCCAAAAACTGCAGGCTTGTGGAACTCTCTTCCTTCTGACTGTTTTCCCTCTTCCTATAACCTTAGTTTTTTTTCAAGACTAAGGCTAATAGGGTTAGGGTTAGCGATAATCATATGTTGTTCTTGTTAGCTCCTTACATTAAGTGGCTTCATGCCTTGTCTGGAGCGATTTCCATAAAAAATTCTAAACACTTTCTTAATGAATGTGTCCCTTGTAGTTTTTTTGGTTTTGTTTTTTTAATAAATTTCATGCAAATTACAGAAACTCGACGGAGATGAGTATTTCAACTAATTGTCTCCAGTGTTGCGGAGTCGGAAGTTATAACGTCCGACTTTGACTCTGAATTCCAAAGTGAAGATTTAAAAAATTTCTGACTTTTAAAAGTCTTCCAATATTCAGATTGTCAGTTGATTCTTCGGATATTAAAAGATATGTCTTCGATGCGTTGAATTCCAACCATTCCGACTCTGACTCCTAGAATTTCTATGACTTCAACTCCGACTCCTTCCAAAACCTCGGACTCTTTCCGATTCGGCAGAAAACTAATGCACGACGCAATAAAAACATGAAAATATAAGCGCGCACATTGCCGAATGTTATCGATCGATTCAATTTAAAATAAAATTAATTAAATCGAAATTATATATTAATTAAAAATCGTTTTATATTAAAAGTACTCGTTCATTTCGTCTCGTAATTTATTTATGTTTTGTAATTAATTTTAATTTTTAATTTTTAATTTTATTCATTTTTTTATTTATTTATTTTTTTTTTAGTAAAAACTCATTTCTGTTTCGTATGGAAATTATTGATTGTCTTTAAAATTCCAAATGAAAACAATCCAATTAAACTACAAGAGCGAAACGCATAAACAAACACGTGAATTGTGTTTGACTAGCAGCCGGACCCGCCGTTGCCCGGGACTAAAATATACTGAAAGATTTTAGTTTATTTCATGTTTGGTAAAATTACAGAATAGTTAACACCCGAGAACTTGTACCTTCCCCACCCCCCCCCCCAAAAAAACAACATAATTTATAGAAAACGCATTAGAATAAATGTATCTACAAAACCCGCCTAGTTTGAACGTGTGGAAGTAATTTGTAAGATTTTTTAAAGTACGAAATAGTTAACACTCCATAATTTGTAAACTAAACAAAAAAAAATGACAGAAACCGCCATTTTTAATGTTTATAAGAATTTTTAACGGTAAAAAAACTTACAAATCGGTTAGTGGTTAAGAAAAGCGTTGTTGTTTTTTTTTTTTGGTGTGGGGGTCTGTTGGCACTCGAACTTAGGGTTAGTGGTAGGGTTAAGGAAAGCGTTTTTTGTGTTATTTTGTTTTTTTGGTGTGGGGTCTGTTGCCACTCGAACTTAAGGTTAGTGGTATGATTTAGGGGGAGTGTTTCCGGGGATGTAACCACCCAAACTTAGGGTTAGTGGTAGGGTTAAGGAAAACGTTTTTGTTTTGTTATTTTGTTTTTTGGTATGGGGTTTGTTGGCACTCAAACTTAGGGTTAGTGGTATGATTAAGGAGGGGAGGTGTTTGCGAGGATGTAACCACTCGGACTTAGGGTTAATGGTAGGGTTAAGGAAAGCGTTTTTTTTTTGTTGTTTTTTCTGTTTTTTGTGTGGGTCTGTTGACACTCGAACTTAGGGTTAGTGATATTATTAAGGCGGAGTGTTTGCGGGGATGTAACCACTCGAACTTAGGGTTAGTGGTAGGGTTAAGGAAAGCGTTTTTTTGGTTTTTTTTTGTTTTTTGGTGTAGGGTCTGTAGACACTCGAACTTAGGGTTAGTGGTATGATTAAGCGGGAGTGTTTGCGGGGGTGTAATCACTCGAACTTAGGGTTAGTAGTAGGGTTAAGGAAAGCGTTTTTTGGGGGGGAGGTATGTTTCCACCTGGAGTTAGGGGTCAATGGTATCATTAAGGGATGGTGTTTTGCAGGGCTTTAGCCACCCGAATTTAGGAGTAATGGTAGGGTCAAGGGAGTTTTTTAGTGCTCCCTCCAAAAAAACGCACACACTTTAAATCGCTTAACAAAAATGTACGGTTACATGCCGTCAAAACGCTATCCGGTTAGACAATAGCTAGGAATTGGTGATCATTTAACGTTAAATCTATATGCCAAACTGATCTCATACTCTAAATTCTGAAACTTGTTTTGTTTTTTGTTTTTTCCTTTTTTTTCAGAATAATCACACGTAATCGCCTAAAAAACGTAGAATCTCATTGGAGTTGAGGTAATTTAGCTTAGAGTCCTCACTTACAAATTAACTTAACTTTAAAATATAGATATTTTTTTTATTTGACAAACTCTTTAATGTTTTCTTTTTATATATTGTATCCTAGATTTTCATAAACTCGCTGTGACATTTTCATCTATATTTTCCCCATGTGTCATTTTTTTTCTATTTATCCAGTTGTGCCATTTTTACCGGTGCTATTTTTACCTGTGCCATTACAGCCTAAATTCAGTACATGAGTAATAAAAAAGATCCCTATTTTTACTTGACTTCCCAACGAGGGCAGAGCTAGACATAAGGTCGGTGTTGCAATGCGCGAAAAATCCAGCTCTGGATTGGAACAAAAATCAAAATTACCTCAGTCTAGAAAAATTTCTCCTTCACTGACCGAGGAGTGTAGTATCAGAACAGATACTACACTTTGCTTCTAGCCAAAAGGTCAAAAGGTTATCTGTATAAAGGTAACATGGATTACTGTTGCATTTTTGAAGATGCGCCCAGAACGCTCTTTCCTGATTTGATAAAATCGACTTCAAAATCTGATGGGGGTGATCTCTTCTTTTACCTACAACCCTTTTTTCTGGTAAAACAGACGTTGCTAGTCACTTTCTGCTCTGTCGTTATTTCCGTGGAAGGTGCTCGACTGAGCTCAAATTTCAGATTCCTTTTTTTTAAGACATTCATAGCAAGAACTCGTCTTCATTCTACAGGGTGGGCCAAAATAAGGGTCCTATCTTTAAATTTGAATAACTTGAATTTGAATAACTTCCACAAAATAAAAGTTAAACTCACCAAACTTTATGTGTGTGTAGACTGACCCTTCCGAGATTTTTTGAAATAAACAAAACAAATTTTAGCTGAAAAACACTTCTTAAAACTTACAAAAACTAAAGTATTGTTTTTTACACTGTTTTGAGTTTTTTAAGCAAAAATAATGTTTTCTAAATGAGGGTACGTTCCTTAGGGCTAATACGGCTCATGCTTGCTTCGGAAGGGGTCCTTTACTTATTCTAAAAAAAAAAAATTAAAAAAATCAATAAATAAAAAAGTTATGAATTTTTAAAAATAGGACCCTTATTTTTGCCCACCCTGTACAACATAAAAAAGTGTTCTTTTTCCTTAATGTCAAGCGGGATTTCCATGGAAAGAGCTTCTTTGCAAATGCTTCCCGCCTGTATATCACATTACCAGTGGACTGCTTCCCTGCAGAGTACAACATGGTCGTCTTCAAATCCACTTGTCATAAGTAACAAAACTTAGTCCATGCCGTTGATTCCTGCTCATCTTTCGACCGACCATCATCCCATCCCGTCAAAAAGAGGCACGAAGTAAGATGGCCTCAGTCTAGAATGATTTCTCCTTCACTGACCGAGGACAGAAAATCTTAAGTGTGTTCAGAACAGATACTACACTTTGTTCCTAGCCGAAAGACTAATACAGAAACAATTGGATTTAAATCATAGCCATCCCTTCTACAGGTATGCCCATGATTTAAATATATAAGCATTCATTTTCACAGAGACAATTGTCCGGGCCTTCGGGTCTTGATTTACGCCGGTCTATCGGTTGTCCGTCCTGTACAGTTCGAGGAGGTGCACCCTCCCATGCTTTGCCTTCTCACCCTTTGAGAAGGGGTTAGTTTATTGCTAATCGTCTGAGGTGCCCCTACCGGGGAATGCCGACGGGGCTGCCCAGGCAATTTTTAAATAGCCAAAGTGCTCAAATTCTCGAGCGCTGATTTTTTCCCCACTTTCCCGACCTTGTGTCACATCTTACCTTGTGGGAGGAAGATAAATAGAGACAATTGTCCCTTCCTCCCTCTCTCCCCATCCCCTCCCCTCCCATCCCCCTCCCTCTCACTCTTTCTCTCTCTCTCTCTCTCTCTCTCTCTTTCTTTCTCTCTTTCTCTCTCCCTCTCTCTCTCTCTTTCTTTCTCTCTCTCTCTCTCTCTCTCTTTCGTTTCACCGTGTCTTTGTTTAGCTCTATTGATTTGTTTTTTTTTAAATAGACAATTGTCCCTTCCTTCCTCTCTCCCCTCCAATCCCCCCTCTCTTTCTCTTTCTCTCTCTCTCTCTCTCTCTTTCTCTCTCGCTCTCTCTCTCTCTCTTTCGTTTCACCGTGTCTTGTTTAGCTCTATTGATTTGTTTTTTTTTTAAATAGACAATTGTCCCTTCCTTCCTCTCTCCCCTCCAATCTCCCTCTCTGTCTCTCTCTCTCTCTTTCTCTCTCTCTCTCTTTCTCTCTCGCTCTCTCTCTCTCTCTCTCTTTCGTTTCACCGTGTCTTTGTTAAGCTCTATTGATTTGTTGTTTTTTTTTAAATAGTTAGCAAACAGTGTGGTCCCCTTTTTACATGACCCTGCGGGCCTTTGTGTCCGTCATTTCTTTTTATCTGAGTACCCCCCCCCCCCTCAATTTGTATTGCCAGCGACCGCCCAATTCGAAGTCCTGCGCTTAATCACCCAAAATCCCTCTGCAAAGGTTGTCACATGTTGTCCCTGGCGAATATGACAAACATATGGAAAGCAGGAGTTTTAAGCACAGCATCTCTCTCTCTCTCTCTCTCTCTCTCTCTCTCTCTCTCTGTCTTTCTCTCTCTCTCCCTCTCTCTCTCTCTCTGTCTTTCTCTCTCTTTCCCTCTCTCTCTCTCTATCTCTCTCTTACTGTAATTCTCCTCTGCTTTCTGTATCTCTTTCCATCTGTCAATCTCTGTCGCTTTATCCTCTCTCTCACCCTTTCCTTACTTCCTCCTCCCCTCTCTCTCTCTCTCTATTTCCCGTATCCTCTCTCTCTCAATTCATCTCCCTCCCCCTCTCTCTCTCTCTCTCCTGTCATCTCACCCTTTCATGTCTTCTCCATCTCTCTCTCTCTCTCTCTCTCTCTCTCTCTCTCTATATATATATATATATATATATATATATATATATATATATATATATATATATAAACACATCTCCATCTCCTATTGACACAGTTTGAGGGGTTTTCTTTTTCTTTCTGTATTTTTTTAAAATTCAGTTCCTATGTGCACAGCAAACCCGCCGTCTCCTCAAAAGTCGAAACACAAAGAAAATCCATTCAAAAAATCTAACGAAACAGAAAAACACTTCCGTCAAACTGTTTTGTTTCAAAACCGACTTTACGTTGTTGTTTTTTGTTTCTTGTTTCTTGTTTTATGTTTCTTTGTTTTGCGTTTCATGTTTGTTGCTATTTTCTTGCTTAATGCTTGTTTCTTTGGGTGTTGTTTTTTGTTGTTTTTTGTTTCTTTGTTTTTTTGGTTCATTTCTTTGTTGTTTTTTTTGTTGTATTGGTTGCTTTTAAGTTTGGTTTGTTTTTTTCGGTTTTGTTTATTTATTGTTTCTTTGGGTTTTTTTTTTTGGGGGGGGGGGTAAAGTTTTGTTTTTATTTTTGTTTGAATGTTGGTTTTTGTTTGTTTATCGTTTTGTTGTTGTTGTTGTTGTTTTTTGTTTATTTGTTTCCTAGGGTTTTTTGTGTGGATTTTTTTTGTTTTTTGTGTTTTGTTTCTTTGCTTTTTTTGCTTTTTTATTTTTTATATGGGGGGGGTGTTTGTTTGTTTCTTTTTTCTTAAATTTTCTTCCTTTAGTATTTTGCTTTTTGTTGTTTTTTTTGCCTTCCGTATTTTTTTCCCCTGTTATTAAGTCATTTTCATAGTATCTGTTCCGATGTCGGGGAAGGGGATAAAGATCAAAGTGTAGTATCTGTTCCGATGGATGCTATACTCCTTAGATTGGTACCGTCTTGTCCTTCTGGCCCTGATTCCGCCGGTCTTAGGGGTTGTCCTATGCAGTCCTAGGAAGTCCGCACTCCCAGGCTTTGCCTTCTCACCCTTTGAAAATAGGGTTAGTTTATTGCTAATCGCCTGAGACACCCTTACCGGGGAATGCCGACAGGGCTGCCCAGGCATTTTTTGTAGGCCAGAGTTCTCTTCCTCTAGGGCGCTGGCTTTTCAATCCCACTTTCCGACCATGTGTCACATCTTACCGCTGTGGGATGGAGATAAATACAAAAAAGTTTTTTAAAAATCGCTAATGTTCTCTTCCGGACTATGACCGAGAACGGAAGTAACATAGTAACGTTACTGAATTTTAAATACAAATAAATACGATTTCAAAAACTAATCAACGATGCAAACGTATAAGGAAGCATAGGTGTTACGGATTGTTAATTGTCTATCAACTTAGGACGACCATACACCGTGAAACATATGATTCCTTATGACAGATGTCTTCAAAGTGGGGGTCGCGACCCCCAGGGGAGTCGCGTAACCATAGAAAGAGGGTCGCCAAAATTATAACTATGGAATTTTTAAAATAATATTCAAACTTATTTTTTATTTATAAAAAATTTTGGTGGGTCACGAAAAAAAATTTTTTTCCAAAAAGGGGTCGCGACAAAAAAAGTTTGAAGAGCACTGCCTTATGACGATTGCCTCAGATTCGCCGTTCGCCGTGTCGGCGGGGCCAACAAATTCGCCGACTGCACCTCCATGCAGAGGGGTAGCCCCCCCCCCCCCCCCCCCAAAAAAAAATAAAACGAGTTCACCTGTGCGGTGACCCGTGATATCTTATGACACGATCCCCGTGGCCTTGTCGAATAAATGATCATGTGACCCGCACCACTCCACTTCGACCCTTAATTCGACTAGACGGGAGGTCGAAGAGGCTCGATCCGTTTAATCGGCTGGTCACGTCATGCCCTAGTATCTAGAAGTTCATCCCCAACCGTATTATTCAATCTTATTCAAAAAAAAAATCTCAAAACCATATTTCTACTTTTTATTTTCCTCCCAAACAGATACTAGAAGGTGGTGGTCAATCGTGTTGAAAACAAAACAAAAAATTACCAATGCCAAGGAGTAATGTTTTCCATGAGTAATGTGTTCTAAGAGTAATGTCTTCAAAGAGTAATGTTTTCAAAGAGTAATGTTTTCAAAGAGTAATGTTTTCTATGAGTAATGTCTTCAAAGAGTAATGTTTTCTAAGAGTAATGTTTTCAAAAAGTAATGTTTTCTAAGAGTAATGTTTTCCATGAGTAATGTGTTCTAAGAGTAATGTCTTCAAAGAGTAATGTTTTCAAAGAGTAATGTTTTCAAAAAGTAATGTTTTCCATGAGTAATGTTTTCTATGAGTAATGTCTTCAAAGAGTAATGTTTTCAAAGAGTAATGTTTTCAAAAAGTAATGTTTTCAAAGAGTAATGTTTTCTATGAGTAATGTCTTCAAAGAGTAATGTCTTCAAAGAGTAATGTTTTCTAAGAGTAATGTTTTCTAAGAGTAATGTTTTCAAAGAGTAATGTTTTCAAAGAGTAATGTTTTCAAAAAGTAATGTTTTCAAAGAGTAATGTTTTCAAAGAGTAATGTCTTCAAAGAGTAATGTTTTCTGAGAGTAATGTTTTCTATGAGTAATGTTCCCACTCTAATTGTAAAACTTCCTTCTAAGGGTAATGTTTTCTAAAAATATAAAATAACTATCCTACCTATAGGATTCAGTATTATAGCTTTATTCAGCATTAAATGACCCATAGATGGTTGATATGCCGTAAATCAAATTAAACCAATTAGATTCGCCGTCGTCCTGCGCACAGGTTCGAGAATATAGAGCACCCATATGTGCCACTGTAGTCGCCGTATATAAATTCTACGCCCTTTCATGTAGCAGGAGCGCCGGCAGATTCCACTCAACGTTGTAATAACCGGTATTTGAAAGCGATGTTTGTTAAAAACTTGTCACCCGTGATCCGTTGATCCAAAGTTTACGTCAGCCAAAAGTTGATCAGTTTTTAACTTTATTTAGTTTCATGGAAATCGCTCCAGACAAGGCATGAAGCCACTTGATGTAAAGAGCTAAAAAAAATACTACTTCAAGGTCAAAACTAGCCAACGATAAGTGCTGTGTATCCTGAAATATACAAATATGAGTGAAAACAATGGCGGAGCATAATTATTTATCCCTTTAATTTTACTAATTGAGACGTTATTTAATATGGATACAAATATTAATGAAAACAATGGCGGAGCATAATTATTTCCTCCTTTAATTTTACTGATTGAGACGTTATGTAATATTTATACAAATATGAGTGAAAAGAATGGCGGAGTATAATTATTTCACCTTTAACTTTACTGATTGAGACGTTATTTAATATGTATAACAATATATGTGAAAACAATGGTGGAGCATAATTATTTTTTCTGTTAGTTTTACTGATTGAGACGTTATTTAATATTTATACAAATATTAGTGAAAACAGTGGTGGAGCATACTTATTTATTCCTTTAATTTTACTGATTGAGACGTTATGTAATATGTATACAAATATTAGTGAAAACAATGGCGGAGCATATTTATTTCTTCCTTTAATTTTACTATATATACAGGCTGTTTAATTTTTAGGTTTACAAATTTTTATTGTTATCCAGTTTCATTAAAACTTAATAATTTTCGACTTAATATATTTTGAAATGTTTTTTCTCTAAGCCCTACTCCCGGGCAACACCAGTTAAATACAGTAAATGTCGGTAGAAAAAAAAACAATGATCTCGGAATTATTCATTTTAAACCGAATGGTCGTTTTTTTGTTTTGTTTTAATGTAACAAATAATCATGTCTTATATATTTTAATACCTAAAACAGTTTTAGTTCTAATATATGCATTCAATGTTCAATGATCTGTGCATATATAAGAAGAAGCGGCAGTAGTGCTGATGTGTATGACATTAATGATGCATATGCTTATTTCATGTATATGCATATGTGTAAGCTGTACGCCGTTAAAGTAGCAGTAGCAACAACTATGTTATCTGTAAGACGTTGATGCGTGTGCTTATTTCATGTGTATATATATATGTGTAAGTTTTACGCTTATTATTTGAATGTTATCTGTATCAGCACCTACACGTTTTAGACGAAAAATTACGGTGAAAAGGAGACAGCTGCTAACCCTAACGAAGAGGTTGTAGCCAGACATCCGGCACAATGAAGTGAGCCACATCCGGTTATGCAAATAATTCGTTGTGCTTACCAATCAGTAACGTTTTTGAGCTCGATAGAAGCAGGCGTATTTCGGCTCTTGAGCAGTTAGTTCGACGACGAGTTTATTGCTCAGTTTTCGTCAAATTTTGATCGGTTTGATTCTGGTCTTGGCATTGTTGCAGGAGAGACCACATGAAGGTTGCCAACATCCATAAATTAAAGTGGTGCCTAGAATCGACTAGATTCGAACTCAGCACACCCAAGTCGTCAGTCTCTATCATTATCTACTAAACCACCGTCATCCCCCCTTTATCAGTTAAGGGCTGACAGCCTTTAGCTTTCTGTAGGCCCTGTTTGTTGTCCCAGTGAAGTAAGGGTACAAGTCATACCCTGATTCTGTGTTATTTATCTACTTTTTCAGATTTCGACCGAACATAATGAATGTTTGGTCGTGCAGCAGACTCAAACCAATAATAAATATTGTAAGTTTGATTCAATAACATCACAAAAAGTTTTGAAAATTTTACATAAAATCAATTTTCGAATCTTGAAGATGAAGGTCGACATTTTGATGACTATTCGACCGGAGAAGATAACTCTTCATTCGCGTATTCATGAATAATGTACTGATACAGTCTAGAACCGAGGAGTTAGGCTTGTTAAGTGTTAGGCTTAGGCCCATTCGGGTTTAGGCTTAGGCTCATTCAGGATAAGTCTTAGGCTTGTTCAGGGTAAGGTTTAGGCCCGTTCCGGGTTAGGCTCGTTCAGAATTAGGCTTAGGTCCATTCAGGGTTAGGCTTAGGCTCTTTCAGGGTTAGGATTACGCCTATTCAGGGTTAGGCTTAGGCCCATTCAGGATTAGTCTTAGCCTTGTTCAGCCCGTTAGAGGGTTAGGCTCGTTCAGAATTAGGCTTGTT
>OY744551.1:7831842-7839342 GCA_963556195.1 Sepiola atlantica
AAGTAGGATTTGAGATTATGTAAATCCCAAACTGAAGTTTCTTTTCCTTTGTTGACTGTTTTCGAAGCCTAGGGCTTCAAACTCAAGAATGGGGTCACCGGTGAAAAAAAAAACGTTTGGGAAACAATGGACGATATTCACTAAAATTGTTGCATAGTTTTCGTTTTTTGTCCTCATTTTATTTTTCAGAAATCTATTCGTTGAATAACACCTACAACACATCTTACCTATCTTTTTTTTTCTTTTCTTTTCTATTCTTTTTCTTTTTTTTCTTTTTCTTTCTTTTTTATTCTTTTTCTTTTCTTTTTCTTTCTTTTTTATTCTTTTTCTTTTCTTTTTTTCTTTTCTTTTTTTCTTTTTAATTCTTTTTTATTCTTTTTTATTCTTTTTATTCTTTTTTATTCTTTTTCTTTTTTTTCTTTTTCTTTCTTTTTTATTCTTTTTCTTTTCTTTTTCTTTCTTTTTTATTCTTTTTCTTTTCTTTTTCTTTCTTTTTTATTCTTTTTCTTTTCTTTTTTCTTTTCTTTTTAATTCTTTTTCTTTCTTTTTTATTCTTTTTCTTTTTTTCTTTTCTTTTTTTTTTATTCTATTACTTTTTTTCTTTTCTTTTTTCTTTTTAATTTTCTTTGTTTTTTTTTCGTTTTTTTCGTATTTGTTTTTCGCGTTTGCTTTGTTCTTTTTCTTCTTCGTTTTTTTTTTTCGATCGTCTTTTCTTTTTTCGCTCTCCTTCATTTTTTCTTCTGTCTTCTTTGAATTTTTTTCGTTTCTCTTCTTTGTCTCCTCTTTCCCCGTTCTCATTTCTTCGTTTTTTGGTTTTTTTTATCATAATTATTTGTTCTATTCTTCATTCTTCTTCTTTTTCTTTATTTCTTCGTTCTTATTTTTAATTCTCGTCCGTTATTCTTTGTTTTTCTTCTTTTTTCTTCTTTTTTCTTTTTCTTTTTTCTCTTCGTTCACGTCGTTCTTTTTCTTCATTCGCATCCGTTCCTTCTCTTTCATTTTCCTTCTCTTTCATTTTCCTTCTCTTTCATTTTCCTTCTCTTTCATTTTCCTTCTCTTTCATTTTCCTTCTCTTTCATTTTTATTCCTGGTTTTCGTTTACATTTTCTTCGTTTTTTTTTTAACTTCGTTTTTTTTCTTCGATCTTTTTTTTTCTTTTTTGCCCTCCTTCATTTTTTTTCTCTTTTCTTCGAAATTTCTTTCGTTTCTCTTCTTCGTCGCTTCTTTCTCCGTTCTCCTTCTTCGTTCTTTTTCATTTTTATCTGTTCTATTCTTCATTCTTCCTTTTTTCTTTATTTCTTCGTTCTTATTCTTCATTTTCTTTCGTTACTTTATCTTTTTCTTCTTATTCTTCTTCTTCTTCATTTTTCTATTCGTTCTTTTTCTTCGTCACTCTTTCAGTTTTTCTTCTGTTTTCTTCGAAATTTCTTTCTTTTGTCCTCTTCTTTCTCATTCTTCGTTTCTTTTCCTCCTTCTTCGGTCCATCTACTTCTTCGCTCCCCTTTTTTCTTTCTTTTTTTTCGTTCTTACTTCTTTTTTTATTCTTCGTTCCTTTTTGTTCTTTATTTTCCTTCGTTCGTTTTCTTCATTCTCATCTGTTCTTCGTCTTTATTTTTCTTCTTCAATTTTTTCGCTGTGTTTTTATTTGTTTTTTTCTCTTTCATGTTTATTCCCGGTTTTATTTTTATTTTCTTCGTTTTCATCTTCTTCTTCGTTTTTCCTTCCTACATTTTTTCTTCTGTATTTTCTTTTTTTTTTTCCTCATTCTTTCCGCAGTTTCGTCTTTCTTTCTTTCAAGTGATAACACCCCCCAGCCTTACATTCTTTAAGCAGTGGGTAAGTCGTTGGTCGGGTATTGGAGATCCAACCCTCATTGTTGTTCTGCAGGGGGGGGGGGCGATTCCGCTGACCTCAACCGACCTTACCCTCGGCTAAATGTTTAGAAAAGAAGACGAAACCAAAAAAAAAAAAAATGGCTAAATCCAAGAGAGGCAACTTAGTTATGACGTCTCTCACAACTTATGACGTCTCTCACAACTTATGACGTCTCTCACAAATACAAACACCAAAATCTCTACACACCTCGAAATTCTTATTGTCTTTTTTTATGTACTAACAACTAAACGCTTATTAAGGCCCAAAGGCCACTCGAGGATAAGTGTTAATGAGTCGGGTTATTTACCTCCCTCCCATCGCGGAAAGATGTGACACAAGGTCGGAAAGTGGGATTGGGGGGGGGGGGGTCAGCACACAAGAAGTAGTGCACTCTGGCCCCGCAAAAAAATGCCTGGGCAGTTTGCATTTTGTTGCTTAACTAACTGTTGTGGATCTGTTGTGGGTCCGTAAAACGTCCGGAAGGAAAAAAAGCTTTAGATAAACAAGTATATTGAAAAAAAGAGGAAGAAAGTGTAGTATCTGTTTCGATGGATACTACATCCTATAGACCGGTGTCGTCTTGTCCTTCGGGGCTTGATTTACGCCGGTCTATTGGTCTGTCCTGTGCAGTTCTAGGAGGTCCATCCTCCCGGGCTTTGCCTTCCCTCTTTAGGGAGGAGTAAGTTTATTGCTTACTGCCTGAGGCGCCCCTACCGGGGAATGCCGACGGGGCTGTCCATGCAGTTTTTAATGGCCAGAGTGCTCACCTTCTCGGTCGCTGGCTTTTCAAGTCCCACTTTCCCGACACGACCTTGGGTCACATCTTACCTTGTGGGAGTAAGATAAAGCTGGCCTTGTGCCTAACCTCCTGGAGAGGAGGTAAATAAACATATAATACAACAGAGAACAAAATGGTTGAACGTCAGTCTTGACTGCTAGTATTAGACTGGTGTGGTTCCGGGTATTTAATTTCCTCACACCGCAGGAAGATATGGCACAAGGCCGGAAGGTGGGGAGCGTCAAGCTAGCGTTTTTAAAGAAGAAGTACTCTGACCTCTAAAAAATTGCCTGTGCAAACCAGTCAGCATTGTCCGGTCAGAACGCCTCGGGCAGTAAACAATAAACTTACTCCACCCCAAAGACGGAAGGCAATGCCTGGGAGGGTGGACCTCGTAGGATTACCGAGAACCATATATCAGCCCGAGAGAAGAAAGGCCACCATCAGTCATAATGGCGCACCTCCGTCGGACTGATTGTCGAGTACGTATCCATGACATGGTAATAATGGCGTCTCTGATTTTCCCAGTAAGACTGTGCAAGAAAGACGAAGTCTGTCCGGTGGACGGTGAGAAGACACCGTGACGATTAGTAACGATGGTTGAAACTGGGTAGAATTTGATTATTTAAGAGAACGGATCAACAAGAATTTGTTTACATTGGACTTGAAAACGACCATGTAATCAGCTAGGAAGCAGTCCCGTGGTATTGTGTTCCACAGACGGGTAGTTCTTGGAAAGAAACTTTGCTCATGGAAGTTGCGTTTAGTTTTAGATACACAGAGGAAGAAGGGAAAATTATTTACAGTGGTTGTAGCTAGACGAGTTTTGTTGTGACTGTTTCACGGGGTTGAGCCATAGATTGGAGCTCAGTCGAGAACCTACCATGAAAGTAACGATAGAGTAGAGAAAGACTAGCGAACTCTCTTCTGTTAGAGAGAGGTTGTAGGGAAGAGAAGAAGGCATCCCCAATTAGATTTCGAAGTTGATTTTGTACTTTGTCAAGGCAAGAAAGGTTGGTCTGAGCGGCACCTCCCAAATGTGGCGCATTTGACTCTTATACAAATAGAGGATTGCGTCCGGAGGGAGATACTTTCTGGAGCAGTAAAATGATCCAACCATTTTTTCAGCAACAGTTTTTATGTAAATCTTCCATTTCAAGTCTTGGGTGACGGCCAGTTCTAAAAGCTTATCAAAGCAGTAGGGCTTCCTCAACGAGAGAGCATTCATTTCAATTGGGGCAAAGTAAGGATCCAAGCATTGGTGTTGAAAGGAGGGAAGCTTGGTTTTGGACGTTTTCAATATAACCAGCCACCTTTTTACTTGTTGATCAAGGAAAAAGGGGTTCCATATTTTCATCTAGGGAATTCGCAAACCTAGTTCAAACCCGTCCGTATCAACGAGAGATCACTATCCAATGGGCATCTACTAACAAAGAAACGAACGACTGTTTCTGTCGACGACAAAGATCCGTGGGCCTCGAAGAATTCCCCACATCTGTGTCCTTATTCACTTGCCTCCCTACGAGGGGAGAGTTAGACGCAAGGTCGGTTTCTTAATGTGGCGGGAATTCCCCCAACACACACATACAAAAGGGACACTCTGGATTGGGAAAAAACAAATTTAAAATGCCCTCAGTCTAGAAGGATTTCTTCTTCACTTACTGAGGACAGAGAAGATGAAGTGTAGTATCAGAACAGATAGTACACTTTGCTCCTAGCTAAAAAAAAGACCAAGGATTCACTAAATTATTGGCAGCAACTGAAATCTAACTTCAAATCTGTTCTACGTTACATGTTTAAATTAACAAATCAAATATACATCTCTACGACTGAAGGTAACCTGAACCAAAAATCATACCGAATAACCTACCGCATCTGGGGATTCTAATACATGAACAAAAAAAATTAAAAAAGAGAGCTGAAAACCTTGCCCCATAAAATTTAACAGGATTTATCTGCGATTACAAGTAATACACCAAAATATGCACATATGTCAAAACTTCCTGATACGTGTGTTGCATAGCCGTCCCAGGAATGGGCCGTGGCATTTCTCGTTTTATATCTCGTCCCGGAACGGGCCGTGGCAGTTCTCGTTCTATATACTCGTCATTTTTAACAGCAAAAATCATATATGTTGCATACCTTTAAAGTCTCGTACTCTCTCTTCTTCCTCGTCGCGTGGAGGGGTGTGTCGTCTAGTGGTTTTTTTTAACATAGTTCACCCCAAACAAGGCAGGACACCACTGTAGACGTAAGGGGCTACTGAGAAAAAAAGAAATGGGGAGAAGGTAGGGAGCAGTCAACCTAGATTGGGATCTGCGCAGCGAGATGTCTGTTTACATTAGTTTTAAACTTCTGCATGTCTGTACTGTCGGGGAAACAGGGGGCAGGGAGGGAGTTCCAGAGGCCAGCAACACGAGGAAAGAAGCTATTTGAGTAGAAGGCTCTCCGGTTGTCTTCTTTCTTCTCTTCTGTACTGCCGTGAACCTCGCCGCTACAACAAAACTTCATGACCGACTCAGAAGACAAACGATCTTTTAAACTTTTAAATTCTGTTTTATTTCAGGCGTTAGTTATCCGTCGGCTTGGCGATATTCACTAACGTCGAGAGAGAGACCAAATTACTGCTTTATCGTATTTACTTCCTAATTAAGTCCTTAGCCATTCGAGGGGGAGGGGGAGGAAGAAATTTCACGCCTGTATTCTCTTAGGGAATTTAATTCCCCTAATCATGTTGAAGACTACATAGTGAAACACGTCCGTTCGGCTCGCCTCCAAAACCCAGACTTGCAAAACTCTGTTTCCCACGCCAAAGCCCGTGACGTCACAGAACACCCATGCGCAGGTGCATTCGTCACAACCTGACTCCCTTGAACTCCCGACCCAAAAGGTCTCATCAAAATGGTGGCCTGTCACGTCTGTTAGCTCCAACCGTGAGAACAGCCCTATTCCGCACCCGACTGTATGGGTGCACCCGCACTAAATCGCACAAGCCAAACCAAACGATTTCCCACAGATACGTCCACCCCAAGATGCGTCCGCTCCCACAGGGCTATTATCCAACACGTGGACATAATGAAAAACGGGCTTACCAAACATTTGTAGAGATCCGCCAAACCTGTCAACAGAACTGGTCTGGACGTAGCAACGACTGGCCGCAAGTTGTCACATCAGCGGTCAGAACAAAAACGGGAATACATAGAAAGTAAACACCTGGGTCACGACTTTTATATGGCTGACCACGTGGCTAAGTCAGGTAATCGTTGAATCAACCAAATGATAAACCACTTTGTTGTTACGTGTCGCTCTTCAGACAACAGAAGATAGACGATTCTTACGCTTCCACAAATGGTGACCCCGACCCGAACCTGATATACTGGCGTCACGCGTTAGAGGCTAGGCGTGAGATATTAAAACGTAGACATCTTCGTATTATGAATTATGATACGCAATTGTCACAATTGTTCGATTATATAAACTATCTGTGGAACACAATACCACAGGGCTTCTTCCAAGCTGACTAAAACATGGTACTTTAAAATCCAATATCAACAAATACTTGTTGAGATTTTGTGTTGCTTAACTAAAATATTTGCAGCAACTGAACTCTACCTTCAAATCCTTTGTATGTCACATAATCAAAATAACCAATCAAATATACATCTTTAAGACTGGAAAAAAAGTTATCTGACGTCAACCATACAATATAACTTAGCGAATGTAGGTGTTCGTATTATAAGAATTATCGATTTCTCATTTGTTCAAACATATAAACAACTAAAATCTTGGCAGTAACTGAAATCTAACTTCAAATCCTTTCTATGCATGGAGTATGGTTGCCACATCTGGACTGGTGCATCATCCACTAGTCTCTCCCTCTTAGACAAGGTCCAAAAAAGATCGCCAACTTAATAGGTCCGTCACTATCCAACATGCTCTAGCCCCTGTCCCATCGCCACAATGTTGCATCCTTGTGCTTGTTTTACAAATACTTCAATGGATTGTGCTCCGATGAACTGGCTTCTCTAGTACCCCCTCGACGCAAATACACTCGACTAACCCGACAATCATCAAAATCCCATCCATTCACTGTGGAGGTTCCCAGATGACGAAGAGCCTTCTACTTCAATAGCTTCTTTCCTGGTGCTGCCGGTCTCTGGAACTCCCTCCCTGTTTCCCCGATTGTACCGACATGCAGAAGTTTTAAAACTAATGTAAACAGACATCTCGCTACACAGCTCTAACTTAGGATGACACCCAAAACTTACTCCCTAATTCTCAGTAGCCCTTTACGTCTACAGTGGCGGCCTGCCTTGTTTGGGGTGAAATATGTTAAAAAAAATATTTTTTTGAAGTGTCACGTGAATTAAATAACCAATCAAATGTATATATTTAAGACTTGGCGTAAGCTGAACCAAAAGTCATCTGCCGTCAACCATACCATATAACCTACAGCATCTGAGAATTCGTATCATGAGAATTATACACAAACACATGAAAAAAAATAACCAAAAGAGAAATAAACACTTTACTCGTACAACAGTGTCGGCTAAGAGAAATCCTTCTAGACTGAGGCGATTTTTTTTATTTTAGTCTCAATCCAGGGTGCCTTTTATGGGGGGGGGGGGGAAAGGGGACGGATTTCCCCAGACTAAACATAAACATCGATCTTGTGTCTAACTCTGTCAGCGTGAGGAAACAAGTAAATGGGGACACTGAGCTGCTTCGGATACCCTTGGGCAAGGTGTTCGCCTCTATCATCTCCGCCACCTTCGAAATCTTTCTCGGCCTTTTCTATCTGTTTCTTGTTTCAGCCTACCATACTTCCCAACCCCATAAGCTATTCG
>OY744551.1:7849342-7879342 GCA_963556195.1 Sepiola atlantica
TCCTGTATTGGTACTTTTTTTAATAATAGGTATCCAAGAAAATGTCAGTACGTACTTGCATCATCAATTCCGAGTTTCACCGAAAACTTCCGAAACTGGCGAACGTTAACGAATTTCACCGAACAATATACACAATACGAACCGAACTGTTTTTTGTTTTTTTTTAAATTATTTTTATTTTTTCATTTATTTAATTTTTTTATTTTAAGTTTTTTATTTTTTATCCTAACTTAAATTTTAGTACGCAAAGTTTGTTTATTTTGGTTCTTATTGTGTAGAAGCCTCGGAACTTGATTCGGCTTTCTCCGTTCGTAATCGGAACTGCTTACGTCACGACTGCAAATTTCTGGGTACCTATTCCTAAAAAGCATCCCTTTGTTAACTATTCTGTACCTTCGACGGCGTTTTTTTTTTTTGTTTTTTTTGTTCGTTTTCTTTTCAACTTTACTTATTCCTTTTTGAGGAGGGGGCGGCTATTTCATTTAAAATCCTAAACTAACGCTCTGTATATTTAATGCTGTCTTCCTTCGTGCAATTTTTTTTTTGTTCATTGTTTTCAAGAGGTAAAACTGCTTAGAGAATATCCGTCAGTACTCTGAACTGACTCCATAAGTGCTGAACTCCTGGATGTCCATTCCTTACCAAATGTATTAATATGCCCGGAACTGTATTGACTTCGCTACCGTGGAAATCTCGAATTTATTTTTGAACTATTTTTTTTTTAACTAGGAAATCAGGTCTGGCAAGAATTTAAGTTTGTACCTAAATAGATCAACCCCCATGGCTGCAAATATTGCTTTAGTATAAATAAATGGTGCTCTTATCTATCTTGAACCAGCTGTCGTGACGTTCGACTCGGAAGCGTTCGGCTGTTCTACGCAAACGGCCGAGAATTGCCGAGCTGAAGCAGCGAGCAGCCGACATTTTTGATAGTGTGCGTCCTATGATAATAATGTTTTGCTTGTTTTTTTTTGTTTTTTTTTAGGGGTTAGGGTTAGAGTAAGGAATTTTTTTAAAGAAACAAAGAAAATTAAACATATTTACATTAATTTTTTGGAAGAAACAACAGGAGAAAAAAACATAGCGAGGTTACTGTTATAAAATGAATACTGCATTTTTATTTACAAGGAATTTTGGGTATATGTTACGACGCTCAGCAGAGGCGCGAACGGGGTCCAAAAAAAAGAACGAGAAAGAGTTTAAAAACATAAATTTGCAACAAGTAAAGTTGACTTATGTCTAGAATAGACATTTTTCTACTTACCTATTATGTAATTTGTTTGTATTTTTACGTAGTATAAATGACTTTTTATTAGATGTTAAAAAAAAATTTGTTTTTTAAAACATCTACTTTCTCAAAGAAAAATGGCCGCCAGTCCCTCGATATTCTTACGTAAATCGACCATTTTGATTTCTTTGCTGACCGTGTGTCGAACTTAAATTTCTAATAAATAGCACTTCAAACGGGTTTAAAATACAAACAAATAGCACATGCAAGTTTGAAACTAACTTTTACAGCTTACAGTTACTTTTATTTGTTGTATATTTGTTTTTTTAGCGTTTTTACTCTGCTGAGCGTCGTAAAAGATCCCCGGAATTTTTTTGAAGAGACCAAAAAAAAAAAAAAACTTACCAAAATTACTGTTAATACGACATATTTTTTTGTAACAAAGTTATCGGCTGCTCGCTGCTTCGGCTCGTCAACACTCGGCCGTTTGCGTAGCCGAACGATTCCGAGTCGAACGTCACGACGGCTGGTTCAAGATAGATAACAGTACCAAATAAATAAAAATAAATAATTTAAAAAAAATGTGGGTGCTTGTACAGTTTAACATCCACCGGCAAATTGTTTTCATTTTAGGAGAGTTCCCTCCGCGACAAGGGAAGAGTAAACAAAGCCCCCCCTCCCATGTTAAGAATGGCTTTCTAAATTTACCGAGGGGATGTTAAACTGCACAAGTGCCAAATTTCGGGCTTAGTTGTCAATTTCCAACAGAGAAAAAAAAAAGGTAAAAAAATACAGTCAAATAACTGTTACCACAAGCAAGAAAAGTTACCTATCTGCCTATTTTTTGTGTTTTGAAGTATGTTAAACTGTTTTTATTTACATGTTTTATTGATGCCTTCTGGGTCTTGTAAACCTGACATTTTCAAAAATGGCACCGGAGGGTAGTCGAATTGAAACCTCGAGGTCGTAGAACAACTGAAAAATCGAAATACAGCTAATAACTGTCACCAATCGGTCAAAAATGTAATTTTCAACCGATTTGTATTAGCTGTATTTTTGTTTAATTTTTTATTTATTTTTTTTTTATTCTGCGATTTCGAAGTTTCACTTCGAGTAACCTCTGGCGCTATTTTTGAAAATGGCAAGTTTAAAAGACTGAGAAAGAAGCGATAAAACATGTAAATAAAAGCACTTTAAAATACTTTTAAAACACAAAAAAAAAATCAGTCAGATAGGTAAGAAAAGCAACTTTTCTTGTCTTTGGTAACAGTTATTTGGGGGGGGGGTCACCTCTGTTTTTCTCTTTTGGAAATTGGGTGCTTTTTCGTTATTTTCCACCACCCGTTAACTTTTTTACAAATAATATTTTTTTTTTTCGCTGTACAATTACCTATCATATCGCTAGAGAATTCCGTGCTTTTTGGAAAAAAAAATGTTCAAATATTTTTGATTTTAGGCGGGGGGATCAGTTTCCTATATAAATTTAACGTAAACTGATCCCCCACTTTTTGACCATCGCAAATTTTTCCAAATATTGCCAGACAACCCGAAATTCTCTAGCGACATGATAGATAATTGTACACAAGAAAAAAGAAAGAAAAAAAAAATGCAACGTGGTCAAAAAGTGTGTGTGTGGGGGGGGGGGGGGGGTCAGTTTACGTTAAATTTATATAGGAAACTGATCCCCTCCTGAATTTTCTAGCGACATGATAGGTAATTGTAGTGCGAAAAAATATTTTTTTTAATTATTTGTAAAAGAAAAAAAAAAAAAGTTCAGAAAAACGGGGGGGGGGGAGGGGGGGATAACGAAGAAGCCCCGGAAATTGTTAACTCAACCCAAGAATTCGATAACGAGTTATGCGAAATGAAACTCGGGTTCCTGAAACGGAGAACAGAAAGCGAAAGAACACTTGCCGATATAAATCGGCAAGTGTTCTTTCGCTTTCTGTTTAAATATATCAGTAAAAAATTATAATTTTTTACTGATATTTTTTAATTGTATTTTTGGTGGTTCTACAGAATTAGAACGGAACCAAATCGACTTTTTTCCAAACTAAGCCGACAAAGCCGTAGATTGCGTTTGGGGGAAAAAAACCCAACAAAGTTCTGTTCAAATTATCTAGAAGTTTACCCAACATATTTATTCATTTATTTTTTTTTTTTTGTATATTGTTGCTTTTTTTGTAATTGTTTTCTAGTTAGTTTTTTTGGTGCTTGTACAGAGAAGCGTCCGTATTAAATTATCAATACCACAAAAAAAACAGTATTATATACTTACGCGGCAGATTTAAATAAAGTATCCTCACCAAAAAGTAGGGAAAATGATCGAGTAGAATTTTAATTAAAAATAAAAATCCGTTTCATCGTATTTTGATGACTGCCATTGATTTATTACTTGTTAATGTGACAGACTGAGTTATCTCCCCCTGAATTTCGTGTTTTTTGCTCGAATCAATGGCCGAACCCGATTAAACGATAAAACGGATTTTTATTTTTATTTATTACAATTCTACTCGATTGTTTTTGCTAATTTTTGGTGTACAAACCTATTTTTGCTTGATATATAAGTATTTCAAAGAGTTTTCCGGTTAATTCAATTTGAACTGCGATTTTCAGCGTTTTTATGTTCTCGGCCTTTTGGCTAAGATCAAAGTGTAGTATCTGTTCCGATGGATACTGCACCCCATAGACTGGTATTGGCTTGGCCTTCCGGGCTTGATTTACGCCTGTCTATCGGTCTGTCCTGTGCAGTTCTAGGAGGCCCACCCTCCCAGGCTTCGCCTCCCCTCTTTGGGGAGGAGTAAGTTTATTGATTACTGCCTGAAGCGCCCCTACCGGGGAATGCCGACGGGGCTGCCTAGGCAATTTTTAAACTCCACTTTCCCGACCCGACCTTGGGTCACATCTTACTTGTGGGAGTAAGATAAAAACTGGCCTTGTGCCTAACTCCTGGAGAGGAGTAAATCAATTCTCTGTACAAGCACCATTTTTTTTTTTTTTTTTTTTTTTTTTTTTTTTTTTTCTTAAATTTTATTTCACACGGACATTTTATTTTTATTTATTTTTAGCGTGATTTGTTGTTGCCAGTGTGTCTAGTTTAACGAAAGTCAAATATTGGTTTTTACTTTTTTAGAAACTGGTAGATAATAATATAGATATTTGGGATATAATGTCTGTGTTAAATGCAACAGTTTACAAAAAATAAATAATAAATAAAGGGGGTATCTTTTATAATGATCAGTACAGTCGCGGACGGGGTCCAAAAAACGAACGAGAACGGGGTTATAAAAATAAATATGCAACAAGTGAGTTAACCTACGTCGAGAAGAGATATTTGTCTACTTACCTATGATATTTTTTTGTATTTTTACGTACTATAAATGCGTTTTTATTAGATGAAAAAAAAATTTCTTGTTCATTTTTTACTCGTATTTTTCTAGACAAAATGGTGTCTTGTGCTTACTTCCTTACGAGCAAGCGCCATTTTTTTTTTTTTTTTTTTTTTTTTTTTTTTTTTCCCAAATGTTCGTGTGACAAAACTATTGATTTCTAATAAATAGCAGTTGGAACGGTTTAAAAATACAAACAAGTCAGTTTTAAATTAACTTTAATCGACGACAGTTACTTTTATTTGTTGTATATTTGTTTTGTTTTTTTAGCGTTTTCAGCGTACGGATAATAATAAAAGATACCCATTTATTTTGCTTTGCCTACTCATTTGTGACCTATTTGCGTTTTTTTTTTAAATAATATAAGTTATAAGCGTTTTAAGTGACCGTAAATATTGGTTTAGTCTGTGGAAGTAAGGTCTACAACGTAAACAAAGATGGCTACTTTGCTCAGAACCGATATTTATGGTAAGCCAATAACTTTTTTAAACGCAAATAGTTCACAAATGGTTATAAATTCTTTTTTAATTCTTTTAATTTACCAACTGTATTTCCTTTAAAATCCTTTAAAATAGGGACAAGCCGCATTTCTCTACAGAGCCACTATTCTAGAAAAGATCTTAACCAATTAGTCATTTGACTGTGTTTAAACTAAAGAATATCTTCAATTTAAATTGAGTCACCGTTTGTTTCTCTAAAGTTTTTCTTTCCTATATATTCTAAGCGCACAAAATAAATGCTTAAAATATTCCTTGGTTTTGGGATTAAGTTATATTTGAAAAAAAACAACATTTTAATTGTTTTAATTAACCGTCATTTGCAATTAAATCATTAATTGACCTATCTTTTAAATATCTGTCTATCACTCTCTTCCTCTCTCTATCTGCCTCTTCTTCTCTCTGCATCTCTCTCTCTCTCTGTCTCATAAAATGTTATAAAGAAAGGAGAAAATAAAAAAAATAGAATAGTCCATAATAAACAAAAGGAAATATCATCACAGGTAGTAATTCTATATAGTAAGCATTTGAATTAATTTCGGACAATATATTATGTATTTCGCTATCTTTTTATTTGGACAGGGCACTTTGTATTTGCATAGGTAATCCCATTAAATAAATTTAGTCCACAGAGCTTGAAATAAGCAAAGAACACCACAAGGTAATTCATGTACAAGTCCCCTTTCTCTCTGTTGTTATCTGTGTTTATTTCCAGCCCTGTGAACTAAATTAACCGGTTGTTTTTATTTTTTTACATAAAATTATACAGAAGCGTATCTATAATTTGGTTGGCCTCACTCTTTCTTCTCTACACCATCTCTTACTCACTCACACAAGCGTGATGTTGCTAGTCTCAGTCTTTTCTATAAATACTATTATGGCATGTGTTCTTCAGAATTGTCAGATCTATTACCTGCTTCTTTTGTTCCAGCTCGTTTGACTCATGGTCTTCAGCAATTCGCTGTTTTGATACCTCATTGTAATACATTTTCCTATTCCAGTAGCTTCTTTCCAAGAACTGCAGACTTGTGGAACTCTCTTCCTGCTGACTGTTTTCCTCCTACTTATATCCTTGGTCTTTTCAAGACTAAGGCCAATAGGCATCTCCGGTCTTTGCGATAATCATCTTTCGTTCTTGTTAGCTCTTTACATCAAGTGGTTTCATGCCTTCTATTTATCTTCCTCCCACAAAGTAAGATGTGACACAAGGTCGGGAAAGTGGGGAAAAAAAACAGTGCTCGAGAATTTGAGCACTCTGGCTGTTTAAAAATTGCAGCCTCGTCAGCATTCCCCGGTAGGGGCACCTCGGGCGATTAGCAATAAATTAACCCCTTTTCAAAGGGTGAGAAGGCAAAGCTTGGGAGGGTGCACCTCCTAGAACTGCACAGGACGGACAACCGATAGACCGGCGTAAACCCAGACCCGAAGGCCCGGACAATACCGGTTAATTGGTTGTTCTTTTCTAGAGTAATGGCTCTGTACAGAAATGCGGCTTGTCCCTATTTTAAAGGAAATACAGTTGGAAAATTAATAGAAGTGGCTTCATGCCTTATCAGGAGCGGTTTCCATAAAAATAAAATGTTCTTAAGTAGACCCTACCAATAAAAAAAGTGAGCATTGTTTTTCCTCCCAGATTAAAAGCATCCCCATCCCTCCCAATTATTTTGCCTCAGATTAACCGTCCATTATTTTTCACCACAGAAAACCCGACATAATTAACGGCAATTTTGATATTAATACTTGGAGATTAATTCATTAACTTTTTATTAATATTTTTAATTAGTTTAAACACTTTGTTTAATAAGTTAATCCTTTTTTTAATTATTTTCCACCTGAGTCGCAGACAAAATAAACTTGAGTTTATAAAAATGAAAGGATCCAATACTAAAGCATTGGAAAAGGTTTAAATAAGTTTATAAAATATTTTATAAAAATAATTTTTATAAAAAAATTCACTAAAGCATTAGAAACAGTTTAAATAACAGTTTATAAAATATTTTATAGAAAAATATTTTATAAAAATTTTGTATCAAATAAATCCACTAAAGCATTGGAAACAATTTAAATAACAGTTTATAAAATATTTTATAAAAATAATATTTATTAAAAAATCCACTAAAGCATTGGAAACAATTTATAAGAATGAAAGAGTCAAATACTAAACCATTGGAAACAATTTAAATAATTTTTGCTAGGGATTCAATTATTCTTTTGTGTGATTGAGCCAATGGATGCTGTTGCGGACTGTGGAATTGGCTGTAACAAGTTCAAATCCCATTGGATCTACATTTTGTGTACAATAATAGTTAACAATCAGTTATTGATTACTGTATTACATGAGTCCCAAATGCTCGATTTTTTTGTAAAACTGACAAAACGAACTTTTTCTTTTTTTAATAATACATATATGCAATCTAATTAGAAAAACCTTTCATGTATTGATCAACAATAACTCTCGCCTGACCCTGAATAAGGTTGAGCCTGACCCATTATTTAATTGAGCCTGATTTTGAACAAGGCTAAGCCTAATCTTGAACAAACCTGACCCTGAAGAGGCCTAAGCTTGACCCTGAGCAGGGCTAAACCTAATCCTGAACAACCCTGATCCTGAACAGTCCTAAACCTAACCCTGAACAAACTTAATCCTGAACAAACCTGATCCTGAATAGGGCTAAACCTAACTCTGAACAGGGCTAAACCTAACTCTGAACAGGGCTAAACCTAACTCTGAACAGGGCTAAACCTAACTCTGAACAGGGCTAAACCTAACTCTGAACAGGGCTAAACCTAACTCTGAACAGGGCTAAACCTAACTCTGAACAGGGCTAAACCTAACTCTGAACAGGGCTAAACCTAACTCTGAACAGGGCTAAACCTAACTCTGAACAGGGCTAAACCTAACTCTGAACAGGGCTAAACCTAACTCTGAACAGGGCTAAACCTAACTCTGAACAGGGCTAAACCTAACTCTGAACAGGGCTAAACCTAACTCTGAACAGGGCTAAACCTAACTCTGAACAGGGCTAAACCTAACTCTGAACAGGGCTAAACCTAACTCTGAACAGGGCTAAACCTAACTCTGAACAGGGCTAAACCTAACTCTGAACAGGGCTAAACCTAACTCTGAACAGGGCTAAACCTAACTCTGAACAGGGCTAAACCTAACCCTGAACAAACCTAACCTTGAACAAACCTAACCCTGAACAAACCTAACCCTGAACAAACCTGATCCATAATAGTCCTAAACCTAACTCTGAACAGGGCTAAACCAAAGCCTGACTGAACAGACCTTATCTTAACTCTGAACAAGCTTAACTTTGAACGGGTCTAACCATTGAACGGGCCTAACCCTGAACAAGACTAACTCCTGGGTTCTACGCGGTATTAATACATTATTAATGAATAGGCGAATGAAGAGTTATCTTCTCTTGTCGATTAGTCATAAAAATGTCGTTTCAAAATTGTTTTGCTTCTTTGTTTGTTTTTTTTTTTGTTTCTTTAGATTTTCAAAATTATCTGTTAATAAATCAAAATTGGAATAATAATTATTCATTTGAGTCGGCAAAACCAAAAATTCATTTTCTTCAGTCAAAATCAGAAAAAGTAGAGAAATAAAAGCAGATCAGGGTATTACTTGTATCCTGAGTCCCCGGGGGAGCAAACTGGGACCCATAGAAAGCTTAAGCACTGTTTCAAGTAGATTACATCTAGCATGACTTAACCATAAAAAATGTCAGTTAAATATTCCTGAAATCAATAAAACGAATGTCACTTTTTTTGTGATTTATTTAAAATTGTGCTGATTTAGTTGACTAGACAACATTTAAATTTGGAACAATTCATTTTAAAATGGATAAAGTTGGAATTGTTTACCTTAGCGACATCAGATTAATCACCAAATTAGTCTAATTTTTTTGTGTGTGAAAGGTGATAACTAGTGATGGGATGGACGATTCCAATATTTTTTGCTGATTCCGATACAATTTCCGATTCTGTTCTAAATTACCGATTCCGAGGCGATTCCGATTGTTTTAAAATATCTAAATATTTAGGTATAAAGTTGCCGTTTGTTTTTTGTTTTGTTTTTTTAAATTTCTGATTAGCATAAAACCCATGTAATTTGGGCATATATTTTCGCAAACGTAAAAATACACTTGTGGGGGGGGGGGTCTATAAATTTTAGTTTTATTGGTAGTTTAAAATCAATAAATATTTATCATTTTATCATTAGTAGAAGCAATGGAAAATGTTTTGAACAACAAAAAAAAAAACCCCAAAAAAAACAATAAAAAGAATCGTTTTTTAGCATCGAAAATTAGGCACAAATTTTTCCGATACCCCAAAATGTTCCGATTTTTTAAATTCCCGATCCCGATTAATCATATTCACACTAGCGATAACGTACGAACATGAAATGGCTTAGCGTATTGTTATATATAGACTAGCGGGACCCGTGAAAATTCCACTGTTGCATCCTTCTATAATTTAGTTTACAAATATATCTGGCTATGGGGTCTTTCTTCAAGACCCTGGAAAGAGTTGACATATTTATGATATGGATAGGATGTCCGGCAAACGTAGACCCCACGATATTTTACCATCTTTGGGCAGAACAGATATTACACTTTGATTCTAGTCCAAATGCCAAGGAAGTGTATTTTAGTTAGATGTTCATGTTTGACACAATAGCGACATCAGATTATTTTTTTTTTTTATTACTTACTGGCAATTGAGTGATCTTATCCTTTAAAAAGGGTGGAGGGTGATAACGTACGTACGTATAAACACGAAGTTGCCTTAACTTATTATTGTATAGACTAACAAGAACATAGAAATTCCACATTCCTTGTAAGAGTTGTAATATATTTACATTCTATGGATTTCCGACACAGACGAAAACCCCACAATATTATTGTATCATTTTGGAGCAGAACAGATATTACACTATGATCCTAGCTTGAATTCCTAAGAAAGTGTATTTTAGTTGGAGTTTCATGTTCGGCGTGAAACATTTTTTTTTTAAATAGAAATCACCCCAGACAAGGCATGAAGCCACTTGATGTAAAGAGCTAAATAAATGCTACTTCAAGGTAAAAAAAACTAGCCAACGATAAGTGTTAGATGGATAGATTCCGACCTAGAAAACAGCAATTCTTTCTCCTTTGTCAGAAACATTGCTCATGGAATGTGAGCACTACAGATGGAATATTAAAAAAAATTACTTTTATTTGCTTGAATCTTAAGCGATCGGGTTATCCCCCGCCCCCTTTTTTTTTTTTTTTTTTTTTTTTTTTTTTTTGGTTGCCCTGCAAGATTTCCGGATTTGGACCCTTATCCTCGAGTTGCCCATAGCCTTGATAAGTGGTGACCCATAAATATGTAAAAGAATTTCTTTTTTTTTCTTTTTTTTTTTTTTTCTTTTTTTTTTTTTTTTAAGTGTTCTGACCATTTTTGGATTTTTAAACTGGATCTTCCCATTACATCAGGAAATCAAATGTTGGTCTTGAATTGAGCCGGATCACGAACAACCCCCCCCCCCCCCCCATTCCCGGGAAAAATGGGGGGGGGGCTTGAATATCCACACTTAATGTTTTCTGTGACCTTCAAAAAGAATCCCATTAGTGGCTTCCTTTTTTTCAAAAGCAATTTTGAAATTCTGTCAGCTTTCAACAGAAATTTCCGTTTATACCGGATTGTTTTCACTTTAGCTACAATCATATTTGTTTTTGTTAATCTATATAGTAATACCCTAAAGCAATTTCAGGTTCGTACGTGATCACCCTCCACCCCTCTTAAATTAGGCAGATGACACACCGATGGGACTCGCCCGTGACATCGATAATACTGATTACCTATTTAGCGGGTGTGCTGATACAACATCATACCAATACCTACTCACACTTGCCAACAGGATCGTTGCAAATGTGAAACAAGTTGCGGGCTGACACATTTTGGTTGAATATTATATTAAATAGGCATTTTGTTGGAATGTGTCACATTTGAAACAAAAAGCATTTAAGGATTAAAATGTGCAATTTGTGTAGATATTTCCACAAGAAATGATCCGTAGAGTCATCGATATTTTTCATGGACGTTTCCAACAATTTATTGACAATGATGCGAAACATTTATCTGATTTAATTTTTTTAAATTGCTCAAATAAAATGGCGTTAGATGTACATTAAAAAAAAAAAAAAAATAAATAAATAAATAAAATGGCGTTAGATGTACATTAAAAAAAATAAATAAATAAAATGGCGTTAGATGTACATTAAAAAAAATAAATAAAATAAATAAATAAAATGGCGTTAGATGTACATTAAAAAAAATAAATAAAATAAATAAATAAAATGGCGTTAGATGTACATTAAAAAAAAAAAATAAATAAATAAATAAATAAAATGGCGTTAGATGTACATTAAAAAAAATAAATAAAAATAAAAAAAGATGGCGTTATATGTACATTCAGAAAGTGGAACATTTCTTTTCACTATTTCTTATTTTGTGCTTTTATTAAACCTCCAAATGTGTCGGATCATTTTGATCCACCTTGTACAAACATACATCATCTACACATTTTCGAACATGTTTCAGTCGTAACTCAAGCCAAGAAACAAAAAAAGGAGCTTTTCTTCACGCCTTCATATTGTAGTAGCAAATTACAATCTGTCACGTGACTAAATTAAAAACAGTTTTTTTGAAAAGTTAAACTTTCATATATTTGAATTTCCTACGCCATCAAGTCATGGTTAAATGAGGTTTCTACTGTCTGGGTTGTCATATTTAAGTGGGTCACAATTTACACCCTAACTTGGTGTGTGTGTGAGGGGGACAGAATCATACCTTTATCTAATAAAATTACACACAGATATTTTTTGAATAGCAGAGATATATATATATATATATATATATATATATATAATTTGCATAGGTATACACAATTCCCGAGTCGAAATGTAATATTATTTATGTTAAGTTTAATGAAAAAGTATGTTTTTAATTAAAATTTCTCAGGGACTTACATTGCTTAGCAGGATACATAATAAAATTGAGGAAGACAACAACGGCAGCAACAACAATTGACAAGACGGAAAGAAATGGCCAAATTATAGATTTTGTCGTTCCAGCGGTCCACAGGGAAAAGATCAAAGAGACAGAAAAACAAGGCAAATAAACAGAACTGAAAGGAATATGGAACATGAAGAAAGTCAATATAATACCAATAATCGTAGGAGCACTAGGAACAGTCCCTCCTAAATAAAACTGAAAAAAAAAAAAAATAGGAGAAATTGGAATCAAAGGGAAGACTCAAACAATACAGAGAACTGAAAGGAAGTACATAATAAAATGTATAATAACGACGACAGAATAACAATAATAAAAATAATAATCTATATATTAATACGATAGCGTGTGTGTTCGTGTGTCACGCTTCCAGCAAAAGCTCTGCGCATGCGTGCCGCACCTAGATTTTGAAAAACATTCAACTCGCCTAATTTTCGAAACATTTGCAAGTATTTCCCTTTGGCGCAACGGTTAGCAACGTAGTATTTTTGACTTCGGCCCGACTGGTTTATAGTTCGATCCCAACCAACCTCTAAGATTATTTTTCTACATTTCGAGGGGGAAGGGGAAGAGAGGTAGGGAGGGGACGACCGGGAAGACACATATTAATACAATAGCGTGTGTGATTTTGTGTGTCATGCTTACATCAAAAGCAACGACCTTCCGAATCTTTGTATGCTACTCATGAATTGGATTGGCCTTTTGGCTAAGATCAAAGTGTAGTATCTGTTCCGATGGATACTGCACTCCATATACTGGTATTGTCTTGGCCTTCGAGGCTTGATTTACGCCGGTCTATGGGTCTGTCCTGTGCAGTTCTAGGAGGTCCACCCTCCCAGGCTTCGCCTCCTCTCTTTGAGGAGGAGTAAGTTTATTGCTTACTGCCTGAGGCGCCCCTACCGGGGAATGCCAACGGGGCTGCCTAGGCAATTTTTAATGGCCAGAGTGCTCACCTGCTTGAGCGCTGGCTTTTCAAACCCCACTTTCCTGACCCGACCTTGGGTCACATCTTACTTGTGGGAGTAAGATAAAACTGGCCTTGTGCCTAACTCCTGGAGAGAAGTAAATAAATATTCATGAATTGGAGCCAAATTTAATTTAATCGAAAACATTTACAAAGTAAGGTTTATTCGTCGAAATATTACCTTCACTAGAAATATTGTATATAAAGAAGTTTTGTAAATTGTTTTATGTATTGTTCATTTTTTTAAATAGATACAAGTCACATCTTATATTTTATTCAAACATGTATAGGTTAGGAACAAGATAATTAGTATTAAAAACATCATTTCGTGTAATTTACACAGGTCATGCTAGTAACAATAATTATAATAATAATGATAATAACAATAATAAAAATAATACTAATAATAATTGACATGGAAAGATTTGTAGATTTCTTTTCATTTTTTTCTCATTTTGTGCTTTTATTAAACCTCCAAATGTGTCATACGGCGTTGACCAAAAGCATAATGGAACATCCCAGCCTGCTTATATATCAACTCTCTGGCTTCCAATCTCAATTTGTCAGACAACTGGGTACAAGCTATTAAATTCGATATGCATGAACGAAAATGCTATTTCAAACTAAACAGATGCACAGAGCATCTTACAGAGATGGTCAGGCTCCTCATGTTGTAATAATCTTTCTTGCTGCAATACTTATTTTTGGAAACAATACAAATAGGACACATATTACTCATTCATTTATACATTGACATATTACAACAGATTACAATGGTTGTCCCTAACATACATCAATGGACATATTGATACCTATCTACTTACATTTTTATCTTTTTATGCCATTATTTAAAATTGTCTCCATTGTAATAATCTTCCTTGCTGGAATACTTATTTTGGGGAACAATACAAATTGGACACATATTACTCATTCATTCATTCATTCATTCATACATTGACATATTACAACAGATTACAATGGTTGTCCCTAACATACATCAATGGACATATTGATACCTATCTAATCACCACTTCAATATTAATATAAAATAGTTTCGTTTTTAAAATTGTCACTTTAAGCTATGTTGAAAACAGGATGCTTTCATTCAACTTGCACGTTTAGTGCAGAAAATACAATTTCAAACGGAAGCTTGACACAATGATTTCGATAGCGTTTTTAATTTAGCGAGTCTTGGGACCCATGAATTTGATTTTAATGAATCCCCAGGAAATTTATGTTACGATTCCCGGAATACGATGAGAAAAAAAAAGAAGAATTTTAATGTTTAATAAATAAGAAAGGTTTTATTCGATTTATGTGATAAAAGACATAACTGATATAACAGTATGAATCCAATTATTTCCCCCCCCCACCACACCTGAAGGATCACGTGACCACAATTCAAGAATGTACATTTCAAAGAACGGTTGGCCCTAAGAAGCTGCTCTTAATGTTTTGATGAGCATGGTGAGATTGTGGTTCTAAGCTAAGAATTATTGTTCACGGCCAGCTGTATGAAGAGCCAAGAAATGTATTGATTTACTCCTCTCCAGGAGTTAGGCACAAGGCCAGTTTTTATCTTACTCCCACAAGTAAGATGTGACCCAAGGTCGGGTCGGGAAAGTGGGGTTTAAAAATTGCCTGGGCAGCCCCGTTGGCATTCCCCGGTAGGGACGTCTCAGGCAGTAAGCAATAAACTTACTCCTCCCCAAAGAGGGGAGGTGAAACCTGGGAGATAAAGTGTTCCTATTTACTTGCCTCCCCACAAAGGAAGAGTTAGACACAAGTTAATGTGGGGATAAAAACCAGCTCCCCAAAAAGAGGCACTCTCGATAGGAACAAAAATTAAAATGTCCTCAGTCTAGAAGGACTTCTACACTGACCGAGTACAGAAAAATGAAGTGTAGTATCAGAACAGATACTACACTTTGCTCCTAGCCGAAATTCATTTGTTCAGTTACAAAGAAAACAGTGGGTAGGTCAAGGGTTAGGGTTAGGGGCCACCGCCCTTAAGGTTGAAATGGTGTGGGAATAAAAAAAACAAAAAAACTTGGCGGGTTTCTATGCGCATTGAAATGCATCGTTATTTTATGAAGAAATTGACTTGCATCCTTGGGACGCATAGATAAGATTTTTATGCATCCCTGATGCAGGACGCGTAGCTATCCGTATCTCTGCTGATGGACAACGCCTCTCATCCTGATACGCAAAAAAATTGACTGCGACAGCAAATACATTAAAGGATTGAATTTCATTGACACGAACCATTTCGTGTACAAAGCTAGTCTGACCTTTTAGACGATGCTAAATAGTCGTTTCAAGGTCGAAAGTTCGTACGGCAGGGTGAGGGATGGGTCAGATGCCAAATAAAATAGACAAGACCCGTGTTTACACTGTCTAAATTAAGATACTAGCAGGGTTAGTTGTTCTAGATTGGGTCCGCAAGGATTTGACATACTCATGGCCCATTTGGCATAGTGGTTAGTATGCTGTCTACGGGATGAATTTGTTTTATAGAAACGTGCAAATGTTGGACAGCTAGCATAAACTCTTATCAGTAATCAAGACTCTGAGGCATGGTTTTTTTTTAGACACAGGTTTATTGATCATCGACAAAGGTAAAGCTGAAAAGGAATAAAAGCATTGTTTCGGAAACACATAAATACAAAATGAAGACGAGGAGTTGACTAAAATCTAAAGAGACGTAAGCTTAATAAATAAATTACAGAATAGAAAATATTTTGAGTATAAAATGAAAAAAATACAAATTACTAGGAAGTAGGCGAGTTACAAGCAACGATATATAGACTAACACGTGTGCGAAAAGGTAAACAAAGTTCGTTTAGATAAAAGAAATAATATTAACAAGCCGCGCATGCGTGGTCCCCCTCTGTGTGTGGCGAGTGTAAAATACAATAAATTTGGGCAATTTGGGGCATTTTTGACCCCCTGGGGGCGCGACCCAGAATTTTTCTGAGGTCAAGGATGCTCATTTTATATCCAGAACAATTGCCTCTACATTTTGGCCAAGTTTCAGAAAAATTGAATGGATGGATCAAACGATATGGGAGAAAAGGGTCCTTTTTTGCCATTTTGGGGACTTTTGACACCCTGGGGGCGCGAACAGGATTTTTTCCAAGGTCAGCGATACTTATTTTCTATTAGGAACAATTGCCTCCACATTTTGGCCAAGTTTCAAAGAAATTGAATGGATGGATGAAAAGTTATGGGGCAAAAAAGTCATTTTTTGCCATTTCTGGGTCTTTTGACCTCCCTGGGGGGGATAATCAGATTTTTTTTCAAAAATCGGAGAATGTCACTTTCTAACCTGACCAAAGTTACAACTTCATGCAAAATTTCAGAGAAATTCAATAGATGGTTGCGGAGAAAAATCCGGACGGACATGCCTCAAAACATAAGTCCCCCGATTTTATAAATCGGGGGACCAATAAAGGTACAGCTAGCACTATTTAATTCTATTTTTAGAGAGACGAAACGCAATATTTCTTACCGGTAATTCTTAAAATGTCGGAATATTTCAAGAGATAGAAAACTGCGCCATAAGGCTTCGTGAAGAAAGCAGCTAAATAGATCGGGGACAATGCACCGGAAGATTCTCGACGGTGATGGGTTTGAAAGAACACCTGTGGAAAAAAAAGGTTGGCAAAGGGAGATAAATGCTAAGGGGTCTATTCTATTTTAGATGGAACCGTTCGTGTTTGAATGTTCAGAGAAATTGCCGTTCAATCGTCGGTCGAATCATATCAAATACTCCAAAAATTGTACTTGACGTTAACTTGCTAAACACTCGGGATTATAAGGTGAAGATCAAGGCTAAGTGGAGCAATCCAAGGAAAAGGTGGCACCCTCCCCTACATCTAGAAGTAGCCAATGAATGAGTTGTTTTTGACTACGGTTGATCCATTTATTTATTTTTTTTATTTTTATTTTTTTTATTTTTTATTTATTTATTTTTTTTTTTTAATTTTAATTTTTTTTTTTAAATTTATTTATTTTTCATTTTTTTTATTTATTTATTAAGTGCAATGATGTTTGACATTAGAATATTTGAAAACTGTAAGAAAATAGAGCTCGCTTATGGAATTTAAAATTTTGTCTGGTGTGGCCAGTTGTTTAAGTGGAGAGCAATACCCCTTGCTTGCTATTTCTCCCATGACCATTCTTATCCATAATGGTATAGTGGCTATTAGTGGTGTGCAGAGGGCTGGTGATGCCTGAGGCCAACTTCTTGATTAAATCAAGTATAGGTCCTAGTGCTGGGAAATATTTGACATCTTTTTGACCCATTTGGAATAATGGTTAGTTTTCGCTAATGTGCAGAGAGATTGGGGTTCAATCCCTGGTCGAGTTGTGCCAAATACTCCAAAAATGGAACTTGCTGCCACCTTGCTAAACGCTTGATGCCACCTTGCTAAACACTTGATGCCTCCTTGCTAAACACTAAGCATTATAAGGTTAGGATCAAGGGTAAGTGGAGCAAACCAGGGACGAGTGTAGTACCTGTGAGTGTGAAGGTGATATTAGTGGTTTGCAGAGGTCTGGTGATTCCCGAGGCCAACTTCTTGATTAACTCAAGTATTGGTCCTAGTACTGAGAAATATTATAAGAAAGGGAAATAGTTTGACTATGATTGGATGCAGGGGGGGGGGGAGTCGTACCTCTCCAACCCCTACCCCTGTATGCCACTGGGTCCAATCTATGGGGGAAGAGAATTTATCAATTACCAAAATATGTGCCTATACTATATAGTGCTGGGACGATTAATCAGAATTTAGAACGGTATCGGTAATTGTATCGGAATCGGGGGTATCTTGGAATCATCCCATCACTACTATTGCCTACAAAACAAATTAGTTCATTTTATCCGATACAATTAATAAAATATTTGAAAGTATTGAGAACTAGTAGGAAAACCCGACGTTGCTCGGGATCATTACGATGTACTTTTTGCACTATCCTCCTGACACCATAGTGCTTTCTTTGATTTTACTGTCCCCCTCCTCCTGTTCCCCCCCCCCCCTAATATATTCGGAAGATGTTGAAATGTTGGAAAACTCCCTGAATTAGTGTCACATATGGTTTGAATTTCATCGAAATAGGATTAATTGAAAATAGTGATTTTTTTTTTTTTTTTTTTTTTTTTTTTTTTTTAATTTTTTTTTTTTTAATTTTTTTTTAATATAAACTCATTGTGAAAATTTAATCTATATTTTTCATGTGCCATTTTTCCTATTTATCCACTCATGCGTTGTCTGTGCCATTTCTTCCGGTTCTATTTTTACCTAAAGTTCTTAAAACCAATAATTTTTTAGCATTAGTACCAACAATGGAAAATTAAGTTTAAAAAAAATTTTTTTTTTTTTTTCGGATATCGAGTTTGATACCCGAAAAAGTTCTGATTTTTCCGATTCCCGATTCGGATTAATCGTCCCAACACTACTCCAACCCCGTAGTTAGAGTCGATCTGCCTAGAGATTATCTTCAGTAGATTCTCTGTTGCATGACGTAGACGTAGGCCGATTGTGCAGAACTGATTTTCTCGCTTGATAATAGAAATATTGATGAAGCTCATGTCATGCAACAACGTCTGCTTAATGATCGGAGAAAGATTCTTGACTTTCTGGCTAGACATTTAAGAAGATAATTATTAATCGTTTTCAAGTACTATTGATGGCATTATTACAAATACGTGTTTATATATGTGTATATGTACCCATGAAATATATATATATATATACAGGGTGGGCCAAAATAAGGGTCCTATCTTTAAATTTGAATAACTTGAATTTGAATAACTTCCACAAAATAAAAGTTAAACTCACCAAACTTTATGTGTGTGTAGACTGACCCTTCCGAGATTTTTTGAAATAAACAAAACAAATTTTAGCCGAAAAACACTTCTTAAAACTTACAAAAACTAAAGTATTGTTTTTTACACTGTTTTGAGTTTTTTAAGCAAAAATAATGTTTTCTAAATGAGGGTACGTTCCTTAGGGCTAATACGGCTCATGCTTGCTTCGGAAGGGGTCCTTTACTTATTCTAAAAAAAAAATTTAAAAAAAATCAATAAATAAAAAAGTTATGAATTTTTAAAAATAGGACCCTTATTTTTGCCCACCCTGTATATATATATAATATTTATTATGGTTTATTATCTATGTAGATATACGTTTCGTCCTTTAAATGGACCGTAAAATATACATTTCACAATGTAAAACATTCACAGCTAGAACCCGCCTAGCTACTACCACTGTCAATGATTTCCCTTTCTGCTTCTGTGTTCCCAAAACGAAACGAAACTTCCATGGGCAGAGTTTCTTTCCAAGAACTGCCCGTCTGTGGAACACAGTGCCACGAGCCTGCTTCCCTGCTGACTACAACATGGTCGTCTTCAAGTCCAATGTAAACACGTTCTTGGTGAACCGTCCCCGTGAGTAATCAATTTCTGCCTTGCTACAGCCATCGTGCCGGTGAACGCGATGTTGTCTCACCGTCCACCAGTCAAACTCTTTAACCTCTATCCTCGAGTGGCTTTTGGGCCTTGATAAGCAGTGACCGCTAATGTAAAAAAAAGAAAAAAATATATATCTTCCTTACAGAGTGCGTTATCTTAAATATTTTTATAATACATATTTTATTTATTCATTCACATATGTTTAGTTTTAATAAGACTCATCAGTGTGGCTAGATAAGGCTGTACCACCAGTTGCTGAGTTTGAACACCAGACGTATATATATATATATATATATATGTTAATCAGACACTGTTCCGCTGTATCACAGCTCTTCAGAGCAGCTAGACTAGCACCCATCTCTAACCAAGGATCGAACCTACAACCATCTAGTTGATAGTCGGCAGTTCTGACCACGGAACGGGCGCTGTTGGTAAATGATATCTCAATGTTTTTATGAAAACCTTGACTGCCACAAGACAGGGCTCCATTTGTTTATTTACAAAGAGCTTTTCATTATGCTAAAGAGTAGTAGGTGATGTCATTAAGGACAGAGCTCAATCCCAGAAGAGAGGGGGGGGGCTATATAGTCATCCATAGAAAGACTGTTTCACTGTATCACAGCTCTTCAGTTCGGCTAAACTAGCACCCATTATTAGCCTGAGATTGAACCTATAACATTTTTTTTTAATTTTTTTTTTTAAACATAGTTCACCCCAAACAAGGCAGGCCACCACTGTAGACGTAAGGGGCTACTGAGAAAAAAGAAAAGGGAGAAGGGGAGAGGGGGTAAACCTAAATTGGGAATCTGCGCAGCGAGATGTCTGTTTACATTAGTTTTAAATTTCTGTATGTCAGTACTGTCGGAGAAACAGGGGGCAGGGAGGGAGTTCTGGAGGCCAGCAGCACGAGGAAAGAAGCTATTTGAGTAGAAAGCTCTCCGGCATCTGGGGACCTCCACAGTGAATGGATGGGATTTAGTTGATTGTCGAGTTGGTCTAGTGAACTTACGTGGAGGGGGCACCAGAGTAGCCAGTTCATCGGAGCACATTCCATCTAGTTAATAGTTAACAGTTTTATATATACATCATCACCATCATATTTGGTTTAACGTCCAGTTTAAATGTTGGCATGTGTTGGACGGCTTTAAGAAATTGATTTCCAAAGTAACCTATCTCCCTGCCCAGGTCTTTATTTATCCCTCTTTCTCTCAAGTCAATTTTAATCACTTCCTCCCTTGTTTTCCTTGGCCTTTCCCTGTAAACTGACCCTGTTACCTCAACTGTTCTACATCTACTTACCCAAGAACTCTCATCCATTCTTTCAATGTGGCCATACCATCAAAGTCTCCTGTTCTGTACACGTCTCCCTATACTGTCTAGATTTAATCTACCTCTGAGGTCATCAGATCTAAGCCTGTCTTTCACATTACACATTCATCGCATCATTCTGATATCATTTCTCCCCATGCAACGTATGTCCTCAACCCTCACTAGCCGGGTTTCACTTTCATACATCATCTCCTTGCTTAAACATGCCTGATTGACTTTTCCTTTGGTCAACAGTGGTAACGCTCTGCTAGTTAGTAATGGCAGAATTCTTCCATGAACTCACTCCTGTCTGCATGCAAGTATTTCCCTTGTCAGACTTTGTGTGTCTAATTTAGTCTGTGATCTTGACTCAATCTAAATTCTTTCGTCTCCCCCATTTTGGGAGAATGCCCAACCCAATATCGGAAAAGGCTAAAGCATTTCCAAGATTTGTCGCAATTTCGTCAATCTTCCCGGGCAAAAATCCAAATTTCTTAATTGGCTGCGGAAAAAAAAATCTCTCCGTGGATTCTTTTGTCGGATTAAATGTTCGGATCAATTTTGGATTGGGCCTTTTGTTTACGCCGGATCAATTCCATTAAAATGGATAGGATGGGAACGAATGCTGAAAGCCGCCAGAAAACAAGAATAGATAAGATAAATGGTTATGTATGTACTTGTGTATTCATCCGGCGTTGCCCGTGTCGAGATATATTGCTAGTCGGAAGGTTTCTTAGGAAAAGTAATTTCAAATGTCGTCATATTTACAATTTTTTGCCTTGAAAAGAAGGTTTAAAAATCACATTTCCAATATGAGGTAAAGTAATAAAAAAAAACTGTCAGCGCAGTGGTGTTTTTTTTTTTAAACTACTGAACCCAAACAAATTCCTTTTTACTTTAACTCAAGTCTCAGTCTTTTCTATAGATACTATTATGGCATGTGTTAAGAATTATCTGATCTGCTTCCTTTGTTACAGCTCCTTTGACTCGTTGGTCTAGTGGTCACCAATTCGCTGTTTTGATACCTCATTGTAATACAGCTCCCTAATCCAGTAGCTTTTTTCCAAGAACTGCAGGCTTGTGGAACTGCTGCAAAAAAGGTGGGCTCCCTCTACCGTGCTAGAAAACCTCTCACACCTGACAGTATCCTATCTCTCTACAAAGTCATCATCCCCCATTCATGGAGAATTGTTATCAGATCTGGGCTGGTGCACCATCCACTAGTCTCCTCCTCTTAGACAAGGTCCAAAAAGGAGTCTCTAATCTGATAGGCCGCTCACTGTCAACGAAGCTTAAGTCCCTGTCCCATTGCCGCAATGTTACAACCTTGTGCTTGTTTTACAAGTACTTCAATGGAATGTGCTCCGATGAACTTGCTGCTCTGGTGCCCCCCCTCGACGTAAATACCCTTGACCAACTCGACAATAAGCTAAATACCATCCATTCACTGTGGAGTTCCTCAGATGCTGGAGAGACTTCTACTCCAATCGCTTTTTGAGGTCTTGAAATAAAGGCAAGACGTTGATGAATATATTAATAATTTTGTTTTTTCATTTTCCATATATATATATATATATAGCATCACAAATGTATATGTGCATATATATATATATATATATATATGTATATATATATATATATAGTCGAACAAACGTGTTAATATAAACATTCTTGTATTCGACTATATATATATATATATATATATATATAAAGAGAGAGAGAGAGAAAAATAATCTAACATGTTTGTATGTATGTATGTGTATGTATTTGTGTGTATGTATGTATTTGTGTGTATGTATTGTATGTGTATGTATTTGTGTGTATGTATGTATTTGTATGTGTGTATTGTATGTATGTGTATGTATTTGTGTGTATAGTTGTGTACATATATATATTTATACATTTGTAACGAAACATAGGCTCATATACAGAGAGGGGGAATATATCTTACATGTGATTGTGAGTGGGTGTGTGTATATATGTGTGTGTGTAGTTATTTGCTGATCCCATGTGTTTAATAAAAATCAAGTCGCCGCCAGTAATTATGTCAAATTTGCTGGCCACACAATTTTCCACTACACCCTCTGCATCTACCCACGCTCGCCAAATCCTACCAAATTTGGTCCGTCTGCCTCCAAAGGGAGGTTGTCCATTTCTCGTAGAGTTCTGGTCTCTGCAAATGAGAGCCAGTGAACTCCTCGGGCATTAATCTTTGATTAGAGAACTCTCTCGAAAGGAACACAAGTTTTCGTCTGCGAAATTCAAGTCTAGATCTGAATCATTTTTTCTTCTCTTTGTTTAAATCGCTTCAGGCAGATCTCTGGAATGGTATGGCTGGAATTTAAACTTAATTCTCTGTTTCGTTGGCTTTTTACTTGTTGGTCGCCATAGAAATTAGTTTCACATTCAGTCATATATATATATATATATATATATATATATATATATATATAAGTCAGTTCATATTATATTCCAATAACCATGGTTTTATTTTATTATTTTTATTTTTTCACATTTCTAAAAAAATATAAAATTTCTGTGAGATATATTTTTGTGAATTTTTTCTGATGATTTTGTAGTGTTGCAGAGACGATATTGACATAAAAATGTTGTTTGGCACAAGACAAATGAAACGGACCGTAAAAAATATATCTCACAGAAATTTTATATTTTAGGGAAATGTGAAAAAATAAAAATAACAAAATAAAACCATGGTTATTGGAATCTAATATGAACTGACTTATATTTGCTCTGTTATCAATAATTGACAATCATTGAGCTGAATCTTTTAAGGAGACTACAAAGTAAAAGGAACTGATGGTATATGCTATTACATATATTGTCATTAATAATTATATATATATATATATATATATATAAATTATTATTTCGTGTATCCATATAAAATGCTATAAGGAGATAATTTTTTATGTATCAATTTTCAGTATTTACTTCAACAGTGCTCGATAAGTTATGAAAATATATTTATAGCAAGTAAGATACACAGAGGCTTCCGCGTTTCATCCCTGAAGATAATCGTCAGTTTAGCCTGACGATTCCCTCCGGGGATGAAACGCGGAAGCCTCTGTGTAGCTTAATTGCCATAAATATATCTTCATAACTTATATATATACAGGGTGTCTCAAAAAAATGTACTCACTCGTAGAATGAGAAAACTTTTATTTATGAACATAGAGTGAAATGAAATAGCATCGAATACATGAGACTAATGTAATTGAAGAATCATGTTCGCAAATGTTCAAACAAAGCTGATAACGCGCACCAAGGGATTCGCAAACGTCTCGTCATTCTAAGAGTGAGTACATTTTTTTGAGACACCCTGTATATATATATATATATTAGTGATGGGACGATTCCGATACATTTATCGATTTCACTTTAAATTCCCGATACAATTACCGATTCTAATATTTTTCAGATGTCTACATATTTTGTAATAGAGTTCTTTCCTTTTTTTTTTCTTTTTTTTCCGATTACCGTAAAAGCCGATGTAATTTTTGCAAAAGTAAAAGTACACTTGACGGTCGGGGGCGTATATTACACGGGTAGATCTTTTTAACTATTTGTTGTGTAATCTTGTCCTCGTAATTGATGTAAACTTGTGATTTCATAATAATAATAATAAAATACTTTCTGGTATGCGGCGTGGTGGCCCAGGTGGCAGAGTACTCGCCTCTCTTTTCAATCCCACTTTCCGACCTTATGTCACACCTTAACGCTGTGAGAGGGAGATAAAAAACAAAACAATAATTAAAACAAGATTTCGAATCTTTCCCCAAAATGACTGGATTCAGCGTTAAATAACCCGAAAAGGTTTGATACGGCGTAAAACAAACCAACAAACATGTTATCTTGAACTTTTTAGCTTTAAGATGGCTGTCATTGAAACAACAAAATAAGTTCCAGTTTCGTTTAGTTTACAATTTGGTTCAATTTTGTTTTACAAATTCTTCAATGGAATGTGCTCCGATGAACTAGCTGATCTAGTGCCCCCTCCCTTCCTCGACGCAAATACATTAGAACAACCCGACAATCAGCTAGGCCCCATCCATTTACTGTGGAGGTCCCCAGATGCCGGAGAGCCTTCTACCAGCAGCTTCTTTCTTTGTGCTGTCGGCCCCTGGAACTCCCTCCTGCTCTCTGTTTCCCCGACTGTACCAACGTGCAGAGGTTCAAACTAATGTAAACAGACATCTCGCTGCACAGCTCCCAACTCAGGATGGCACCCAAAACCAACTTCCTAATTCTTAGTAGCCCCTTACGTCTACAGTGACAACTTTCCTTGTTTGGGGTGAAATATCTTTAAAAAAAGAAGAAAAAAAATAATTTTTGAGAACGGGTTAATTTAGTGCTTATCGCCTACCGGGGAATGCCGATGGGGCTGCTCAGGCATTTTTGTAGGCCAGAGTTAGCTTGTGTTTAGCCGCCTGACAAGGAGTTAAATATATGTATATGTAATAATATAACCTAATTATTACGGTATTATTCCTATTTACTTGCCTCCTCAATAAGGCAGTTACCGACAAATTCAAAAATACAGCTCCCCAAAAAGGGGTACTATGGATTGGAACACAAATAAAAATTGTCCAAGTCTAGAAAGACTTCTCTTTCAATGACTGAGGAATTGAACTAAATTGTTATAAAACTATAACCAGTTTGGTTCAGATAACGTTGTGTCAATGGTAGCCATCTTAAAGCTGAAAAGTTCAAGATAACCTCACCCCTAACCAACTAAGCAAACTATTTAGAGCTTCGGACTCAGCCTTTTGGCTAAGATCAAAGTGTAGTATCTGTTCCGATGGATACTGCACGCCTGTCCTGTGCAGTTCTAGGAGGTCCACCCTCCCAGGCTTCGCCTCCCCTCTTTGGGGAGGAGTAAGTTTATTGCTTACTGTCTGAGGCGCCCCTACCGGGGAATGCCGACGGGGCTGCCCAAGCAATTTTTAAATGGCCAGAGTGCTCACCTCTCGAGCGCTGGGTTTTAACCCCACTTGCTCGACCCGATCTTGGGTCACATCTTACTTGTGGGAGTAAGATAAAACTGGCCTTGTGCCTAACTCCGCGAGGAGTAAATAAACGTCTTCTTGGCATTTTGGCTAAGATCAAAGTGTAGTATCTGTTCCGATGGATACTTCACCCCATATACTGGTATTGTCTTGACCTTCGGAGCTTGATTTACGCTGGTCTATGGGTCTGTCCTGTGCAGTTCTAGGAGGTCCACTCTCCCTAGCTTCGCCTCCCCTCTTTGGGGATGAGTAAGTTTATTGCTTACTGCCTGAGGCGCCCCTACCGGGGAATGCCGATGGGGCTGCCCAGGCAATTTTTAAACTCCACTTTCCCGACCCAACCTTGGGTCACATCTTACTTGTGGGAGTAAGATAAAAACTGGCCTTGTGCGTAACTCCTGGAGAGGAGTAAATCCATACCTTTATCTAGAAGGTTATTCAAATTATTGACTCGTTATGGCGCGAAGTTAGCAATTAGCGGCCGTGTCTATTAAGACGTAAAATGGCGGAGTTGAACTCTCTAGCAATGAAAACCAGTTTTGTAAGTTTTTTTCATGCCTATTTTTATTTTTATTAATTTATTTATTAATTTATTTATTTATTTATTTATTTATTCATTTATTTATTTACGTAAAAAAAACCGCTTTTAGGTTTTTCTTTTTAGCTTCAGTTCGTCGGTTTTGAACTGTGAATTGCTGAGCAAACGTAACGCGCCTTTGCAAACGTACACGTTTCATCTTGCGATGCCGAGTTAAAACCGCTTATAATAAACGCAAGCAGGCAAAGGTTACATTCTTAAAATTGTTATTTAACGTTAAACAACTTAGCCAAACAGATGTATGTATATGTAGGTATAAAGTTAGTTTACTTGATACGTATGTTTATTATAAAATCTCTCTCTTTAGATATATATATATATATATATATATATATATGAGAGAGATAGATAGCGCTAGAGAGAGATAGATAGATAGCTAGAGAGAGAGAGAGAGAGAGAGAGAGATAGATAGCTATATATATATAGATAGATAGCTATATATATAGAGAGAGATAGATAGATAGCTAGAGAGATAGATATAGATATAGATAGCTATAGAGAGATAGCTATAGAGAGAGAGAGATAGATATAGATAGATATAGCTATAGAGAGATAGATATAGATAGATATAGCTATAGAGAGATAGATATAGATAGATATAGCTATAGAGAGATAGATATAGATAGATATAGCTATAGAGATATAGATAGATATAGCTATAGAGAGATAGATATAGATATAGCTATAGAGAGATAGATATAGCTATAGAGAGATAGATATAGCTATAGAGAGATAGATATAGATATAGCTATAGAGAGATAGATATAGATATAGCTATAGAGAGATAGATATAGATAGATATAGCTATAGAGAGATAGCTATAGAGAGATAGATATAGATAGATATAGCTATAGAGAGATAGCTATAGAGAGATAGATATAGATAGATATAGCTATAGAGAGATAGATATAGATATAGCTATAGAGAGATAGATAGATATAGCTATAGAGAGATAGATAGATATAGCTATAGAGAGAGAGATAGATAGATATAGCTATAGAGAGATAGATATAGCTATAGAGAGATAGATATAGCTATAGAGAGATAGATAGATATAGCTATAGAGAGATAGATAGATATAGCTATAGAGAGATAGATAGATATAGCTATAGAGAGATAGATAGATATAGCTATAGAGAGATAGATAGATATAGATATAGCTATAGAGAGATAGATAGATATAGATATAGCTATAGAGAGATAGATAGATATAGATAGCTATAGAGAGATAGATAGATATAGATAGCTATAGAGAGATAGATAGATATAGATAGCTATAGAGAGATAGATAGATATAGATAGCTATAGAGAGATAGATAGATATAGATAGCTATAGAGAGATAGATAGATATAGATAGCTATAGAGAGATAGATAGATATAGATAGCTATAGAGAGATAGATAGATATAGATAGCTATAGAGAGATAGATAGATATAGATAGCTATAGAGAGATAGATAGATATAGATAGCTATAGAGAGATAGATAGATATAGATAGCTATAGAGAGATAGATAGATATAGATAGCTATAGAGAGATAGATAGATATAGATAGCTATAGAGAGAGATAGATAGATATAGATAGCTATAGAGAGAGATAGATAGATATAGATAGCTATAGAGAGAGATAGATAGATATAGATAGCTATAGAGAGAGAGATATATAGATATAGATAGCTATAGAGAGAGAGATATATAGATATAGATAGCTATAGAGAGAGATATATAGATATAGATAGCTAGAGAGAGAGATATATAGATATAGATAGCTAGAGAGAGAGATATATAGATATAGATAGCTAGAGAGAGAGATATATAGATATAGATAGCTAGAGAGAGAGATATATAGATATAGATAGCTAGAGAGAGAGATATATAGATATAGATAGCTAGAGAGAGAGATATATAGATATAGATAGCTAGAGAGAGAGAGAGAGATATATAGATAGCTAGAGAGAGAGAGAAAGATATATAGATAGCTAGAGAGAGAGAGAAAGATATATAGATAGCTAGAGAGAGAGAGAAAGATATATAGATAGCTAGAGAGAGAGAGAAAGATATATAGATAGCTAGAGAGAGAGAGAAAGATATATAGATAGCTAGAGAGAGAGAGAAAGATATATAGATAGCTAGAGAGAGAGAGAAAGATATAGATAACGAGAGAGATATAGAGATAGATATATCTATATATATATAGAGAGAGATAGCGATAGAAAGATATATATATATATAGAGAGAGAGAGAGAGAGAGAAAAGTATATATGTAAAGGAGTAAGGCTACCAACATTTGTAAAAAAAATTTCTACATTTATTTATTATTTTATAATTTTATAATTTTATATAACGCGTTTCAAACGGTGGTCCGCTCTCATCAGATATGTAAATCCATTTGAAGAAATGTCTTTCGATTTGAAAGAGTGTTGTTTTATTTGATATATATATATATATCATATATAGCATTACATTCTTGAAATACCTACGCTAAAACACCATGAAAATTGAAAGGGATAAATAGCACAGGATTCTATTTTCCCAACTTCTCGGAATTTATAGGGTGGGGCAAATAAAAAAAAAATAAAAAATATCTAAGAATCAAACAAACTGATATTTCTAAAATAGTAGATGATATGCATCATGTATAAAAAAAAATATGTACTTTCTATTTTTGAATTTTTTTTTAGATGAGGATTGATAATCTATATAATAATAATATGCTATGGCAATTTCATTTTCGTACGTACGTTATCGCGTCCACCTTTTTTTAAAATGGGATCTCCGAAGATGCAATGAAAAAAAAAAGTATTTTTATTTTTTAGTTCATCTGATGAGGCTGTTGGGTCGAATGTGAAACTCAAACTAAATCACACTTGACCTTCGGGCTAGTTTAAAAGTTAAGTACCTGTTCTGTCCATTGCCTTGTCGGCAGGGCAACGAATTTGCCGACTGTAACCCTATGACGAGGGGGTAATCTCCCTCCTCCCCGAAAACTGGTCCACCTGTAGGCCGTGGGTGGCGATCTGTGATTCTTAGGACGGGATCCTGGTGGCTGAGCAATTTTCCCATTTCGGCCCTTACTTCGGCTAGACGGGGGGTCGGAGAGGCCCGATTTAATCAATCGGCTGGTCACTTCATTCCCTAGTTCCTATAAGTTAATCCTCAACCGTATTGTTAAATTTGATTCTTCAAAAATTCAAAACTTTATTTTTCCTTTTTATTTTCGTCCCAACTAGAAGGCGGTAACTGAGGGTTATGGCGGAGAAGGTGATCTCTGGCTTTTGTTATATTATTTTAGGACAACGGTAGCGTCATTTTGCGTTTAGCCAGGAACCACTCTGTCCATTTAATATTTAAAAAGGGGAAGGTAAATGTTCTATTATAGCGAAAGAAGAAACATTTGTATAAAAAACATGCATGCAAATTAAAGGAGTCCTTTCCGTCCTTCCCGACCGA
>OY744551.1:7884342-7899342 GCA_963556195.1 Sepiola atlantica
AGGGGCCTTTTATTTTCTACTCTCGAGAGTCTGAGGGGCCTTTTATTTTCTACTCTCGAGAGTCTGAGGGGCCTTTATTTTCTACTCTTGAGAGTCTGAGGGGCCTTTATTTTCTACTCTCGAGAGTCTGAGGGCCCCTTTATTTTCTATTATCGAGAATCTGAGGGGCCCTTTATTTTCTACTTGAGAATCTGAGGGGCCCTCTATTTTCTACTATCGAAAGTCTTGGTAGCGTCTATTTACGACTGTCGAGAGTTAGGTTTTTCTTTTTCTTTTTCTTGCCATGTTGCGTAATTGTAATATTTGAAAGATCTACTGTGCCATGCAGCCTAAGCTGACTCATCATTCGTTTGTGACTCGCCTTGTCTGCAAAAGGCCTGAAAATGGAGTCGTTAAGAGATGGGTGGCGGTGAGTGACCTGGACTCTGTTGTCGCAACAGAAGTCGGCTGAAGGATTGGTTTTCCGCCGTTTTTTCTCTTTTTTTTTCTTCTTCTTGCTTTAAATGGGAAATTCTTTTCAGATTCTTTCATTTCACGATCGCGTGTCTTTACGGGGGGAGGGGGACGAGAGCTTTGTCAGTTCGTTGGTCTGTCACGCTTCAATTTGAAATATCATTCTCGTATTTGATTACACATGTTTAAGGACGCACTGATTTCTGCCCAATGTCCCAAATAAGATAAGTCGGCCCTAGACAACCGGAATCTGAATTTATAAAAAAAGATGTCGTACATACATTGTCATCTTTCAGACATATTTAAAATAAAAATGGCATCGTCCAATCACCAAAAATGGTGACTGGTGATCAATCTGATGTCACTAAGGTAAAAAATATCCGACTTTACCCATATTTATTTATTTATTTTTTTTTTTTTTTCGGATTTTTTTAGATGAGGTTTAATAATTTGGATTATTCGGACTACTGTTCTCGTCTTGGGTGGTAATGCTCTCTATGTAACCTCCGACCTTCTTCAGATGCTTCTCGACGAACTCGGGAATCTATACGGATTTTCGAACGGAATCCTTAATTTTACCCACGGAGGTATCTTGTTCTGGTTCAGTCACTAATAGAACTGGTGATTTTTGACACGCGCACCTGATTTCTTGAGAGACATTGAATACCCTCCCTGTCCGTTTTTTACAATTCCCCAATTTCTCTTTATATATATATATATATATATATATGGCTTTTTCTTCTCTCTCCGTCTCGGGCGTTTGCGTAGGACAGCCGTACGCTTCCGAGTCGAACCTCACGAAAACTGGGTCAGGATCGATATCAGTACCTCGTTTTATTTCTTGGAAGAATATTTAGCTGAAAATGACAATTATTTTTACTTAATTAGTATTGACTCTAACCGACATTATTTGAAAAGTAATAGCATTAATTAATTTTCGCTTTCAACCATCAATCGCATGCGATATTTTTTTAATTGAGATATGACTTTTCTTTTCATGTTTTCAGAAATAATCGGCACACTGTGCCACATTTTCAAACTGACCCCTTTATTTAATCCACGGGGGTAGATTGTCTTCGTCCCATCAACCATGACCTTAAGCGATTTTCTTTTCTTTTATTAAATAAATCTCTTCTCTAAATTCATCGACAGACGTGATTCATACTTCCGCTTCACCGTTCACACGTTCGTCAACCTCACCTTCTGACCTCGACAGACAATCACCTGCTAAAGCTTTTCTTAAAAAGATCCTCCAATATACAGAGTATATAGCATACACCATTGTTTGCAGTAAGATGCATCGTATATGGCCTTCCATGCTTTACAGGAATCCGATAATTTTTTTTAAATTACAGCATTTCAACCCCCTCGAATATTTTGAAAGTTAGACCACTTAAGATACATTTTTGTGGTTATAGGAAAAAGTGATACTTGAACACATCCTGATACTTAAGGTCAATATTTAGTACAACGATGATGATGATAACCCTTCGCTCTATAATAAAGACCAATATGTATTTTTTGTATAATATATATAGAGAGATAGATAGATAGATGTATATAGATATATATATATAGAGAGAGAGAGAGAGTAAGAGAGAGATAGATAGATGTATATAGATATATATATATATATATAGTAAGAGAGAGATAGATAGATGTATATAGATATATATATATATATATATATATAGAGAGAGAGATAGATAGATAGCTATATATATATATATAGAGAGAGAGAGATAGATAGATAGCTATATATATATATAGAGAGAGAGAGAGATAGATAGATAGCTATATATATATATATATAGAGAGAGAGAGATAGATAGATAGCTATACATATATATATATGAGAGAGAGATAATTGTATTGTTATGTAATTGTTGAATATTTAGGTGATACTAATCGTACATATTTCTAGGCAGGGCGTCGTAGTCCATTGGTAAGATGCTGGACTATAGATATCAATGTCTAAGTTAACCATGCCGATGTGAGCCAGAAACACGTGTCCATGGATTACTTTTATATATATATATATATATATATATATATATCAAACGAGTAAAAAAACAAGTGTTATGTTGAACAAAAAAGTGCAAATAGCAAAGCAAACAACCTACCGCAATTTTAAATATATTCGAAAAGAAATATTCGTCACTCTATTTCCATAATGAGGCGTTTTCTTTTCTTTCTATATCGATTAATGTTCCTTTCATTCTATTTTTTTAACTTTCCATTTTGAAAAGTTTCCTGCGATTTACACGTTATTTTATATGAATATTGGTGCGAATAATCATAATAAAAAGAATAATTATGACAATAGACAAAAACAATAAAATAAAAGACAATAATAAAAATAATGAAAAATAAATAATAAAATAAAAAATAATAATGATAAAATAAAAAAATATCTTAAAAATGTAATAAAAATAAAAAAGATAAAAATGAAATTATAATATAATAATAATTAAAATAATAATAATTAAAATAATAATAAAAATATAATAAAATAATAATGAAATATAATAATAGTAATAATAAAATATATTACAATAATAAAATAAATAATAAAGTTTAAAAAATAATTTTAATAATAGTAACTAGCAGGAATGTTTGAGAAAAGTTGCAACTGCGCTACCGTAATAAATTTATTTAAGATAATTGAATCATTACTGACTGTCCCTACCCGGCGTTGCCCGGTAATGTATCAACTCTGCAATTTGTTTACCTTTTCTTTTCTTTTCTTAACTATGCCATTCTTTTTCCAAAGTATTTTTTATTTTTGTTCCAAACAAAGGGGAGTAACTCTGTATTGACGACTACAATATAATTAATTTACACAATAACATAGTTTGGAAACCATGAACCCGCATCTGTGGTTAAAACAACACCTTGTATTCAAGTAACTGTATCCAATGAATCGTGTACAAGAAATAGTGTTTCATTTTTACCTTTTTCTGTTTTTCTTTTGTAACATGAATCACCGTTTTGTTTTTAACTAAACCCTGACCCTAACACCATATATATAATATTATTAATATTAATAATACTATTAATATTATTATTAATAATAATAATATTAATATTATTATTAATATTATTAATATTAATAATACTATTAATATTATTATTAATAATAATAATATTAATATTATTATTAATATTATTAATAATAATAATATTAATATTATTATTAATATTATTATTAATAATATATTATTATTAATAATATAATATTATTATTAATAATATTAATAATATAATATTATTATTAATAATATTAATAATATAATATTATTATTAATAATATAATATTATTATTAATAATATAATATTATTATTAATAATATTATTAATAATATAATATTATTATTAATAATATTATTAATAATATAATATTATTAATAATATAATATTATTATTAATAATATTATTAATAATATAATATTATTAATAATATAATATTATTATTAATAATAGTATTATTATTAATAATAGTATTATTATTAATAATATTATTAATAATATAATATTATTAATAATATAATATTATTATTAATAATATTATTAATAATATAATATTATTATTAATAATATTATTAATAATATAATATTATTATTAATAATAGTATTATTATTAATAGTATTATTAATAATAGTATTAATATTATTATTAATAAATATTTGTTATTGTTTATTATCTACGTACGTATACGTTTCGTCCTTTTTTAATAATCGGGACTCATCAGCATAGAGATATGACTATTCACTACTGGTCATGCGATTCGAAACCCCGGATTACGAGTATTTTACAACTCAAATCCGATGCCTTAACCACTTGGCCAATTTTTAATAGCGAATAAACGATGATAATTTTAACGTTATCGGATTCTATAACGTCTAGAGCGTTCTACTTTTTTGAGGAAGGAAATAAATATAAATAAATATATATATATCTCCATTGTTTGTTATTCGTTCTTACCATTTCTCACCACTCCGGTTCTCTGCATTGCCTTCAGCCTTCTTAATACATATCACGTACACCATATATATTTTTTATGTTTGCTTTTCATTTTTACTAGCTTTCGCGATTGTAACAGTACTAGAAAAAGTGTGGCCCGTTGGGTCACCCATTTAGGTCTGGTTAGTTTGTTGGAATCGGGAAGGGTGAGTTTGCAAAGCCAGTTAAATATAGAAATAAAATTACTTTATTTCTGCTCGCTATATCATCCCCCCTCTCTCTCTCTTTCTAGCTAAGCATGAAATAATATTACTACTTGTGGTGCTATTCCCTTTTATATAAACAGTTCCAATCTCTTTTTATGCTGGTACTTTCACAGATTAAAACCTATGTTAACTTTGACCCCAAACCCTTACTCTTAGGTTAACCCTAACCCCCACGGCCACCCTAACCTTAACGATGGGGTCAAAGTTAGCGTGGGTCCTTATCTGTGACAGGATCTTTATTCTTTCCTTTATTACCCTCGACTTTTAATTAACAAACATACAGAAGCGAGAGTGATAGATAACGCATAGAATAAAAGTAGTGGGATCAAACAACGTACAGCGAGAGAGGGTGAACGTGATAGAAGCTTAATAGGAGAGAGGTCACTTGGTGAGGTCAATTGTGGCTAATTAGAACAATTAGAATTAAGTTACTTTTTTTTTTCCAGAGATAACTCAATCCCAAAATCGAGGAATATTTTAACATGTGTTTCATGTAATTAAAATATTTCGGCGGGGGGGGGGGGGGTTATGGAAAGAAATGTCGATTAACGCACATTTAGTATAATAATAATTGATTTTTGATTTGTCTATTTCTTTTTATTATTATGTATTTATTTATTTATTTATCCACAAATTTGAATTGATTCTTTGACGTGTTTTTTTCTGAGGGTTTGTAAGAAAAAAAATTGCAGTATGCAGGGTGTTGCAGTAAAATCCCACCCCTTCAATATGCAGGGTGTTGCAGCAAAATCCATCCCCTTCAATATGCAGGGTGTTGCAGCAAAATCCCACCCCTTCAATATGCAGAGTGTTGCAGCAGAACCTGACACTTGATAAAAAGAAAACGAAAAAGAAATATGCAGTCAAAATAAAAGTTGTATATGCAGAGACCCGACAGTTTATTTAACAATGCTTAGTTACATTAAAAACTAATGTAATATGTAACTGCCGTCAATAGAGACGACAATTTCATAACATCAACTCTTAAACGTTCTCTTTATACAGGATATTAACTCTTTAATCTTTTGTCTTCGTCCATACACATGGTCTTATTCTTTATACAAAGAGAGAGATTGATAATCACTGTTTAATCATATCTTGTCAGCCCATATCAATGTCTCATGTTCACACGTTGCGTGCTTCTACTTCTCTCTCTCACTCTCTCTTTGTGCCATGTGACGTTATATCCGTTTATATTAATTCCCACACTTTATTAATCCTACCCTGCTGCTATCAGATCAGGCTGTCCGAAGATACCGGCTTCCTGACTTAAAATACACCAAACATTGATGTTATTGTCTTTTTTTCCTTTCCCTTTGCCAAACTCATTCATGTTCCGAAAAGCTAAAAACAAAAACATTTTTCTTCTACACAAATAGCAAACCAAACTCCATGAATAAATATTTGAAGATATAAAGAACTTGAAGCTAAAATGACCAGATTCGGCATTAAACGACCGGTAAGGCTTGATATGCCGTAAAACAAAACAACCAAACCAATGTAATCGCCGCCAGCGGAGACGACCACCTCAAGGCGAGCGCAAAGTGAATAACATGCTTTGGTGACCATGTCCTTGTCTGTAACGGTGAACGCTTCAACGATGGCAGCTTTCAGGGAGTCGGCCGTCTTGTGGGCATGCTTGTTGGTCTTGACATTGATCACGCCTCAGAATAAATATTCAAGTGTTGCAGTCGGGTGAGGAGGGCGGTCACAAGTCCGGCGACCACTGGTGAGGATCATTGTTTAACAGCCATGCCTGGGTCGTCCTGGCCTTGTGTGCAGGAGCGGTGTCCTGCTGTAAGACGTAGGGGGGTGCGTCCAGTGGTGATTTCGTCCATCCTGAGCTTCGCCACACTCTTCAGAACCTTTTGGTAGATCTCGTCGGTGACAAAGAACAGAGGCATGACGCCAAGGACCATGACGAGAAAAGGAAACTTTGTATGCTTCACGACGGGAACCTTCTCAATGTCTTTGCAGATCAACCTGTCATGCTTCCTGTTGCTATTCTGTTCCTGGTCGAAATTCTGTTCATTCATTTTTCGAATCTGTGCTTGATCTTATTCATCAAAGGCGCCACCTTCACCTTCCACAACTACTTGGGTTCATTCGTGATGAACATATGGTGAGACTTGATCGTCCATCCTATCGTCGATTTGTGGCAGCCTATGTCAGTGGCGATCTTGTCGTAGGTCTGGCTTCCGGATTTCGCTGCAAAACGTTTGCGTTAGCATAAGACATCGATGTCTGTAGGTATTTAAATATTTAATATTTATTTATAAAAATATTATTGTTTATCAGCCCCCTCTCGAGTAGCTTTAATAACAAGCAGTACAAATAGCTATATGCACGATCCGAACGACGTTTCGTAGATCACTCTAACTGCCTGGTAAGTAGCCGCCGATTTCCGCTATTTACAGTTAAAGTTCCTCTCTATTTACTAACTAATTGGCTATTACCTATGGGTAAGATCCCCGACTACGAATCAGTGGCGATTTGTGTTCGGGGTTCGCGCCTACCGACCGTTGAGAATTAGTTCCTAGACTGAAGATTGCGTTAGCATGAAACATCGATGTCTCTAGGTATTTAAATATTTAATATTTATTTATAAAAATATTATTGTATATATATATATATATATCCTCTTTCTTTTTTCTTTTCCTTCTTTTTACTTTCTTTTTCTTATTCTTTTTTTTTTCTTTTTTTTTCTTTTTTTTCTTATATTAAATGTTACTGTTGTTAAATGTCAAAAAAATTTTTTTTTTTTATTTATGTTTACTTTTTTTTCGTTTTAGGTAAGTACAAATAATGGAAACCTCTTGACCAGAAAGTACAAAGTAAGAAATGCATTAATAATTTCTCCCCTCTCCCCACTCTTTTCGGGCCATAAACTCAAGCCCTACTTACACACCTCAAAAGATGCGACACTGTGTTGAATAACCACCCTTCCTAAAGAACGTAAAAGAATCACTGAGACACACGGTATTATAAAAGAAATGCCCCCCCCTCTCCCTGTCGCATATTTTTGCTAATATATATAATGTAATATGGGGTTTTTTTTTCCCCCACTTTTAGCTTTTTCTCTCTTGATAAAGCCCACGCAACAGCTGGGCGAAACGTTGAGTTTCATGTCTTCCGTTTTTCCATTTGAAAAAGTGTAAGTGTTGAGTTTGCTAATGAACAGCCGATTCTGACAATTTCGTGTTAACACACGCTCTCCCTCCCCCAAAGGATGGGCTAATGCCTATGATGATGGTCCCATGTCAACAGTTTAGTCTGTAAGGGTGGCTGCACGTGTAAGTGTGAATAAAGGGTTGCGGAATCACGACCACACCTCTCCTGGGTCGTCACTGCTTGATTCCAGTGGCAAGAAGTTCAGGCTGACTGGAAACAATGCTGGGATAAGCGGAGAACATATTAAGCACATGGTATTCCCTAAATGGTCACCCATTTGAGTACTGACCAGGATGAACGTCGCTTAACTTTGGTGATCTAACAGGATAACTGATAAGTTGTCTGAAAACTCCTTCAGTCTTATTAAATACCAATATACTTATTCACCAGAAATGTGTCAAGCAAACTACCATACCCTTATATATATATATATATATATATATATATATATATATAATGGTAATAATCCAGGTAAAAAACACCCACAGGGTGGTAATCCAGAGAATTTTAACCAGGTTTATAAAAAGTGCTCAATATCAAAATAGAGCTTTATATATGATAATTTTATTTACACAGACATGTACAAAATCTGCGACACTGGCATGTCGATGTTATCGATCAACAGTTACTATAAACTGAGATCTCATCAGGCAGAGTTAGAATCTGATCTTAACCTCAGATCATATTTGGAGAGAATGGAATGGAGGGATAGAGAAAGAGAAGAAGAAAAGAAATTTAACATTTCAAAAATTGAGGCCATTAAAAAATTAAAAATCTAAAAAATCTAAAAACAAAAAATCTAAAATCTGAAACAAACAGGGCAAATAAATAAATAAATAAAGAAAGAAAAATATAAGGTGGAAAGAGGGGCATATAATGAAGGGAGAGGTGATGGGAAGGTAGACACATAAAGGAAAAGGAGAAGAAAGAGAACGTCTGTTGATTCAGATCGAGAGAAATGTCTGTGTAAATAAAATTATATATATATATATATATATATATAGAGTTGGGCGGTTTTGAAATTTTGGTTTCGGTATCGGTTTCGGTTTTTTTCCCTTAAAACCTCGGTTTACGGTTCGGTTTTTCGGTTTTGTTGAAAAAATTTTTTTTACTATGGAAGCTATTCATTCTGTTGTGTGATGATTAGTTATTATTCAACGTTTAGTTGAATTATGCCACTGTTTCGATAATTTTGTGACTGAATCATTCTCCATGATATGAATCATAAGTTTTAAGGTGTTGACTGTTGTAATCAAAGTTCTGATACCTTTTTAACAGTTAACTCGTTAAAACAGTGACCAAAGATTCATGAAAGATTTCTGAAGAATAAAACTGAGTTTGAATATACATTCTATCTAATTCTTTAACCCATCAGAAGCTAAAATATAACTCAGAAATGCAAGAAATTAAAAAACGAAAATTTATTTAAACAAACAAAATAATTTTACAAATAAAATTAAGCAAAAATGATGATGAAAATGAAATATTGTCAAAATTATTTGACAGATACAAATTTTAATTTTTTAATAGGTGAAAATGTTTGCAAGACGTTGTGTTTTGTCGCGTAAAATAAACACACCATATACTTCTCGAATTGCCGGTGTTGACTGTTGGGATGTCTGTCATTTTGTGTGCTCGAAGTTCTGTCAACTGGTGCGTGTTGGGGTTAATATTTGTTTTTAAGACAGGGTAATAAAACTTTATAGACATGCGTAAAAGACTAGTAGTACAACCGAAAACCGCGCCAAGGGAAAAGGAAGGATGGTTAAAAAAAAGTAGAGATTATTAATTCATCTAAAGTCATTTTTTAAGCTTTAAGGTAATTTTAGTCATAGAATTCATGACTTGGATTAAAGTTTAATAATTAAACTTTCGAATAAATTGTCAACTCTAAATAAATACCATATTAACAATTTAGTAAAATATAAATCGTTGCATAGTCTACTTTTTGAATAACCCATTTTTGGGAGAGAAAACGGTATAGTTGAGAGATAGTTCTCTAGAAATTACAATTTATGTATGAAGTGGCTTTTCAAAAGTAAACAATGAAATGCCTAATGTTTAAAATAATTTTAAAAATCCGAATAAAGTGACATTAGCATTGGCAACTACTTTTTTTCTTTTTAAATGTTTATACTTACTCACTACTTTTCGTTTATTTACTTTTACAAGTATTTTTTCAAAATTTCATTTTAATAACTTATTTTTTTAGATAACTCTGAAACAAACAAATAATTATTTTACAATTTTGAGTTGAATCAAATAGATTTTCGACATCATACGGAACGCGTTTGATTTTTTCTTTTTCATTTGAAAATAGTTTATGCTAAAAATACGATGTCATGTTGTCTGTCGTATTTCTCTCTTTTTCATTTGAAAATTCAAAATGTTAATAAACAAATTGTAAACAAAGATTTCTTCCTACAAGTAGCAATACACATGAAAAAAATTAAATTGCTTAAAATATCTCAATAATGGCATACATAGGAAGAGCTTGATGATCTAAGAAAGAATCTTTTTAAATTTTTTAAATCTGACTAAAAATAAGGAAGTTATAACTATTTTTGTGCCTCGCACAATTGGATATTTTCCCCTCTTTAATACCATATGCGTTTCGTCACATTTTTTACACTAATTTTTCAGTAAAAATGTTATATCTTTGTTAAAACACAAGATTAAGCAATGAAATTTACCATATAAGTGTATTTTTGTACAAGGAATCAGAATATGCCACTGAAAATCTCCAGAAATTAATGGTTTCCAAGTAATCTGCACTAAGTGCACATAAATATGCTGCAATACCTTAAAAATACCATGAATCCATTAAAAGAAAGAAGTTAGAAAACTCAAAGTTGAATTGTAATACATTTTATGTACAAGAAACTAAAATCTAATACTAGGACTGTTTAAAAATGAATATATTGCAAGATTTCTGTAGCATTATTGTAGATTTACACCTTCTGCTAACTCACCCCCTTACCTCCCCAAAATATGAGATTCTACTTTTTTTATTTAGGCAATTACATGTTAACACCCTGAAAAACTTGGCAAAAAGAAAGAAACAAAAACAATTATTTTAGAATTTAAAGTGGGGATCAGTTTCACATAAAATAATCCCCCATTTCAAGGCCATTCTCGCGTTTTAGGACAGTTAATTATTTTTTCTATGGGAGATAAATCCTGTGCGTTTTTCTTGTTTTTTGTTTTTTTTCTGTTTTTTTAGACGATTATAAGGGTTTTTGTGGGAGGAGGGGGGCTTACCACTTGAACTTCAGGTTAGTGGTAGGGCTAGGGGCAATTAAGTGTGAACACCCAGAAAGAAAAAAAAACAATTCATTTAGAATTTCGAGTGGGGGATTAGTTTCACATATATTTAATGCAGAATAATTCACCATTTCCGGGCCATTCAAGCGTTTTAGGGCATTAATCAATTTTTTTCTATGGCAAATAAATCCTGTGCGTTTTTTTTTATGGGCGTCTGCTTTTTTTTTTTTTTTAGACGATTATGTGTGGTTTTAATGGGCTTTTTTGTAGGATTAGGGCTTCCTACTCGGACTTAGGGTTAGTGATAAGGTTAAGGAAGGGGTTTTGTTTTGGATGGAGGTTGCCATTCGGACTTAGTGTTAGAGTTAAGGGAGTTTTTTAGGAGTGGCTTGCCACTCATATTTAAGGTTAATGGTACGATACGTTCAAGATGGCATTTTTAGGAGGTGGGCTTGTTAGTCGTACCTAGAGTTAATGGTAGAGTAATTATTTATTTTATAAATTTCACTAAAAGGCAAGAATGCCCGGGAAATCGGAGATCATTTTACATTAAATTTATATGCGAAACTGATCCCCCACTCTAAATTCTAAACTATTTTTTGTTGTTTTGTTTTTTCTTTTTTCGCCAAGACTTTAAGACGTAATCGCCTAAAAAAGTAGAATCTTAATTTTTTTTTTTTTAAATTGGCGACTAGAAATTCATTACTACTAGAAGTTCGAAAGTTGAGTGAAAACCAGTATTTTTTAAAGTATTTTTTATAAAAGAACCAAATAGGATTAACTTTTTTTAAAAGTATTTTTATCTTTTGTTACAAGACGCTGCTGCTGATTGATTGTTATATCAGCAATACTAGAAGCCATTGTTGACTTTCGCTAAAAAAAAGGACAATATTTTTTAGGATAAGATAATTTAAAATTACTATTACCGAAAGACAAAACAACGTACAATTATAATTTTAATGCATAAAAAAAGATGAAACATTAATTTATTTACTAGTTGGGTACGAAAAATGTAACAACATTTTCTATATTCATATTTTAAAATGTTTAAAATTCGTTCTAGAATGAAAATAAACAAAAATCGCCTCGTGTTTATAGCAGTAATTGCAGTAATATATTTGTTCAATCTGTCCTCTTACTAATATAACATTTTTTGGTAATATTCAATTTTATTCAAATCGGAAAATCTTTTCAACCGTGTTTCCTTGTATATGGTGGCTTACTGTACTAAAAACACAATACCGAACGGTTACGGTTTTAAAAAAAAAACCGATTCGGTATACGGTATGGAGACGAAACCGAAAAACCGCGGTTTTTCGGTAAAACCGCCCATCTCTCTATATATATATATATATATATATATATATGTCTTATGATGTTTGTACCGTGGCATACAAAATTCCCCAAAATATTAGCAACGTTTTAACATTCCGTAATTGGAGCTCAACTGAAAGGTTGCAACAAAATGGTATCCAATTCAAAATACGTTACTTTTTTTTTCTTTTCGTTAAAGCAATACTGATACCTTTTTTTTTATTTACTTTTTTTTCAGAGACACAAATTAATTGCGACTATTTAAAAAAAAAAATTTTTTGTAATCAAAATAAATTCTATGTAAAATTATCATTAAAAAAGTTCGGTTAACGAATCTACAGAATTAAAGCTCGAGGATTTGACTAACGCCAACTTTTGTAAAAAAAAGTCTTTTTTAAAATTAAATTAATTAAAAAATCATTAAAAAAATAAACGGATTAAAATATAACATAAACTAATAAAATATTAAAAAGATAAATAAATATAGGCATTAAAAAAATAAAGGCATTAAAAAGATAAGTAAAGGCATTAAAAAAATAAATAAATAAACGCATAAAAAAAAGGAATTAAAAAAAGGCATTAAAAAGAAAGAAATAAAGGCATTAAAAAGAAAAAAATAAAGGCATTAAAAAGAAAAAAATAAAGGCATTGAAAAGAAAAAAATAATGGCATTAAAAAGAAAAAAAGAAAAGCATTAAAAATAAAAAAAATAATGGCATTAAAAGATTTTTTTTAAATAAAGGCATTAAAAAGATTTTTTTTAAAGGCATTAAAAAGATTTTTTTTAAATAAAGGCATTCAAAAGATTTTTTTTAAATAAAGGCATTCAAAAGATTTTTTTAAATAAAGGCATTCAAAAGATAAAATAATTTTTTAAAAAATACAAAAAATAAAACAAAAGTCCCTCTTAAATGACTGGCATTTGTGAACTTTCCTAATCAGCAAACATCCCGATTTAGTCGGTTGACAACTCTGTTGGGTCGAATATCGTACATCGTTTCAATCTTCCATTCCAAAACGACTTTTCTTATTTTAAGGATTTAACTCTCCAAGATGGCCGTCATCATAAATCTCCTCGTTCCCGCCAAACACATCAACTTAAAGTATAATATATCTGTAAACGACATAATCACGTTGACACACCAAAGTTAAGCAGCGTTGACTATGGTCGTCAGTACGAGATGAATGGCTATTTTGGTATGCAAGGATGACGTCTATGAAAGGATGACGTCATCTTTCTTACAAGGCATTAGTAAAGTTAAACAAAATTCACAATAAAAAAAATAATTTGGTAAAAACAACTCCAAAGATTTTATCATTTTACGTTAAATAACATACTTTTCCAGGAATTACACATTTCAATTTAACTTTTGCGAAAGAAAATTTGAGCAAAAAAAGAAAATTTTAGTATCGTCTGTTGTTTTACATTTCAAAATGGCGTCTTTTTTTTCTACAAAACTAACCAATTTGTGTTAGTAATTAAGACGTTCGTTCTATTTCCGACCACGAATAAATTGCACACGTTGCAATTAACGATTTAGCCAAATAGTAATATTGTTCCGATGACAGATCGACTTAATGTGACGACTGTTTTCTTTTCTTTCAATTTGTCAATTAGAGAAATAGTCTTTTCTTTTATGATGTAGGTTGATTCCCTTTTTGTAGGTCCAGGGTTCGTTCCGTTTCAGTAGGTCCGGGGTTCGTTCCGTTTCAGTAGGTCCGGGGTTCGTTCCGTTTCAGTAGGTCCGGGGTTCGTTGCGTTTTCGTAGGGCCGGGGTTCGTTGCGTTTTCGTGGGTCCGGGGTTCGTTGCGTTTTCGTGGGTCCGGGGTTCGTTGCGTTTTCGTGGGTCCGGGGTTCGTTGCGTTTTCGTGGGTCCGGGGTTCGTTGCGTTTTCGTGGGTCCGGGGCTTCGTTGCGTTTTCGTGGGTCCGGGGCTTCGTTGCGTTTTCGTGGGTCCGGGGCTTCGTTGCGTTTTCGTGGGTCCGGGGCTTCGTTGCGTTTTCGTGGGTCCGGGGTTCGTTCGTTTCAGTAGGTCCGGGGCTTCGTTGCGTTTTCGTAGGTCCGGGGCTTCGTTGCGTTTTCGTAGGTCCGGGGCTTCGTTGCGTTTTCGTAGGTCCGGGGCTTCGTTGCGTTTTCATAGGTCCGGGGCTTCGTTGCGTTTCAGTAGGTTCGGGGCTTCGTTCCGTTTCAGTAGGTCCGGGGCTTCGTTCCGTTTCAGTAGGTCCGGGGCTTCGTTCCGTTTCAGTAGGTTCGGGGTTCGTTGCGTTTTCGTAGGTCCGGGGTTCGTTGCGTTTTCGTGGGTCCGGGGCTTCGTTGCGTTTCCGTAGGTCCGAGGCTTCGTAGCGTTTTCGTAGGTTCGGTTCGTTTCGTCTTTCTCTTTTTTTAAAATTTCACATAAGCTAATTTTATGTGACTTTATTTAGATGGTGAAATGAGCTGTAACAAAAAAAGAAAAAACATTTTTTTCTGAGATAACCACTACAATAATGATGATGATGATGATAATGATGATGATAATGGGAGGATAAAAATAAATCGGAACCTCCAGGCCCTTAACACTTACCTTCT
>OY744551.1:7900753-7968253 GCA_963556195.1 Sepiola atlantica
CTCTCTCTCTCTCGCAATTTCCTATTCTCTTTCTGTCTCTTTCTTTCTCTCTTTCTGTCTCTCCAATTTCTCTTTTGCGTAGATTTTCTCTACATCTCTATTTTTATCTTTCTCTCTCTCTCTCTCATCTTTCCTCCCTCCTGTCTATTTTTATTTCTTTCCCTCTTCTTGAAAAGTAATTTCATTAAAAAAAAAATAAAAAAAAAAATTTTTTTTAAGTATTTCAAAATGGCTGTTATTTAATGCAATGACTTTTTTCTGCTTTTTTGTTTGTCGACGACCGACCGACAACGTAGAGACAGTGTACGTCTTTGTTTTTACTTGATGGACGCACACGCACGCAGACACACCTCCGCCAAACCCCATCTACAATTCCCTCCACCTACACCAAAAAAAGATGTCATTGTTCCATCGAGTTATTGTCTGGCTAGCTATTCAAAATATTTTTCTTAGCCAGTGGCACACACACACACACACACACACACACACACACACACACACGTATTTTTCTTCCCATCATCTTTTAACTCCATGATTATCTCCGTTGTTTGTCAGTCTGTTGCAAGATGAAAGACTCCGTCTTAAGCATGCTAAGTGCTCAAAAATAAGAAAACAATATGATTACGCACACGAATTGAAATAGTTTCTGGCAAAAAAAAAACAAGGTCTTGTATCAATCAAAATTGGTTTTAATTTTTTTTTTTTTTAAATAACAGCTGTTTCTTCATAGCTATACAATCAGAGCATTAGTAATTACAAAATCTGAATCTTACAGACAAATGAATCTTCATATATACAGAAAGAAACTACTCGCTACTGAAAATGTTCACCAAAAAAATCCGTTTTTCTTCGATCAAATAAACTTGCGCGATCCGCCATTTTTTTTTATTTTAGAGAAACGGCCTCGTTTCAAATTGAAATATCTGAAACAGTTATCTTTTCCTTTGACAAAAAGAAAAAAGGGGAAAAACAACAACCACCGGCCCTTATATAAGAAAAGAATAAAATTCTGACCCAGAAATACAATTCACTAGTCGATTATATATATATATGATTATATATATATGTATATTGATCACTGATGAGCCCCTCTCCTAAAAATATCGTCGATATTTTTTCATAATTTTGCCTACGTTGTATATCAAGACGAGGCAAAAACAATTGTATGCAAATAAAAACTTTTTGGATGAACTTCTAGAAATTTGCTCTGTTCGTAAACTAAGGTTTATTTAACATTAAAGTCAATAAGGAGCTCTAGTATATTGCTTTATTGAGCTATAACGTGAACCTGTTTCATATATATATATATATATATATATATATATGTGTGTGTGTATTTAGGCAGCATTTTCTAATTTATGCAAACATTTTTAAAAATAACAGAATTCGTCGGTTTAATAATACCTTTTTTTTTCAATTTTTCTGATGGTCTTTTTGTATTAAAATAAAAATAATTAATTAATGTTCAATAGGTTTCACGAACGTTCGTGAAACGTATTTATTATTTTCTTTTGATTTTAATACAAAAAAACATCAGAAAAATTGAAAAAATAAAAAAAGGTAGAATTAAACAGTCGAAGTCTGTTATTTCTAACAATGTTGCATTATATATATATATATTACTTTATAGTTGCATTCCAACACTTATAGGAAAAATCAATCCAAAACAATAATTTTCATTTGTTCTTTCAATTTCTTCATTTTCTTTTATAACTTGGCGAATACCTGTAGTTCTTCGTTTCAAAAACAAACATTACAAAAAAAAATTTTTTTTTCAAAATTTAATACTTTTTCTAAATCTTAGGCGCGTTTCACAGCAAAAAAAAACAATAGTTTTTCTTTGTGAGACGAAGAAGAAATACAATTATAATAATAAAGTAGAGAAAGTCTAGGAATCTCCCTTCTGTGAGAAAGAGGCTGTAGGGAAGAGAAGAACCCCCCCTCACAAGATTGTGAAATTGATTTTGTATTCTGTCAAGATGAGAAACAGTGCTCAGAGTTGTACCTCCCAGATATGGTAGCAAGGACGAATCTGGCTGCTCAAAAACGTCTCAAAACGATCCCCTCACTGCCGGTGCTAATAGATCTTGACTTTGGATCATTGGGTAATTACGTATCGATCTTGGAATAAATACATGTGCGCGTTTTGGGAAAGAAAAACGATCCAAAAGATTGTTTTCTAGTGTAAGTTTCCGATTTTCTTTAGATATTTTCCGGATTTTTGTTTCTGATAAATCCTTCTCCTTGAAGATTCAAGATATGCTTGAAAACCTTGACTGTCTGGACAATTAAAGAAACACCTTTTCTCTTCTTCTCTGCATTCTCAATCTCCCCCTCTCTCTCACTCACACACAGACGTGATGTTGCTAGTCTCAGTCTTTTCTATAAATACTATTATGCCACGTCTGATCTATTCCCTGCTTCCTTTGTTACAGCTCGTTTGACTCGTTGGTCTAGTGGTCTTCATTAATTCGCTGTTTTCATACCTTATTATAATACAGCTCCCTAATCCAGTAGCTTATTTCCAAGAACTGTAGACTTGTGAAACTCTCTTCCTGCTGACTGTTTTCATCCTACCTATAGCTTTGGTTTTTTCAAGACTTAGACCAATAGGCATCTTCTATCTTTGCAATAATCATATTTTGTTTTTCCTCTTACTTATAGACGTTGTCTTTTCAAGACTAAGGCCAATAGACATCTCGTGTCTTTGCGATAATCATCTTTCGTTATTGTTAGCTCTTTACATCAAGTGGCTTCATGTCTTGTCTGGAACGATTTCTATTTAAAAAAAAAACAGCTGTTAAAATGAATCTTTTTGCTGGAAAATAAGAATATCATCGTTAGAATCTGTTTTTCTGTTGTGTAATTATATTCCATGATAAATGCCATTTATTGTCATTAAGGGTATGCGAGCACAACAGGGCTATGTATTTTACTGGTAGGAATTTTTCTTCAGCGCACCTCACACACTTCATCCACTCATGCATAGAGATTTATACTGTAGTGATGTGATAATGAAATGGTTTGGTTGATATGTAGTCATACCCTTAATGACAATAAAAGTGTAAAAATTTGGGAATTTCCTTGCTTTTTTACATTTAGTGTATATGAATTTTCATCTTAACCCTATTAAGGGCATATGATTTCAGTATACTGACATTTATCATGGAATGTCACTACTTTTGTAAAGACTATGCCTCAATACAATGCCTTCTCATAAGGTTTTTTAGAATTTTCTGGAAAACTAAGGTATATGGTAAACTGAAATTAAAATGCCATCAACTAGACCCTAGAACCTCTATCTCTGCCAAAAATCAGTTGAATCCATCAAATAGTTGATTAGATACAGGGTGGCACATGCGTGCGTACGTACGTACGTACACACAGATAACATGATTTCATGCCTGACCTTTCTGGATCTCTGGGTTGCCTTGACTAATGATGCTGAAATTCTACACACTTATAGAACCTATCAAATAAAAATGTTGTGCAAAGTTTTAACTAATTTGGTTTATTGGTTTTTGAGTTATGATTGATCAAAGAAATGAGATTTCCAGCATAGGCCATTCGTGTAGTCTATTAAGGGATAGAGTGCTCTCGCGCCTCCCTTGATTGACTAGGTGAATCCTTGCCTCGGCGTTGCCGGGGAAAATTGAAGAGACCAAAAATCGCAACTCTCAGAAGTAAATTGACCGGAATTGACCGAAAAGACTCTTTAGCAAAAAATGCTTAGCCTTTAACCACGATATAAAAAATACTTGTAAAAATTATTTGTGTGGGGAGATACTCACTGACTTGTTTGTTTGGCCGCAGTGTGTATTGGGTGTGGGGTAATTTACAATTTAAGCGAAGAATAAAATTGTTGGCGTGTTTACGACAGAACCGAAATGCATTATGGTGGAATTTAATTTTGTAATGAGATTAATGTGGGCAAGGAGGTACTTAATGACTTGTTTGCTTGGCCGCGGTTTGTGTGTCTCTTAAGGGAGGGATTTTATTTTTATTTACAATTTAATAAAATGACCGATTTAGCAAAGGAAAAAAAACGGGAAGGAAAGGCTGAAACAAAACGAACAGAGAAAGAAAGGCAGTGGCTAGACATGCCGTTAATCTATTTGGTTTGCCCGAATCCACTATAAACCCTTCGGTTATTCCGAAACGAAGATGTAATGCCTTGGAAGATTCTATACTTTGATCCTAGCCTGAAGACCGGATGTTTCTCCGGTGACAATGCTCGAGTTTTTTTTAGGGGGGGGGGGGCACTTCTGCATTTCAACCGTCACTTGGACTTAATAATTGAAGAGTTCCATTCATTCCACCGAGTCAACCGGAAGTCTATTTTCTCGAAGAAAAAACAACACAGGCCGTATAAGACGACAACTTTGGGTATTTGGAAAAAAAAAATCAAACATCCCAAAATTATATAAATATATGAAAAAAAAACAATGTTGACTGTTGGATTTTCGTTTTAAATTATAAATTTTCGTTTTAAAAGATCACTGTTGACTATTTTGAGAGTCTTAATTCATACAATAAAAAACATTTTTATTATTTTTATAAATTTTAAATTATTAAATAAATATTTTCATATTCAATAACGATACATTGTTCGCTGTTAATATTGTCATTTTGAATAAAAACATCTAATTCGGTTACTTCCGGTTGGTTGTCTGCCCCTGCCTTCAAAAGAGGAAAGCGAATTAAGTCCAAGTGACGGTTGAAATGCAAAAGTGCCTTTTTCTTTTTTTCTTTTTTAAATTATAACAACAACATTCCACTATCTTCTCTGAATGGATTTGCCAAAACTTCTTTTTCTATGACGTTTTTTTTTTTTTTTTTTTTTTTTTTTTTTTTTTTTGCTGTTCATTAAATTGTGGCGAGTTTATATTTGTTCAGCCGACGAACATTAAAACGAAACCCTCAAACGTAAAGAGTCCATCTGTTTTTAGGGTTGCAAGAATTTGTTTTATAGAAATTACTGTCGTTTTTTTTCCTCTCGTGTTGTTTATATAACTTTCCGCCGGATGATAAGACTCGTATGTGGTCTTCGCTCGCAGTACGTTTTTGCAACTACCTTAATTAGCACCAACATAGGAAATCAGGCATATATATATATATATATATATATATATATATATATATATATATATATATATATATGTTTGAAAAGTCACACATTGAAGCGTTGCTGAAATGGCAATAATAAGGAGAATATTTATAATAAAAAAATATTTTGAAAACCTGGACAACGCAAATTATTTGTTTTTTAAATAAACTATTAATTTACTTTAAAAACTTGAACACTTTCGGTGATATACACCCTTGTCAAAAGTATAAGCATATTTTTTTCTCTACTTTTTTCGTTTAATCCTTCTTGATTGAGACATATTTATCGCAGTCGAGTTTAAATTAGTCTTGATGCTATCGACGATTAATGTTGATGTGTCGCTGTGTTGCACGCGGTTACGTGAATAAGGTAGTTTGAAAAGTCACACATTGAAGCGTTGGTGAAATGGCAATAATAAGAATATATATATATATATTTAGCAGCATCTTCTCTTGCAGACAAGTATTGTTGAATATAAGAGACAACTTTGGTAGATCCTTTCAATAGTCCGAATCAGGATCTTAGTTTTGGAGGGGAATTGTCTGTACCTGATTAACTTCATTCCCCTGAAGATGGATCCGGATGGGTCTGAAAGTACTTGGGAGACAAATCTAAACTATGGCAAATTCATCAGCCAATTCCCCTCCGGAACTAAAATCCTGATTCGGACTATTGAAATGATCTCTAGCAAAGGATATCTAGACATGAGTTGTCTCTTATATTCAACAATAATATATATATATATATATATATATATATATATATATATATATAATACTAGAAAAATAGTATACATAACCCATACATACATGTATATACGCATACACACTTAAAAGATACATGCACATATACATACACACACAACATAAATATACATAAAATCATTATATATGCACGCAGACAACATACACACACATACACATGTGTATACAGACAGTTGTATGGATGCACACACATACATACATATGTACACAAACATCGATATTTCTATAACTAAAACTAAGGTGTTTATATCATTTATTATTGCTCCTGTCTATCTCAGTTCAATTTGCTTACATTTATACCTGCTCTAGTATTAATACAAGGAACAAGATAAGTACCATAAAGACAAGCAAACGAATTAGGTATAGCGTATGTAATTGCAATAGTTAATTCTCTATATAAACAAGTGATAACTATGAGGAAGTACCAAAATCATATCATTATAGCGTGAGGTGTAGTGATTTTGGATAATATAGATTACTGAAGTGCAAAAATATAAAGACATCAGAATTTTAAATTTTAAAAATAAAATTAGATTTTAAAAAAATAATAATATAAAAAATATTTTTAAAATAAAATAAAAATAAAAACATAAAAAAATAATATAAAAAATATTTTTAAAATAAAATAAAAATAAAAACATAAAAAAATAATATAAAAAATATTTTTAAAATAAAATAAAAATAAAAACATAAAAAAATAATATAAAAAAATATTTTTAAAATAAAATAAAAATAAAAACATAAAAAAATAATATAAAATTATTTTTAAAAATAAATAAAAATAAAAACACAAACAAATAATATAAAAAATATTTTTAAAAAATAAATAAATAAAAAATATTTTTTTAAATAAATAAATAAAAAATAAATAAATAAATAAAATAAAATAAAATAAAGAATAAAAATTGAGTAGGCCTTATACTAACAATGAAGTAAAGGTCAATCAGGTCAAAATAATAATTAAATTACAATGTGACGTGATAGTAGTTATTCGTAATCTAAAGTCTGCTTAGTGTGTGTTCCTTGAAATGTTTGCAGTTTAAACTTATTTGATCTGAAGAGGTTGACTCTCTGTGAAGAGTACAATCGAAACATGTGTGTATGTGTGTATATATATATATATATATATGAAAAAATATAGTATTTTGATTTTAATAAAAATATCTTCATCTAACACATGGTTTTTTGAAGGCATTGTCTTCTTTCTTTAAGTTTATATATATATATATATATATATATATATATATATATATATTAAATACTAGAAAAATACCCGTCTCCGGACGGGGACAAATAAATAAATATACCGTTCGTTTTTAATTTTAATGTGTTTTTCTTTCTTTGTTGACTATGGTACGGTTTCGATATCACCGTCTCCCAAAATGCTAAAGTTTACAACAAAAAACAAACAATGTGCCCACGTGACTAACCCTTGTTTCCTAGAATACATATTCCATGATTCCTAATGGTACTTTCAATAGATAAGGATTTTACCGAGCCGATATACACCATTAACGTACACGCGCGCATGCATCAATCCTTTTAAAAATGTCTGTCAACAACAGCAGCTGAAGAGAGCCGGATGGCTAAGTCCTTCTGTGCTTGAAACCGACGGTACGAATATCGTACTAATTTTTTCTGTACCAATATATATATATATATATATATATATATATATATATATATATAGCATTAGATAAAGTGAAAGAATAAAATGAGATGCGAATCAAATTTTATTACAATTCAATGTTCAAGCAAAGAAAATAAAAATCCTTAACTCATGAGTTTTCAAAAAACATCTTCTCAGAGGACCATTACCGCAATGACATTACTGCAGGTAATAAAATGAAACTTTGAAAATATAAAAAAAAATATGAAATACATAAAGGTATATAAAACATCAAATATATCGGCCCAAAACACATTTTTTGTTAAACCTGTACAGTTCATCCAAGTCATAAAGTTCAAAACAGTTTCAAGAAAGATGTCAAATAAGTCGATTAAAAATAATCCAAGTGGTGAATGGTAGTCCAAAAACGAAAAAGTTATCCAGGTGGGAAATTTGTTTGCTATCGATGCCTTATTGAAGAGCCATGTTTTTTGTTTTTTTTTTATTTGTCGCGCTGTCTACATGGTTTGCGGGAGCTTGTGTCATAGAGGATTACCTTCGAATATTATTTTTCACTGGAGTAACTTCATCGGGCCCGGAAGAAAATAATGGCCGAAAATATCAGGTCAACTTAATATCGTTCGAATTGACCTTAGCGGCACTTGCATCTAACCAGGAAGTTATAATTTGCCCAACTCCTATCAGCTCATAAGAACCCTTAATTGGTCATCATAATATTCAACACCGAGTGAGTTTTCTGAATTTTTCAGATGATTTTGTTTTTTCTATCGTTTTATTAATTTGCATACACCCTGAATACATTTTTCACTGTCATCTTCTGCATCGTAGCAAAAAAAAAATTCCCACCTGGATAACTTTTTCGTTTTTGGACTACCATTCACCAGCTGGATTGTTTTTTAATCAACCTCTTTGACATCTTTCTTGAAACTGTTTTAAACTTTGACTTGGATGAACTGTATATGTTTAACAAAAAGTGTGTTTTGGGTCGATATATTTGATGTTTTTTATACTTATATGTATTTTATATATTTTGTCTTTTTTCAAAGTTTAATTTTATTACCTGCAGTAATGTCATTGCAAAAATGGTCCTCTGAGGAGAAGATTTTCTTTGAAAACGCATGAGTTAAGGACTTTTTATTATATTTGCTTGAACATTGAATGCTAATAAAATTTGATTCGCACCTTATTTTATTCTTTCACTTTATCTAATGCTATTAATGCTCTATAATCCAGTATATTGAGCTTCATTTTCATCCGGATGTTCATTAATTAGTTATATTTTTATATCTTTTGTTGGATTAACCTCATATATATATATATATATATATATATGAAGCAATCCAACAAAAATTTGCTCAATTCGGATTTAACGGGTTTTCTAATTAAACAACGAATTTGGATTTGACTTGGGTTGCACATGTCGGGATTTCGGAACTTTGATTGGACTTTTTGTATTATTTTGATTGATTTATTTATCATTAACATTGAATATGGACATATTTCGCGACTGGATAACTTTGCCGGCCCCTTCAATTTCACGTATTTTGACTGCTGTTTGTATCTTGGAGTAATGTCCTTCCTGATTATGCTTCCCAACTTGTATGACCTGGATGGACTGTATGGATTCAACAAAAGTATGTTTTTGGATTGATATGTTTGATGTTATGTATTTTTATGTATTTGTGTATATAATTTTATATATTTTCAAAGCGTAATTTTATTGCCTGTAGTAGTATAACTGCGGTAATGGTCCTCTGAAGAGAAGAATTATCTTTGAAAACTCATGAGCTAAGGACTTAAGGATGCTTTGCATGAACTTTGAATTCTAATAAAATTTGATTGACACCTTATTTTATTACTTCATTTTATATTATAATATTATATGATATATATATATATGATATATATATATATATATATATATATATATATATATGATATATATATATATATATGATATATATATATATATAAAATTAAGCTGAATTCCAGTGACCAAGTGTGTATTCACTCTTCAAACTTTGGTACTTTTTGACAGACTGTTTCGCCCATAAACGAACAGCCTAATGTACATACATACAAAAATGACTGAGAAAATGATGCGTAAACATTAATTAAAAAAATAGTCATATAAAATCATGGAATGATGCCAGTAATTCTATTTTTCATATATAAATTATCATTTCTGATGACCTTAAGAAAATAAAACCAACGTTCACTTTTTTTTATTACAGAATACCGAATTTCGGCTCGAATTCATTTCAGGTGGCGGGCTAAGTCTGAGGGGATTGTCTGACTTGCTATTTGCTTTCTCGCTTCCCCGCATCACTTGAAATGGATTCGTCCAAGGCCTAGGAAAAAAACATGTTTTTCTCGCTAATTTTTCGTGACGGGATGAAAGTACATATATTTATATATAAATTTATAGATAAATAATAAGCTTAGGCAATTTAATGTTCGTACTATGTTATCACCTCGACACCCTTTTTTGAAGATGGGATCGTCCAATCGCCAAAGATGTCATTTTAAAAATGTAACTTCGAAAAATGTCGCTGTTGTGTCGAATGTAAAACTAAATACACTTTCTTGCTCTTCAAGCTAGGATCAAAGTGCAGTGTCAGTTCTCTCCAAAAATAGTACAATAACATTGTGGGGTCTCCGTTCCTGACGACGTCATAAAATAATAATATATTACAAACTGATTTTAGAGGTAGACCCCTATAAAAAGAAACTATATAAACTAATTTAGTTAAATCAGCATGCTTCAGTTTGAATGAAAGTTGTACGATTTTCTTGGGGTCTGTATTCGCGCTGGACATCTATAGAAGGGTAATATGCCGCAAGTTTCTACAAAAGTTTGTGTGTTGGTCGGAAAGCTCGAGAGGAATAAGTTGAAGAGTTCCAACCAATTTCTCTCAAGCTGGAGATCCGGTCCGAACCGGGCCATCCATATACTACACTTTGATATCAACCAAAAGAGCGAGAAGTGAGACCTTGATCAGAGTTCAAAGTTTCGTCTACAATGGAGGCGTTGAATTTCATTTGATCCAAACTCGAACAGAATAAGCCTCCAGGGATTTCGAGAACATGTTTACAGATGATGTAAGAATGTTATGTTTTGGTAAGAAAATTCCCTTTGCTGCAATATTTCTCTTCTCTTTCGCTGCTAAAAGATCAGTCGCCATTTTGGATTTAGGTGCGGCCCGCGACTCGGATTCGATGTTATTGTTTGGGGATGGGTGGGGGGGGGGGTCGAACCTCTACGTTGAGTGTTGTTTTTTTTGGGTTTTTTTTAGTTTGTATCTTTGTATTTGTGATCACCGCACAAAAAAGGGATTTCTTATTTCTGTTCTTTTTAAGGTTTATTAAGTTTTTTGTTTTTTTGTTTTTGTTTTAGCTAGTAAATTTTTGTTTTTGTTCTTTTTTTAATGTTTTTTGTTTTCTCTTTAACATTTCGCTTTTTCTCTCTATTGTTTTCTTTTCATTCCTCTCTCTTTCTCCCTCTCTCTTTCTCCCTCTCTCTTTCTCCCTCTCTCTTTATTTTAGATGTTTGTCTGTGTGTGTGTGTATATACTTTGAATTCTCTTTCTCCATCTATCTATATTTCCGTCTTTTTTTCTCATTTTTCTTCTATTTTTTTTCGTTCTCTCTCTTTCTCTCTCCCTCTCTTTCTCTCTCCCTCTCTTTCTCTCTCCCTCTCCCTCTCTTTCTCTCTCTCTCTCCCTCTTTCTCTACCTCTTTTTCTCTCCCTCTCTCCTTCTCTTTCTCTCCCTCTCTCCTTCTCTTTCTCTCCCTCTCTCCTTCTCTTTCTCTCCTTCTCTTTCTCTCCCTCTCTTTCTCTCCCTCTCTTTCTCTCCCTCTCTTTCTCTCTCCCTCTCTTTCTTTCCCTCCCTCTCTCTCTCCCTCTCTCTCTCTCACATACATACATACATATATAATCTCGTTCTCTTTATCTTTAAAACTATGACTCCACCCATTTCATTTATATATACAATCGCAGCCCTGACTAGCACTTTCAATCTTCCTCGCTCACCCGCCGCGCCCTTTAACCACCTCCTCTGGGTACGACGAGCTTTCTCACCGCCCTCACCCTTTCTTCAACAAATAACCATGTCAATACATTCTCCTTTCTTCAACAAATAACCATGTCAATACATTCTCCTTTCTTGTGTCTAAAACGGCAATAAATAAAGTCCTGGCTTTTAATATCACCGCGTCCAAAACGCAAAAAAACAAAACAAAACCGGTTCACCTAAATGCCACAAAGTGTCTAACAAGAAACTAATAAGAATAAAAAAATACCAAGATTGCACCCCTCCGCCCCGCGCCCGACCCTCATGAACCCGACCTACCCCACAAGTCCACCTCAATTATTATTGCTATCTTCACAAGCCCCATTTCATGAAGTACCTGGGCTTAACACCTTCCTAATTAAGCTGTACGCGGTAAGATCAGAGCGCCGGGACACGCCGTCAGGTGGGAAGGTTCGCATTGTGTACCGACACCCCCTGTCTGCGTATTTCAGATTAAAGCTTTCGCCCATTGTTCAAGAGACGGGTATGTGCGTAATGGCTTGTTGATGTGACCGCATTAACAGCCTGTTTGCATAAAAGTGTACCCACCCGCCTTCTCGCGGTGTCACGCCGGTTCAAAGTAGAATTGTTTTTCAAGATTGCTAGCTCATTCAACAAGTACTGTTTATCTGCTTTCAGGAGCACAGTCGAACCGTGATACTTGATGTCGGCGTATAGATGTTCATACTAGCCAGAGATGAATTTCGAATTGACAGTTTGAAAGCTTCAGAATCACTTTCGAATTTGCTATGACCTCGATGAAACTGGTACCACCGCCATATATGACAAATGTAAAAGATATAATGAATCCGACGCGATGTATTAGTCTTAGAGACGAAAGAAGCGCTTGTTTGTGGATAGAAATATTTAATTATTAAATTATATATATATATATATATATATATATATATATATATATATATATATATATATATATACATATATATAATGTATAATCCAGGTAAAACATCGACAGGGTAGTAATCCAAAGAATTTTAACCGGGTTTATAAAAAGTGCTCAATATCCAATAGAGTTTTTATATATAATTATTTTTATTTACAGACATGTACAAAATCTGCTACACTGGCATGTCGATGTTATCGATCAACAGCTATTACAAACTGAGATCTCATCAGGGAGAGTTAGAATCCGATCTTAACCCTAGATCATATTTGGGAAGAATGAATCGTCTGGACCGCAAATGACTTCTATCTATCTATCTATCTATCTATCTATCTATCTATCTCCCGCCCTTTTCTATCTATCTATCTATCTATCTATCTATCTCCCGCCCTTTTCTATCTAGCTATCTATCTATCTATCTATCTCCCGCCCTTTTCTATCTAGCTATCTATCTATCTATCTATCTATCATTTTTAATTCTACCTTTCTTTTCTACTTTATTTTATATTAATATTTTTTGTTTTTTGTATTTTGGTTTTGGACTTTAATATTTTGATTCTTAACGGTCCCAACCACGTGACTCTCTAAATTTTGAAATTTAAATTTCTTTTTTTATCTCTTTCTTTCTTTCTCCATTTCATTATTCCCAAATATGATCTAAGGTTAAGATCGGATTCTAACTCTGCCTGATGAGATCTCAGTTTGTAATAGCTGTTGATCGATAACATCGACATGCCAGTGTCGCAGATTTTGTACATGTCTGTGAAAATAAAAATAATTATATTATATATATTCGGTCTAAGTTAGCCATGCTGATGACGGCTGTGAGCCAGAAACACGTGTCCATGGATTACTTTTATGTACGTATAAAACATATATATATATTATATGGAAATCGCTCCAGACAAGGCATGAAGCCACTTGATGTATGGAGCTACAAAAAATACTACTTCAAGGTAAAAAACTAACCAACGATAAGTGTTATATGGATAGATTCTGATCCAGAAAACAGCAATTCTCCCCCCTTTGTCAGAAAAATAGCTCATGGAATGTGGGGGACTAAAGAACAAAATAAGGGATTCGAGAGTTACGAGGCTACCGAAAAGTCACGGCATATGAACCCTTTTTATTTTCGTTGTACAGTGAACCCATAAATGTATTAATAAAATTCACAATCTTTTCTACAATCCAACCATATATTATGAATAAACTTCACTCCGTGCCTAACTTACCCACCAAGTTTCAGCCAGGAATGTCCAACAGAAGTGTTAATTATTAAAGGCGTTGCTTAGTGCGTGTAAAAAATATTGAACTAAACATCTTTCTATTGGATTTACTTCATTTTTGAACATTTTCAACGCTGCCTTCACGAAACCCCTTTTTTTCCATCTTTAAATCTCCTTTCACCGGACACCTTATCTACGGACATTCACCAACTGGACAGACTCCATACTTTTTTTACACGCACACTCTTACTCTCCATTACTTTATATTTTTTCAAATTTTGAATTTTGGCTTTTCTACTGCCAACTTATCTATCTCTGTAATTCCTCTGATAATAAGATTTTAATCTTTGAAAAGCCTTGGCTTAAGGAAAAAAAAATAACCATGTTTTTACCGAGTACACCTTGCATTAAACAATCGAAGTTGAAATAGATTTGTCATTCGTACATCTTTATCTCTCTTCTTTCATTTATCTTTATAATTGCTCTATCTCGTATATTAGCTGAATCCATTTCACTATTGGTTCTATCCTCTAAAAGTATATTTTTAGTTTCATATTTTTATATATATACTAGACCACCCGTGACCCGTTGGGTCAGTTTGTTATATTAGCTATGGAATTCATGTATGAGCGTGACACTTGTGGCATAAAGAAAATAGTTTTTTTTTACATAACAGAAGCATTTCTATGAAAGTATATTAAAATGAAAAAAGAATATAGATAGATTTCTATGAGTCGTTCTGTTTATTATAATTGTTTTTTTTTTAAATTACAGTTACTGAATTATAAGTGGTTGGTTAGGGCGATTTGAGAAAGGAAGGGGGTACAGCAGGCTTTCTCGCGTACGTAACGAAAACAGAGGGAGTAGGAGTGGTGAAATCTATGAGAGGGAAAGTGGGAGGTGGTTTCGTTCACCGACCGCTAGTATGGCTGATATTAATAATGAGTGTTGTTTTTTTGTTTGTTTGTTTTTGTTTTTTAAAAGGGAGGAGTTTTTTTTAAACTGCGACAGACTTTACGAAGTCCTCCCGTTGAATGTTTTTAGCCGTGAAGAAAACAAATAAACTATTTGATGAAATTAAATGAAATTGTTTAAAAATTTCCAGAATGAAAAATTTCATGCGTTCGTTAATCATAATAGAGAATAACGGAATTGGAATAACAGATTGAAGATGATGCTATTTACGCATGCGCAACCGGATGTTGAAAACCGGAAAGCTGATTGCAAACATACAAGAACAATAGACTTTTAGTATTATATATATATATATATATATATATTAATGCATGTTCTTTCAGCAGTTGAACACTTTTGACGACGGCTTCCTTTAATAATGTTTAATCTCTTGCTGATTTATCAGGTTGTTTATAGTGGCCGTGTGGGTTAAAGCGTCGGAATTTGAGTTAAAACAAAACATGATTCGTGTTTCGGGGTTTCGAGTCCTGCAACCGGTATTAATAACCATATCTACACTGACGATTCCCAAAGGGATAAAACGTATACGTATGTAGATAAAACTAAATATTTATAATCTAGGCTGGGCACTGTAGTGAGTAGTATTTACACAGTCATCATTGTCCTTTAATGCATGTAGTTGATGTCTTGGCGACAGCTGCCTTTAATAGGTTTAATCTCTCGCTGATTTATTAAGTTGTTTGAAATTTGAATTTAAAAAAATAAAACATGTTCCGGGGTTTCGAGTCCTGCGATCTGTATGAATAATCATCTCCACGCTGACGATTCCCGAAAGAATGAAACGTGTACAAGGACAAATATATATATATATATATATATATATATATATATATATATATAAAAGGAGATTGTAGGTTGCTTGAAGCATTGCTGGTAAATATAAGTGCAGATTAGTCGTCCGAGGCTGTAGCAATGCGATGTAGTAGCCGTAAGATGGAAAAGTGAAAAGAAATAAACGAAGAGAGAAAGTGAAACTCAAAACGATTTAATAATTTCACGAAAAACAGAATAGTAAATACTGTCTGGTAAATAAAAGTTCGGCAAAGGGTAATATATATATATATATATATATATATATATATAAATTTTCATAGCTTACTACCTAGCTCTACGTACGTATCGAGCACTGTTGAAGTAAATACTGAAAATTGATACATAAAAAAAATTATATCTCCTTATAAAATGTTATGTAATACATTAAATACTAATATATATATATATATATATTTTTTTAAAGTTTTTTTTTAACAAAAATTATTTTAATAATTTTTAATAATAATTCTCATATTTTTCAAATATTTGAACTTTGTTTTTTTCGAAAGCCAACTTATCCATCTGTATTTCTCCTCTGATGATAAGATTTCGATCTTTGAAAAGCCTTGGCTTAAGGAAAGAAAAATAAACACTAGTTTATTACTGATTACACCTTGCATTGAACAATTGAAATTTGAAATAAATTTGGACAATCGTCGCATATTTATACTCTTTTTTCTTCTATCTCTCTCTCTCTCTCTCTCTCTCTCTCTATATATATATATATATATATATATATATATATATATATATATATATATAATCTTTCGTAAATTGCAGAAGAATAAGTTCAGTGGTTTAGCAGATAAACACAAAATGGTACTTAACTTTATATATAAATAGATGACTAATTGTCACTGCGTTAACCTTCTACTTATTTCCCCGCGCTTATAACGCTAATAATGATAAAATCTTGACTTCCTATTTTCGAGTCAAGACGAGAAGCAGAAAGATAAGATTGGCCACACTATGAAAAAAAACAAAAAAAAACAGATGTGAGTAGGAAAATCCCTCAAACAAGATGGCTGTCGTCTGCAAAAGAGGTCGGAAATGGCGACGCAGACGACCGACCGGAACCCGACGAGCAGAGGAGTTCCTCTGTGTTCAGTAATCAACCCTCCCACCCTCTCCCCGCGTCTGCAAATTGAGCAAGGAAATTGGACAAGCGCCAACTTAATCAATGGAAGAAGAATACGAACAACAAGAAGACGACGACAAAAAGCAGGAGTGGAAAAATGAAGGAGATGCGATTGGTCAAATTAAATAGTCACCATCTTGGAAAAGAAATCTACGAGACGAAATCAATGAATGAAATCGCCGCCATTTTGTGTGTGTGTTTTTTTCTTTCTGTTTTTCTCTCGTAACCTTTGCTTTCTTTTTCTCTCTCGTAACCTTTGCTTTCTTTTTCTCTCTCGTAACATTTGCTTTCTTTTTTCCTCTTGTAACATTTGCTTTCTTTTTTCCTCTCGTAACATTTTCTTTCTTTTTCTCTCTCGTAACATTTTCTTTCTTTTTCTCTCTCGTAACATTTTCTTTCTTTTTCTCTCTCGTAACATTTGCTTTCTTTTTTTCTCTCGTAACATTTGCTTTCTTCCCCCCCCCCGTAACATTTGCTTTCTTTCCTCCCCCCGTAACATTTGCTTTCTTTCCTCCCCCCGTAACATTTGCTTTCTTTCCTCCCCCCGTAACATTTGCTTTCTTTCCTCCCCCCGGTAACATTTGCTTTCTTTCCTCCCCCCGGTAACATTTGCTTTCTTTCCTCCCCCCGGTAACATTTGCTTTCTTTTCTCCCCCCCATAACATTTGCTTTCTCCCCCCCCCCCGGTAACATTTGCTTCTCCCCCCCCCCCCGGTAACATTTGCTTCTCCCCCCCCCCCCGGTAACATTTGCTTCTCCCCCCCCCCCCGGTAACATTTGCTTCTCCCCCCCCCCCGGTAACATTTGCTTCTCCCTCCCCCCCCCGGTAACATTTGCTTCTCCCTCCCCCCCCCGGTAACATTTGCTTCTCCCTCCCCCCCCCGGTAACATTTGCTTCTCCCTCCCCCCCCCGGTAACATTTGCTTCTCCCTCCCCCCCCCGGTAACATTTGCTTCTCCCTCCCCCCCCCCCGGTAACATTTTCTTTCTTTTTCTCTCTCGTAACATTTGCTTTCTTTTTTCCTCTCGTAACATTTGCTTTCTTTTTTCCTCTCGTAACATTTGCTTTCTTTTTTCCTCTCGTAACATTTGCTTTCTTTTTTTCTCTCGTAACATTTGCTTTCTTTTTTTCTCTCGTAACATTTGCTTTCTTTTTTTCTCTCGTAACATTTGCTTTCTTTTTTTCTCTCGTAACATTTGCTTTCTTTTTTTCTCTCGTAACATTTGCTTTCTTTTTTTCTCTCGTAACATTTGCTTTCTTTTTTTCTCTCGTAACATTTGCTTTCTTTTTTTCTCTCGTAACATTTGCTTTCTTTTTTTCTCTCGTAACATTTGCTTTTTTTTCTCTCGTAACATTTGCTTTTTTTTCTCTCGTAACATTTGCTTTTTTTTCTCTCGTAACATTTGCTTTCTTTTTTTCTCTCGTAACATTTGCTTTCTTCCCCCCCCCCCCCCCCGTAACATTTGCTTTCTTTCCTCCCCCCGGTAACATTTGCTTTCTTTCCTCCCCCCGGTAACATTTGCTTTCTTTCCTCCCCCCCCCGGTAACATTTGCTTTCTTCCCCCCCCCCGGTAACATTTGCTTTCTCCCCCCCCCCCCGGTAACATTTGCTTTTCCCTCCCCCCCGCCCCCCGGTAACATTTGCTTCTCCCTCCCCCCCCCCCGGTAACATTTGCTTTCTTTTTACCCCGGTAAGTTGGATCTTGTTCGAGCACGTTGTGAATTCTCTCCAGAAACACGTGTAATAATGACATTAAACGAGAAAACACGTGTTTTTGAGTGCTGTCCCCCCCCCCCCCAAAAAAAACGGAGACAGCACACGTCAGGAGACTGATGCAGTGAAATTTCCCTCCCTTTCTCTTCTCCCTCCCTTTCTCTTCTCCCTCCCTTTCTCTCTCTCTTTCCCTCTCTTTCTCTGTAGTTTGAAAAAAGATCCTTATATTGACCTTAAGGGAAACATCAGCTCTATAATCCCTGCATCAAGGATTAAATAAATCCTTTATTTAATTTTAAATCTGTTTGATATAAATTACTTGTTTTTTTTTTATATATATTTTTTGTTTACGTGTGCTCGACTGTTAACTATTCTGGACTTTTACCCAAGAAATAGTATCATCACATTAAAAGTCATTGGTGAAGAACTGACCAGCGACGATATGTTTGTTGACTGAACGATTGCAAATTTTGATCTAAGAGAAAAAGACTATTTTTTTCGGCGGGAAAGATTTTCGTTGACGGAGAATGAGAAAACCGTTTCTGATTGGCTTTTAAAGTTTTATCACAAAATAAGATGTGAAAATAGAATTTCTTTTTTGTTTCAATTTTTTTCTGATTCTTGTCTGTTAAAACTATCATCCAACGGGTGCATACCCTCCGGCAAACAAATACTTCTTTCTTCAAGTGAAACTTGCGTCTACAGTGGCGGCTTGCCTTGTTTGGGGTGAACTATGTTAAAAAAAAAAAAAAAAAAAAAAAAAAAAAAACACTACACGCGAAAATGCCCGCTAGCCATGAAATTTGCGCGTGTTAAAAACACATACAGGAAAAAAAATGTCCAGTCTCTGTATTTTATCTCAGCGGTTATCTGGACTTTTACCCAAGAAATAGTATCGTTACAGTAAAAGTCATTGGTAAAGAAGTGATCGGTGACCATATGTCGGTTGACTGCACGATTGAATATTTTAAAGAGAAAAGAAAATTTTGTTTTCTTTTCGACGGGAAGAATTTTCATTAATGGCGAACAATGGCGGTGATGAAACAATCAACTCTCGTGCGTAAATAACCCTCTTGTAATATTCAAGTTTCGGTTGCTGCTTCGCAGACGGGAAGACGGTGACAATGCTAAAAATGTCCCTTCTGATTATCTTCCTCTCAGATAACGTGAAGTCATGGTAAAACCCGTGAACTATTTTTAATAGTAAACAGTTTTTGCAATATATATATATATATATATATATATATATTTGTAGAAAAAATATATATTTCCGATTCATTTGAGTATTTGTAAAAAAAAAAACCCAAAAAACCTCCAAAGAAAACGATATTTCTGCCGTTTACGGACCGTGCTGAAATAATACCGTTATTATTTAGAAAGACATTCTTAGCATGGAGATGGGCTTTAACTATTCTGTACTTTCACCTTACAATTAAATAAAGAAAAGATATCGTAAAAATTCAATTAAAAATATTGGATTTTCTCATGTGAATTATAATGGAGAACACTTTCTGCATTGTCACCGTTTTCCCGTCTGCGAAGCTGCGCTCAGAACTGAATTTTAGCAACGAAACTTGAACATAGCTGTCATTGGTGAAGAACTGACCAGCGACCATCTGTTTGTTTACCTGAACGATTGAAGATTTTTAAGAGAAAAAAAAAATTGTCGGCGGGAAGGATTTTCGTTAGTAGAGAACTATGGCGACCACGAGATAATCGGTATTTATCTACCTCCCACAGCAGTAAAATGTGACACAAGGTCGGAAAGTGGGACTTGATAAGTCACCACCCTAGAGGAAGAGAACTTATGTCCGTCAAAAATGTCTGGGCAGCCCCGTCGGCATTCCCCGGTAGGGGCGCCTCAGGCGATTAGCAATAAACTAACCCCTTCTCCAAGGGTAACAAGGCAAAGCCTGTGAAGGTGGACCTCCTAGAACTGCACAGGACAAACCCACAGACCGGCGGAATCAAGCCCGGAAGGACAAGACGACACCGGTCTGTAGGGTGCCAAAAAATCAATGTACACACGCATCGGTACGGGCGTATATAAGAATATTGTACACACACCTTTTGTGCGCTGGCTTTTAAATCCCACTCTCCGACCTTGTGTCACTTCTTTCCGCGGTGGGAGGGGGGAGTAAATACCTACACGGGCTGATTCAGTGTTTTTCTAAATGTCCTGTTTTTTTTTTATTGCGGGGGGAGGGGGGGCTTCCCTTTCTTCCCGTTTAAAACGCCAAGTTTTTTCTGTTGATATCTTTCACCCAAAGCTCGACGTCTTCAGTTCCTTCTACTATCTACCAAAGATCCGACATTACCGCAGACGTTGTAATTTGATATACTTAGCATTTCGTAAAGCTGTGACCTCTTCAATTCGTAAAGCTGCCGCCTATCTACTATCTAGACGAGATTAATATATATATATATATATATATATATATATATATATATATATATATATATTAGTGTATTATTCCAGAAATGAAGGGTATTCTCAAGAGGCGTCATTTAATCTGCGCGCTTAGCGATAAAAATGCTATTTCAAATATAAGTCTGACAGACCGACGCAAATGGCATTTCAAAAATAAGCGTGACAGACCAAGTGATATTTTAAACTTAAGCCTGACAGACCAAGTGATATTTTAAACTTAAGCCTGACAGACCAAGTGATATTTTAAACTTAAGCCTGACAGACCAAGTGCTATTTTAAACTTAAGCCTGACAGACCAAGTGCTATTTTAAACTTAAGCCTGACAGACCAAGTGCTATTTTAAACTTAAGCCTGACAGACCAAGTGCTATTTTAAACTTAAGCCTGACAGACCAAGTGCTATTTTAAACTTACGCCTGACAGACCAAGTGATATTTTAAACTTACGCCTGACAGACCAAGTGATATTTTAAACTTACGCCCGACAGACCAAGTGATATTTTAAACTTACGCCCGACAGACCAAGTGATATTTTAAACTTACGCCCGACAGACCAAGTGATATTTTAAACTTACGCCCGACAGACCAAGTGATATTTTAAACTTACGCCCGACAGACCAAGTGATATTTTAAACTTAAGCCTGACAGACCTAGTGATATTTTAAACTTAAGCCTGACAGACCAAGTGATATTTTAAACTTAAGCCTGACAGACCAAGTGATATTTTAAACTTAAGCCTGACAGACCAAGTGATATTTTAAACTTACGCCTGACAGACCAAGTGATATTTTAAACTTACGCCTGACAGACCAAGTGATATTTTAAACTTACGCCTGACAGACCAAGTGATATTTTAAACTTAAGCGTGACAGACCAAGTGATATTTTAAACTTCAGCGTGACAGACCAAGTGATATTTTAAACTTCAGCGTGACAGACCAAGTGATATTTTAAACTTCAGCGTGACAGACCAAGTGATATTTTAAACTTCAGCGTGACAGACCAAGTGATATTTTAAACTTCAGCGTGACAGACCAAGTGATATTTTAAACTTCAGCGTGACAGACCAAGTGATATTTTAAACTTCAGCGTGACAGACCAAGTGATATTTTAAACTTCAGCGTGACAGACCAAGTGATATTTTAAACTTCAGCGTGACAGACCAAGTGATATTTTAAACTTCAGCGTGACAGACCAAGTGATATTTTAAACTTACGCCTGACAGACCAAGTGATATTCTAAACTTAAGCGTGACAGACCAAGTGATATTTTAAACTTAAGCCTGACAGACCGATGACATCGAAATGCAAGGACGCAACTAATAGGACCGGTTATTGTACTTTATATATCTTAAGTAGAGAAGCAGTCTCGCTTGAAAAAGAAAAAGAGTGTAAGCGAGGGAGGGTGGGGGAGGGGGCGTTTGAAGAGAAGAGAAATCCAAAAGACAGGGGACGGGTGGCCTGGGTAGGTGGAACAGTAAACGGGAGGGGTGGATAAACTTTTTTTTTTCTTACTGTCTCTGAAGTAGTGAAGCCGGTTTGTTCACACTCCCCTTTTCGCACCGTTTGCCATTTTCATCGTGAATTGCTGCACTTACCCAACGTTGGCCGGGAGTCTTTTTACTTTGATTTTCATTTCGTTGTTTTTCTTTACATCAAGGGATGTTTTGTTTGTTTTTATAATTTTCGCACCAATTTGTGTTTTAAAGTTAAGAACGTCTGTTTAGATTACTACTTTTTTTTTTTTTTAGAAAAAATTATGAATTATTTATTAAAACATTTTTTTTTTTTAACTAAGTTCACCCCAAACAAGGCAAGCTGCCACTGTAGACGTAAGGGGCTACTGAGAATTAGGGTGAAAATTTAGGGGGGCATCCTAAATTGGGATCTGTTCAGATGCTTGTTCACATTAGTTTTAAATTTCTGCATGTCAGTACAGTCGGGGAAACGGGGAACAGGGAGGGAGTTCCAAAGTAAAGAAGCTATTAGAGTAGAAGGCTCTCTTGCATCTGGGAACCTCCACAGTGAATAGATGGGATTTAGCTAATTGTCGGGTTGGGCGAGTGAATTGACGCCGAGGGAGTACTAGAGCAGCCAGTTCATCGGAGCACAATCCATTGAAGTATTTGTAAAACAAGTACAAGGATGCTACATTGCGGCAATGGGACAAGGGCTGGAGCTTGGTGGATAGTGAGGGACCTATTAGATTAGCGACTCTTTTTTTTTGGACCTTGTCTAAGAGGGGGAGACTATTTGGATAGTGCACCAGCCCAGATGTGACACCAATACTCCATACATGGGCGGATGGTGGCTTTGTGCTTTGTAGATATACTGGATACTGGAGAGAACTTATTACAAACTTTTTTTTTTAATTAATAAATAAGAATTTATTAAATTGAAATATATTACAAATATATAATATACTAGCGGAACCCGTCGCCCGGCGTTGCACGGGAGAAATTAGTACCTATTGCATGACGTCGAATTTAAAAAAAAAACGGCCTATAGTTCTTTCTCCACCCCACCCCCTATACCGTGTTGGCGAATGTTGTAAATTTAAAAAAAAAAAGTGGCAGTCAAATGGGATCGAACGCCGAAACTGTCGATCATTAAACCTCCCTTCTTACCCACGACGCCACGCTTACGATTTAAAAATAAATGTATAAATAGGCTAATAACGCTATGGTTGTTTATTGACATGCGTGTTATGTTAACATTTACATTCTGCCGACCAAATGGAAACTTCAACAATGACGCGGTGTAGGTCATTTTTTGTAAATTCATTTGGGCAATTTTTCTATAATATGCGTGTTTAAAGTGTATGTTTTTGAAAATGTAAATGTATCCGCGTCTACCAGTATTTTAGTGCGTAATGAATTAAATAGGGAGTCGATTCGATCAAGAAATGTTATCCGCCATGTTGAATCATTAAATGTTGCAGGAACTGTGTTCGTTAATTTCATTCGCTTAATTCCGGAATGAATTTAAATGTAGAAGGTAGAATTAGATAGAACGTAATCTGATATTCGCGAATAATTATCGAAGTGTAAGGGAGCGGTTGTTAATTTTTTGCGTATTGCTTAATATTATGTAGTAAAATAATGCCAGACAAATACGAAATAACAATGGGTGCTTTATGAAAATTATACTGTGTTTATTAGTTCCCGGTGTCGATGAGTGTAGTCACAGTACAGAATTGTTAGAGAGAAAAGTTTTTACTACCACCATGGAGTTGGTATTTCGGAAAGTCGTGGTGGCCGGGCCGAATGTAATATTCAGTGTTAGTTTGGAAAGAAGAATAACATATATACTAAAACACGCTCGAGTGAATAACTGCAATGTAATTGTGAGTTCAGTAGCCCGTGATGCATGTGGTTATTTTCCTATTCTCCGAGAAGGTACAGGGGAAAAAACGTCTCTACTTTATATTATATATAAAATATAAATATATATAAAAGGGGAAATGTCCAACATCAGTAACATTTCAGGAATGTAACAACAAATATTAAATGATAGTTAACTAATAAAATGTTAAATGATAGTTAACTAATAAAATGTGTAATGATAGTTAACTAATAAAATGTTAAATGATAGTTAACTAATAAAATGTGTAATGATAGTTAACTAATAAAATGTTAAATGATAGTTAACTAAAAAAATGTTAAATGATAGTTAACTAATAAAATGTTAAATGATAGTTAACTAATAAAATGTTAAATAATAGTTAACTAATAAAATGTTAAATGATAGTTAACTAATAAAATGTTAAATGATAGTTAACTAATAAAATGTTAAATGATAGTTAACTAATAAAATGTTAAATGATAGTTAACTAATAAAATGTGTAATGATAGTTAACTAATAAAATGTGTAATGATAGTTAACTAATAAAATGTGTAATGATAGTTAACTAATAAAATGTGTAATGATAGTTAACTAATAAAATGTGTAATGATAGTTAACTAATAAAATGTGTAATGATAGTTAACTAATAAAATGTGTAATGATAGTTAACTAATAAAATGTTAAATGATAGTTAACTAATAAAATGTGTAATGATAGTTAACTAATAAAATGTGTAATGATAGTTAACTAATAAAATGTTTAATGATAGTTAACTAATAAAATGTTAAATGATAGTTAACTAATAAAATGTGTAATGATAGTTAACTAATAAAATGTTAAATGATAGTTAACTAATAAAATGTTAAATGATAGTTAACTAATAAAATGTTAAATAATAGTTAACTAATAAAATATTAAATGATAGTTAACTAATAAAATATTAAATGATAGTTAACTAATAAAATGTTAAATAATAGTTAACTAATAAAATGTTAAATAATAGTTAACTAATAAAATGTTGAATGATAGTTAACTAATAAAATGTTGAATGATAGTTAACTAATAAAATGTTAAATAATAGTTAACTAATAAAATGTTAAATAATAGATAACTAATAAAATGTTAAATGATAGTTAACTAATAAAATGTTAAATGATAGTTAACTAATAAAATGTTAAATGATAGTTAACTAATAAAATGTTGAAGGAAAATGAGGTGGCAAATAATAATTAATAAAATGCCCCAACATACAAGCATCAGGAAGTCTCATCGGGTGTCCAGCTCACTTGGTAGGCCGAGAGCAGGCTCAGTAGGCCGAGAGCATGCTCAAGGCGTTTCCACGAATAGTGGCAATGAAGAGGCGCTCGTAAAGCCAAATCAATTCACTATGGTCCCGATGTGGCGTGTCATTAACAGACCAAGGCTGCCAAAGAAATCATGCGTCGCGGGGCCTATCACTCCACTCGTCTCCACTGTGATCGGTTGAAAACACAAATCCGTCAGGAAGACCAGCATATTTTTACCGCTTACGGCGTTATGCTGGCACTGCTTCATGTCCAGGGTTTGTTGCCGATTCTATCACTGACGAGGGCACAAAAGTGTCGACACAAGTCACATCCCATTGACTTGTCGTTTGCAAAGGGAAACATCATAAGGCTATCGGGCCGTTTGCTATCCCCTCTGTCGAGGCCTACTGATTTGAGGATCGACGGGAAGCCAGCGATGCCTAGGGCCCGTCGGACAATATAATTAAGAGCCTTAAGTCCCGGCACCCCTTCACATTGCAAGCAAAGGAACCGCTCCGTACGACACTAGCAATGCTTCCTGGGTCAAGGCAAGATGGGTGAAGCAGTGGAAGACAGTAGAACCATCCACGCTTCACCACTATATCAAGGACCCCACAGATGTCCTTGGCCAGCACTTGCCCCCAAAGAAGTGAACAACGCTGAATCACCTGAGGACAGACGTGGGACGCTTTGGTGAGTTGATGAAGAGGTGGGGCCTCAAGGATAGTGCCCAATGCGAATGTGGGGGACACCCTGCAGATTGTGGAATACATCATCACCAGCTGCCCCAAACACCGGCCACCAAATGCCGATCTGGACCTTATTAACCTGAACGATGAAACCCGGGCCTGGTTTGCTGCAACTGACCTGAAGGTTTAAAAAGACATACGCAAGAAGAAGATTAAGAGAAAATCTGCCAGCTCTCCTTACAAACTGGAACTATATATATATATATATATATATATATATATATATATATATATATATAAACTATTTGTGATCATAGATTTAAGCTCAGCCGAGCACCTACAACGGTAGAGCAAAGGGTCTGGAACATAGCCATCCCTACTACAGGCCAGACAATCTTCTTCATCATCTTCTTCATCTTCATCATCTTCATCATCATCTTCATCATCTTCTTCATCATCTTCTTCATCATCTTCTTCATCATCTTCTTCATCATCTTCTTCATCATCTTCTCTATCATCTTCTCTATCATCTTCTTCATCTTATTCATCTTATTCATCTTATTCATCTTATTCATCTTTATCATCTTTTTCGTCATCTTCTTCATCTTCTTCATCGTCATCTTCTTCATCGTCTTTATCTTTATCATCTTCTGCATCATTTTCATCATCTTCTTGTCTCTTTACTTCTATATTAGTGTTATAAAATACAAGTATTATTCTTCATTATAGTTTGTAGAAGAAAAGAGACTTATTTTTCATCTAATTTACATACGTGTATATGGTGTGTACAAACACGTATGTAAATTAGATGTCGCCGCTGTGAAAACAGTTAGTCTTTCTCTAAATGCACACAACGAGATAAAGAAACATTAGAGCGTGGTTGAATCAGTTCAGTGAGGGGGGGGGGAGAAATACATAGCGGTACTTTTTAGGATTAGGTATCCAATAAAATTGCAGTACTTACGCCAACAATTGCGAGTTTCACCGGAGACTTCCGAGACTGGCAAATGTTAACGAACTTCATCGAACAAACCGAATGTTTTATTAGCCTTTAAATTTTTTTTGCTAATAATTTATTTAACGAAAAGTATTGTTGATTTTTATCTTGTATTTAAGTGTATTCTGTAATTTTGTGTTGGTACTTCTACACAATACGAACCGAAATATTTTTTTATCCTAACCCTGAACTAACCCTAACCCTTTTTTAGTAAAGGTAAATGAAAAGGTACCCCTCCCCCCAAAAAATTAAAAAAAAAAAAAAAATGTAATAAGGGTATTTTTTTAAAAATACATAAAAGTCGGAATTTGATTTTTCTAATTGATTGAAAAATAGTTGGCAAGTTTGGGCGCATTTTTTATTTGTATATTTCGGTAAAAGTCGAAACTTGATTCGTCTTTCTCTACGTCACGACTACGAATCTATGGATACTTATTCCTAAAAAGCGCCGGAAAATACCTTAGAGAAACAAACGTTGATAGACTCGCATTTATTATAATAAGATATATAATCACTTATTTTATTATATTTAAAGTACTATATAACCACCTCATGACAGAGGGGGCCCGCCACTTCAGAAAAGCAGTCGAGGAAAAAGGGGCCGAAACTGCGAAGTGATTCCTTCTGATGATCGTGTAGTTCTGGATCCGGTAGCCGAGCTGTTAGCTGCGAAGCACAAAAAAATCGTGTCATTCAAATCCTGTACTATGACACCCCGAAGAGAGAGAAGAAAAGAAAAGTTCTTCATCTCCGCCAGAACGGCATTTTATTTATTTTGTTTTAACAGTCTTAGAGTCGTCTCATCTTGTGGTGGACCTAGATGCGATCCGAACGAACGCCAAAAAGGCAAATCGCTTGAAAAGCTACCCCCTTTCTTTTTCTGCTTCGTTGGGATACGCTCTCTTCTTCACTTCCAAAAAGTAAGTTAGTTTTCACAGGAACGTGTTCCCTTTATATTTTTCAACCAGTAAAAATGATTCCCGCTTGTTTTAAAGCCCAAATCTACTGTCAAATTTGCAAGCCGACGGGAATTTCGGAATCCCTATAAAAACGGGGAAACAAAAAGCCAACAGCAGAGAGATCCAAACCGACGCACCCCGAAAGGGGCCCACACGAAACCTTTAGGCTGGGATCACAGTGTAGTATCTGTTCCGATGGATACTGCACCCCATAGACCGGTATCGTCTTGGCCTTCGGGGCTTGATTCCGCCAGTCTGTGGGTTCTAGGAGGTCCACCCTCCCAGGCTTCGCCTCCCCTCTTTGGGATGGAGTAAGTTTATTGCTTACTGCCTGAGGCGCCCCTACCGGGGAATGCCGACAGGCATTTTTTGTAGGCCAGGGTGTTCACTTCTCGGCCGCTGGCTTTTCAAATCCCACTTTACCGACCTTGTGTCACATCTTACTATTGTGGGAGGAAGATAAATAACTTGACCAGGGAGGCGAGGAGAAAAGAACACTTCAAAACTCACGTACAAGCTTTCCTCATCTCGCCACATATCCATACGTACTGACAATAGGTCAAGCGGTCTTCGCCTTTTGGCTAAGATCAAAGTGTAGTATCTGTTCCGATGGATACTGCACCCCATAGACTGGTATTGTCTTGGCCTTCGAGGCTTGATTTACGCCGATCTCTGGGTCTGTCCTGTGCAGTTCTAGGAGGTCCACCCTCCCAGGCTTTGCCTCCCCTCTTTGGGGAGGAGTAAGTTTATTGCTTACTGTCTGAGGCGCCCCTACCGGGGAATGCCGACGGGGCTGCCCAGGCAATTTTTAATGGCCAGAGTGCTTACTTTCTCGGGCGCTGGCTTTTCAAACCCCACTTTCCCGACCCGACCTTGGGTCACATCTTACTTGTGGGAGTAAGATAAAACTGGCCTTGTGCCTAACTCCTGGAGAGGAGGTAAATAAATACTCACCCACTCACACGCACTTGCATAACAAAGTAAACCTAGACATACTTACATAGTGCCACATTGTCTAATGTTCACACACGCATATTATTCACACACGCATATTATTCACACACGCATATTCACACTTACAAATACACACCCACATCCTTAGCTCTCGTGTCTGCTTAGTCACGGGATATTCTCCTACCGAAAACATTGTATAAACTTTACCAAATGAACATTTATTCCCTGAAACTGAGTTTTACATACATGCAGAATTGTAGTTTTATAAATGTGGTGTTTAATTTAATCTTTTTTGCCTTCATTTCTCTTTGACAAAATCCTTTTCATGTTTGTAGTCCTTCCTTCGCCAAAATCTCTCAAAGGTTTCTCCCCGAGTGGCACTCAAACCTCGAGGTTAGAGCGAGGCGAGAGAAGGAGGGGGGGGAGAGAAGAGAGAGAGAGAGGCAGGGAGAGAGAGAAGGGAGTGTTATTTTGATGCCGACTCTTTCAGCAGGGGTAGCTTCTTCTTTTCTCTTTTTCTTTTGCGAAAACCAACTCACCCCCTCCTACCCACCCGCAAGACTATGACTGTTTTCTTTTTTTTAGCTTCATCACTTAGTACTTGCTTACCAAACCGAAGGAAGGACGCAAAACACGCTACGCTTTTCGTAATAGTCCCCTTCAACTTTTCTGCGAGTTTATATATTCCTACAACTACGAAAACGAAACTAAAAAAAGAACAACAAAAAACAACCAAACTTCTTACTTTTACGGGATTAAAAAATAAAAAATAAAAAAAAGAAACGGAATATAACTACAGTAGTTAAAACACAAGACGTCCACCGATTTTGGGAATGCTTTCGTGAAATCTTTTCATATAAAAAAAAACAAATATATATATATATATATATGTATGTCTGGAATTTGGATTTTATTTCCAGTGGCAGACTTGTATTTGGATTTTCAAAGACTTCAGGTTTGTTTTGAAAGAATTTCTTTTTCGTCTCTAAATTCTTTATTTCTTCGCATTTCTTCGCGATATCGGTTCGTTTCTTTTTGTCTGATTCCATTGTTTTTACCAAAATTCTGGTTCCGTTCATTTTTAAACAAACTCCTCAAAAAAAGAAAAAAAAATACGTTTAAGTGTTTGGTAAATTTGTAGAGTAACACCCTCAGCTAAATTTCCCTCTCCAAAAAATATGAGATTCTACTTTTTTAGGTTATTACATTGTGAGCACCCTAAAAAAAACTTGGCGGAATGCATAAAAAAAAATCTTTTTCTTTTAATTACGAATGGGGTTCTGCTTAGTGTCGTATATAAATTTAACGTAAAATGATCTCCCACTCCCTTTTCAGGCCATTCTAGTTTTTATCTTTTTTAGTGGTGGGTGGGTAGTTAACGATATTTTTGTTACCACTAACCATAAGTCCGAGTGGCAAAGTCGTAAAACCACACGTAATCGCCTACCCCCCCCCCACACACTAAAAAATGCATAGAATTTATCTGCCATAGCAAAAATACTTTGGTTAACTGCTCTAAAACGCTAGAATAGTCCGGAAATGGCACCCCCAGAGTCAGCGTGCCGCTTTTCCGAATTCACAACAGCAAGTCGCAATAAATAGACTGTCTCTCCGGTCATAATTTTCGAAAAGTAAAAATCTTTGCTGAAAGGAAAAGTTTTGTATTTTTATTTTAAATAATTTCTTTTAGAAAAAAAAAATAATCAAATAAGTTTGTTTTTTTTGTTTTGTTTTTTCCGGAATATTGAAATATGAATTTTTCTATCAATCATAGTGCCGTCGGATATCGCAGATAAAAAAAAAATCCATTTTTACTTTATTTTTAATTTTCATTAAAAAAAAAAATTACAAGCAAGTTTTAATTATAACGTTTTACACGAAAAAGAATTTTTACTTTTAAAATTATGACCGGAGAGACAGTCTGATTGCGGCTTGCTGTTGTGAATTCGGAATAGCGGCACACTGACTCGGTCAAATGTTTTTCTCGAGTGCCCTGGGAATATATAATTTTATGTTAAATTTATATGCGAAACTCATCTCCCCACCCTATATTTTAAAATATTTATTTATTAATTTTTTCCGTCAAATTTTTCAGGGTGTTCTCAATGTAATCGCCTAAAAAAGTAAAATCGGGCATTTTTAATAAGAACCAACAAAACAAAAAAAGGGGCGAAAGAGACAAATATACAATAAATAAATGTTACCAAAGGCAAGATAAGTTATTCTTCTACCTACTGATTTTTTTGTGTTTTAACTAATTTTAAAGCGTTTTTTGGCGCTTTTTCGTAATGTTCGAGCACCCGTTTTTTTTTCGTTTTTTTTTTTCAACTTTTTTACTAACCAATTTATTTTTTATTTTTTCGGTGCCTATAATGTTGCTAAAGAATTCCGGGTTTTTAAAAACCTATTTTACGTTAATTTTATATAGGAAGCTGATCCCTCTCCTAAAATAAAATAAAAATAATTTTTAAAATTTCTGATGGTCAAAAAGTGGGTGATCAGTTTACGTTAAATCTAGATAGGAAACCGATCCCCCCTCCTAAAATCAAAAGTAGTTGGAAAAAATTTCTAAAAAACACGGAATTCTCCAGGAACATGATAAACAATCGTGCATATAAAAACAAAACAATCAGTTAGTTAAAAAAAAGTAGAGTAAGAAGAGTGGTGGAACAATACGAAAAAACACCGCGTTTTTTATTTCAAAACAAAAGTAGTGTGAAGTCTGTTAAGTTAAAAACAAAAAAATGGCGATTTAATGACAGCCACGCGGATCTTCGATAATCACTCAAAATTCGAAGATTAAACAAAATCACAGATAATAACTGTCACCAATCGAGCAAAAATGTAATGTCCAACCGAACTGTATCTTTATTACCAGTAGTTTTGTTTAATTTTCGAGTTTTGAGCAATTATCAAGGCTCGCGTGGCTGTCATTAAGTCGCCATTTTTTTCGTTCTAACTTAACAGACTTGACACTACTTGGCGAGTTAGTCGTTTCGCAGTCAAAATGGCGGACAATGAACCGTCTGCTAATTTCCGAATTCACAAATGAGTAAGTAAACCCAAATACATTGTTTTATACTAATTTCAAATTTACCTTAAATTATTGTAAAGGAAACACAGTTGGGGAAATTAGTCCGAAACAATTTATTTGTGAATTCGGAAAAAAAATCAGAAATTAGCAGACGGTGCATTGTCCACTATTTTGGCTGCGAAACGACTAAATCGCCCACTACTTTTGTACTTAAGTAAAACAAAGAAAACTTTAAAATTAGTTTTAAAAAAATTACCCAGTGAGGTAGAATAGTAATTAATCTTGCCTTTGGTAACATTTATTTGTTGTATATTTGTTTCGGTGCTTATGCATATCAACCCTGACATTGAAATATTTAAAGAATGTATAAACTTTATTATGTACTTGTTAGCTGAAAATAAGATTGTACCGAAAAAAATACGCAAATTCATCCAGTAGTTATTAAATTATAAGAAAAAGAAAGAAAAAAAATGATTTTACGTACATTTTGACATTTTTGTAAACAATGGAGACCCCAAACCCCGAAATCGTGAAAATATGAGTTATCGTCCTTGACCACTGGAAAATCTAAGATACAAAATGGTGGAAATATCTACCGAGTGATAAAATCTTTTTTATTTATAATTAAATAAATACTGGATGAATTTGCATAATTTTTGGTGTACAGTCTTTTTTTCATCTACCACGTAAGTACATAACACAGTTTATATATTTCTTTAGCTATTTAATTTTTAAAGGCGGTCTAACATGTCAGGGTTGATAAGCATAAGCACCTTTGTTTCTTTCACCCCTTTTTTGTTTTGTTGGATGTTGTTAAAAATGCATTTTTTTTTTTTGGTGTAATCTGCAATAATACTCTTCATTTCTAAGCATGTCTTCGCGTTGTTCTTTTTGTCTGATCGCATTGTTTGGTCATAATTCTGGTACCTTTTTCGTTTAAAAAAACAAAACAAACAAAACGATTCGTTATATATTTCAACCGTATTTTTGCCCCATTTTACGGTTATGTTCTAGAATAGTTACCCCCCCCCCTCCGAGAAGTACTCTTTGTGTTTCGTTTTGCAACACAAATGAGCCAGAACTTTATTTCGGCTGTAAAAAGTTTGATAAACTTTAACTTTCGCACCTAAGATGGCGGCAGAATATGACGTAAATGTGTCGTCTGCACTTTGCTGCCGGTATAAATATTAAAAACGTCCCCTTTTTAGCATTTCTTTTCTCTTAAACAAACCGGTTATAAAAATATGCTGTAAAAAAACGATTTTATTATTTGAAAAAATGTGAAAATAGTTTTGAGTTGTAAATTTGTTATCTGAAAGAAAAAAAGGCACATGTTCGTCTTTAACCACTGTCCGTTTTTCACAACTTTTTACTGACCATTTTTCTTTTCTTTTTTCGGTGTACACTTATTTATCAGGCTGCTAGAGAATTCCGGCGTTTTTGGAAAAAATTTTCAAATATTTTACATTTTAGGAGGGGGGATCAGTTTCCAATGTTAATTCAACGTAGACTGATCCCCCTCTTTTTGACCATCTCATTTTTTTTTTAAATCCTTTTCGGTGTACAATTACCTATCATGTCAGTAGAGAATTCCGGGGGTTTTGGAAAGAAATTTTTTAAAACTATGATTTTAAGATGGGGGATTAGTTTTCAATGTAAATTCAACGTGTACTGATCCCCCTCTTTTTAACCATCTCAAATTTTAAAAATTATTCTTCTGCTTACAATTACCTATCATGTCGCGAGAGAATTCCGGGGTTTTTGGAAATAAATTTTTAAAAATTGAGATTTTAAGACGGGGAATCAGTCTTGTTCGTCTTTTACCATAGTTCGTTTTTCACAACTTTTTACGTCTTAAAATCTCATTTTTTAAAAATTTCTTTCCAAAATCTCCGGAATTCTCTCGCGACATGATAGGTAATTGTAAGCAAAAGAATAATTTTTAAAATTTGAGATGGTTAAAAAGAGGGGGATCAGTCCACGTTGAATTTACATTGAAAACTAATCCCCCATCTTAAAATCATAGTTTTTAAAAATTTCTTTCCAAAACCCCCGGAATTCTCTACTGACATGATAGATAATTGTACACCGAAAAGGATTTTTTTTTAAATTGAGATGGTCAAAAAGAGGGGGATCAGTCTACGTTGAATTAACATTGGAAACTGATCCCCCCTCCTAAAATGTAAAATATTTGAAAAAAATTTCCAAAAACGCCGGAATTCTCTAGCAGCCTGATAGATAAGTGTACACCGAAAAAAGAAAAGAAAAATGGTCAGTAAAAAGTTGTGAAAAACGGACAGTGGTTAAAGACGAACATGTGCCGAAAAAAAACAAAAACTTAGCTAACTTATGTGAAAACAAAATTAAATTACTGTTACATGATGAACGGCAGCACTTTTATCCGCCGCCCACCGCCGCCCAGCCCCCGACGCCAGCATTTTGGTTCACGTGACTCAATCGTAGTCACTTATAAACAGAATATTCTTTGTTATTAACACTTAGCATATATCCCCCAATACATTTTTTTTTGTTTATTAATTATTTACCTTACGAAATAGAATTAAGATTGATGGCTGGGCGGCAGTGGGCGGCGGTGGGCAAAAATCCATCAATCTTCATTCTATTTCGTAAGGTAAATAATTAATAAACAAAAAATGTATTGGGGGGGGGGGATATATGCTAAGTGTTAATAACGAAGAATATTCTGTTTATAAGTGACTATGATTGAGTCACGTGAGCCAAAATGCTGGCGCCGGGGGCTGGGCGGCGGTGGGCGGGAGGTAAAAGTGCCACCCTATGATGAATATTTTAGTAATATATAAATAACGAGTGCGAACATGAGCGAACCGTAAATTTTTCTTCCGGGTATTTTTTTTTTACTGTCTTACCCGGCGCAGTTTGCCGCCTAAAAAAGTTCAAATTCTACTTTTTTGTGTGCAAATACATTTAAACAGCGTAAAAAAACTATCCGCAAAGAAGGAATTAATTTTTTTTTTTTTTTTTTAAATATTTAAGATTTTAGAGTGGGGAATCACTTTCCTTTTTAAATTTAACGTAAAATGAGCACCCATTTCCTGGGCACTTAGCGTAAAACGGGACATGTAACAGACTTGTTTTTAATTTTTTTTTGGGGGGGGGGGGGTAAAAATAAAAACACGTAAAATTTAGCCAATTAATTTTTTTTTTTTTTGAGGGGGGGTTAGAGTTTAGGGGTAGCGGTTAGGGTTAGAATTTATTAAATAAGTAGCCCCCCAAATAATTGGCTAAATTTCTACGTATTTTTATTAAGTAAACAAAAAAAAAATTTCCCCACAGAATCTAAATTGCCTAAATCTCTACGTTTTAATGGAATAAATACCCCCACCCCCCAAAAAAAACGAAATTGCCTAAATCTCTACGTTTTAATGAAATAAATACCCCACACACCAAAAAAAAAACGAAATTAGCTAAATTTTTACGCATTTTATTAAAAAAGTCGATTACATGTCTCGTTTTACGCTAAGTGGCCAAGAAATGAGTGCTCATTTTACGTTAAATTTATAAAGGAAAGTGATTCCCCAAATCTAAAATCTTAAATATTTATTTATTTTTTAAAATTCCTTCTTTGCGGATAGTTTTTTTTTTACGCTGTTTAAATGTATTTGCACAAAAAAAGTAGAATTTAAACTTTTTTAGGGGGTAAACTGCGCTGGGTAAGATAGTAAAAATTTACCATTTTCCCGTTATTTTGAACGGGAAGTGTACACTAGTAATAATGGTATATTCCTATTTCAGTCACCTAAAATGATCTCGTGCGAAACGTTAATTCGAGCCAGAAATCACTTTCTAACCAACAATTTAAAGACTTCCAAATCACATTCCAATTTCCCACGGACACGGTCAACATATTTATTTTCAGTAATATTTTTGGTAAAAATACTATTTCAGTCACGTAAATTATGTAAAATGAGATGGATTTCAACATTACTCGCAAACAACTTATGTTTACTTAGACCATGTTTTAGAAAAAGAAAACTTCACCCTCTCTTACTCTGTTCTTTGACCCTCAAAGAGTAATGTCTCCAAAGAGCAATGTATTTTATAAATAATTACCCTACCCTTAGAATTATATTTGACAACTTTATTCGGCATTAAATTACGCACAGATGGTTGATATGCTGTAGACTAACAGTTTTTAGGCGTAGGGGGTTATTTACTTTGGTAACTGTTACTATTGACAACATAAATTATTTTAATGAACCGGTCGGCATACCCCGATAGGGGCGCCCCAAGCGATCGACAATAAACCACCTCATTCCAACAAAGCCGGGACTCGTGGTTCCAGTCAACCCGAGGTCGCCAGAATGTCGCTAGACCATTATCAACTTGTAGTGAGTGACACGCTTTTGCCTTCATATTCTAACATCCGGTTCTCATTATGATCAACGGAAGTCATTTTTTAAGACTTGTGCTATTTTTAGCATCAGTCTACGTAAGTAGCCATTTTGCTAAAAATAAAGTATTTGGGTTAATATTAAATTTAGGGGAATCCTTAAACAACAAAAATAACTCTCGGCACTATTCTAAAACATCTTATATTCCATTCTATAATATCGAGTAATGTGTATGTATTTGTAAATATATATCCGTCCAGTCACACAAGTCTGCCCGACTAATAAAGGGAGGGAGAATGTAAATCTATTTCCATAATGAGACGTTTTCTTTCTTTAATTTTCTGCTTTCTATACAGATTTTTCTTTTTTTTCTTTATTTTCTTTTTTCTTTTTCTTTTTTTTTCCTTTTCTTTTCTTTTCCTTTCCTTTTCTTTTCTTTTCCTTTCCTTTTCTTTTCTTTTTTTCTTCGTTCCTTTTCTTCTTTCTGGCTAATTGATTAACGACGCGGACTGAGGACCTAGGTGTGCCGGGTTCGAATCCAGTTCGTTCCACATAAACACTTTCATCAAAAGCCACACCTGACATTGTGTCTAACCTCCCGCAGAGGAGGTAAATAAAATGATAGTAATCATACACAAAAAAAATTCAAAAAAATTAAAATGGTCAAAAAGAGGGGGATCGGTTTACGTTACATTTATATAGGAAACTGATCCCCCCTCTTAAAATCTAAAAAAAAATTTCTAATTTTCCAAAAAACACAGAATTTTTTAGCTACCTGATAGGTAATTCTACACAGAAAAAAATAATAAAATTTGGCCAGTAAAAAGTTAGGAAAAACGGGTTGTGGACAATTACAAAAAAACACCAACGTTTAATAATAATAATAATAATAAAATTAACTTTTTACGAAATTAATATGCAAATTAATTAACCTTGCGAATGTTATAACATATGCATAAGCAGTATATAAAAAGATGGCGCGTCTATGACAGCTAATTAAAACAAATATATTTTTCAAACATAACTCAATCCCAAAACTAAGTTATATTTTAGCATGCATTATGTGTTTAAAGTATATCAATGAAAACTCTTTTTAGAGAAACACAGATTTTTTGTATAATTATAGATAACATTCCATGAAAAATGCCAGTACACTGAAATCATATGCCCTTAATAGGGTTAAGATGAAAATTCATATACACTAAATGTACAAAAGCAAGGAAATTCCCAAATTTTTACACTTTTATTGTCATTAAGGGTATGCGAGCACAACAGGGCTATGTATTTTACTAGTAGGAATTTTTCTTCAGCGCACCTCACTCTTCATCCACTCATGCATAGAGATTTATACTGTAGTGATGTGATAATGAAATGGTTTGGTTGATATGTAGTCATACCCTTAATGACAATAAAAGTGTACAAATTAGGGAATTTCCTTGCTTTTGTACATTTAGTGTATATGAATTTTCATCTTAACCCTATTAAGGCCATATGATTTCAGTATACTGGCATTTTTCATGGAATGTCACTTCTTTTGTAAAGGCTATGCCTCAATACAATGCCTTCTCATAACTGATATTGTTGGTAGTTGTACTAATCAATGTATATGGTAAACTGAAATTAAAATGCCATCAACTAAACACTAGAACCTCTATCTCTGCCAAAAATCAGCTGAATCCATCAAATAATTGATGAAATACAGGGTGGCACATACGTACGTACGTACGTACAAACAGATAACATTATTTCATGATTGAACTTTCTGGATCTCTGGGTTTCCTTGACTAATGATGCTGAAATTCTACACACTTATAGAACCTATCAAATAAAAATTTTGTGTAAAGTTTTAACTAATTTGGTTTATTGGTTTTTGAGTTATGATTGACGAAAGAAATGAGATTTCCAACTGTTGTGAAGTTGTCCACAGTAAATAATAAATAAAGGAAGTCAAGTCGAGGGTTGGTTTAACAAGTGTATTAACAAAGTAAGAAACTGACTAGCTCTTGGCTAGACAGTTACAAGACTGTGCTTTGTCTTCTGGTGACTCGCACTATTTATAGTGACAACCGGTGTAGTTTCTCCTGTGTAAGAACGGCCGGTGTAACATCCCCCTTTGAAAATATTCCCTCTGGGGATTAAGAACGTTTTTGTTGTTTTTTCCGTTCGTGCTTATGATAAATTCGTCCACCTCTACCTTACTCTTAATTTCATCAAGCGTGACTGGAAGTTCTCTTATTATATCACATAACGTATTTTTTACTTCAGCTTCCGCTTGAATGGCTGCTATCACCATATCCTCCAATGGTTCTGTCTGCTTAGGTATCAACCTTGATAACCCGTCTGCATGACCAAATTTCTTAGATGGTACATACTCCATTTGAAAATTGTAGTTAAGAAGAATGGTACCCCATCTTTAGAGTTTATTCGCAGTGTGTTGTGGTAGTCCCTTTTTCGATCCGGAAATCGTTAATAAGGGTTTGTGGTCTGTTTGTAACAGATATTGTCTACCGTGCAGGAGACGATGAAATTTCTTTACCGCGAATATAATGCTTAGAGCCGCTTTCTCAATTTGAGAGTAGTTTTTTTCGGCTGGTAGAAGTGTTCGGGATGCATGGGCTATGGGTTTTAATTTTCCATCATCCATTTTGTGCAATATGCATGTTCCTATGCCATAGTTGCTGGCATCGCTTGCAACTACAGTATCGCGCTTGGGATTATAATGTGCCAGAAACAAGTCAGACGTTAAGATATCTTTAATTTTCTGAAACGCTTCTTCGAACTCTTGCGTCCAGACCCATTTTTGGTCCTTTAACAGTTCATTTAAGGGTGATCTTAGTTTATGCATGTTTGGTACGAACACATTGTAGTAATTCGCCAACCCTAAAAAACTTTGTACAGACGCAATATTTTCTGGAGCAGGCATGTTCCGTATCGCCATTGCCCTATCTGGGTCTGGCCTTCTTCCTTGCTCATCGATGATTTGTCCTAAGTATTTTATTTTTTCCATGAAAAAAAGTACATTTCTCATCTTTGATTTTAAACCCATAATCCTGGATTTTTTTTGAATATTTGGTTTACATGAGTCTTGTTGTTCTTTGCTAACGCTGTTTATTAACACATCGTCCAGGTACCCTACTGTGAAATCCATCCCATTTAACATCATGTCCATAATTTGTTGAAAAATCGCAGGGGCGACCTTTACTCCAAAAGGAAGTCGGTTAAATTTGTATAATCCCTTATGGGTATTGATGCATAGCAGTTTTGAACACTCTTCATCGACAGGTATTTGAAGATAAGCGTCGCTGAGGTCGATTTTAGAAAAATATTTTCCTCCACTCAGTTTCGCAAATATTTCTTCAGGGCTTGGAAGAGGGTAATGGTGATCTTTTAATGCCTTGTTCAAGCCTGTGAAAAAATCGGCACAAACCCGAATCTCCTTGTTCTTTTTCTTAACATAAACTGTAGGTGAAGCCCACTCACTGTGATCAATTTTTGAAATGACAGCCATGTTCTCGAGTCTTTCTAATTCACCGTCTATTTGCTCTATAGCGGCGTATTGAACATTTCTTTTCTTTCTGAACACAGGTAGTTCATTTGTTTTAACTTCAAACTTTGCTACCGCTTTTGTACACCTTCCAAGACCGCCTGAAAATACGTCTGGAAAATTTTCTTTTAATTCCCTCTTGAGTTTTTCTGCCTCCACATTCGAATCCTCAACCTTTTGGCAAAAGGAGCTTAAAGGCAGATCCCATAGGCGAAACTTTTCAATCAGATCAGTTCCAAAAAGGTTATTAGATTTTCGCATAACAAAAATTTTGGCTTTTACGGTCTTATTCTGGAAAGAAATATTCGTCAATAATTCCCCTTCAAAGGTTATTTTTTCACCTGACGCTTCTCGGCGTTTTTTGTGATTTGATCATAGTGGGTCTCCCAAGCTTCTTCCATGTCTGTACATTAATGATGGAAATGTCAGACCCACTATCAAGCTGTAGTCTTACTTTTTTTTAAGCATTTTGACCTGTACATATTTCCGGATATTTTGTTCTTCAGGTTAAATTTTTGTCAGTTTAATGGCTGTCTTTCTACCAGATTTTTTTCTACAACGTGATGCCTTATGTCCTTTCTGGTGGCAGTTGTCACATTGTTTGAATATGTAGGGACACTCATTGTACCAATGGTTATCTCCATACCTCCAACATGGTCCAAGTGGATCTTTTCCATGTTTTTTTCTCTGGTTATTCATTGAAGTCAATTTTTTCTTCTGATGGATTTTTTTAATGTGCGACACCCCGTTTTCCTCTATGTCACGACTGTCCTGTTTCAACGCAACAAGACGTTCAGTCTTCCGCTAAGTTTTGTATTGTTAGACATGGCTCATTTTCGAGTTTATTTAAAACACGACGTCTGATTTCAGAGTCTTTATTTAAGACCAGACCTTGCAAGAATATTAAACATTTAAAATTATCCGATGATAATTCCTCTAATTTAAAATCGTCGCAAAGTTTATTTACTATACTTGCATATGTAATGTAGTCGTCTTCCTCTCTTCTAGTGACATTCATACACTTATATCTCCTGTGGAAAAGAGAAGTTTTGTAGAAAACAGTTCTGTTAGTAAAGTAACTGCCTCCTGGAAGTTCAACTCACTGGTCTTTTTTGGAAGGATAAAATTCACGAACTTTGTATGCTCGGCAGCTCCTAATTTTCTTAGCAAAAATCTAACTTTTTTAGAGTCTGTCCATGTACTGCAGTCCGATACAAAAATATCGTCATATCTTCTATAGAAGTGAGCAAAAGTGACATCGTCTTCTGGATTATAATTGAAAATTTCGATAGTGCTCCACACAGCCGTCTGGGAGAATGCATTATGATTCTCGTTTGCTTTCGTTAACTGTGTTGCCTCCAGAAATTTTCTCTGTTCCTCTTCGAAGTGTTTCTGCTGTTGTAGCAGTTTTTCTTGGAATCTTTCTTCTCGTGTTGTCGCCAGCTCTTTTTGTTCAGCATGCATTTTTCTTTGGGCTTTTTGCTGTTCAAACAACTCTCTTTTAAATTTCTCCTCAATTTCAACTTGTTTTCTTTGAAGTTCCATTTGTTGTTCAACTTGCTGTCTTTGTAACGCAACATTTTGTTCCGTTTGGAATTTAAGTAATTGAAAAAGAGAATCTTTGAATTCAGTGTCCATCATTCACGAATTCAAGTTATGCACCACACAATTTACACTTGTAAAAATAAATCAGTTTTCCCCACAACGTTCTTAATATAATTAGTTTGCTCAACTAATACACAAAACAAGAAATATATTATTCCTTAATAAAAAAAATTCAATCCCAGTTCTTTTGTTTGAAAAACAAAACTAAGAAAATTTTTTATTTTTTATTTTTATGTATATGTGTACGTATTTTGACAAAACTTATAACGCTATAAGCCTAATAAGACTAGTTTTATGGGAAATCTTTTTAACCCCTTTTCATTTTGCAAAAATGCGACTTGCTTATTTAACAGTTCTTTGTTAGAAGCACAAATGACTTACGCGAATATATATTTTACTGTCCGTCCTTTGCTCTCGACAATTCTGTGGTAGACCGTTTTAATAAATAGTCAATCCGGATTTTGCTCAAATATCAGATGTTGTCCTAATAATAACGACAAACTTACACAATATCTGTAATAATTGACGCGGATAACATTTATCTTAACGAGTCAGTGAAACTTGAAGAGAAAAAAAATAAAGGTATCAGTGTATTCAATTATTTCAATAATTGAAAATGTCTTTCGCGTTTTTTAGTTTTCGATTTTTGGTAGCAAGTTTTGAGTTTTTTTGTTTTTTTCGCTTAACTACTCAGTAGTTAATTTGCTGTTAATCCTTGCGAATCGAAATATCTGACTAAGATGGGGTTTTTTTTCCCGTGAAGATCTTGCGAATCACTTTGGGTGATTTTTTTTTTTTTTTTTTTTTTTTTTTTTTTTCAGTGAAATCGTTTCGATTCCTCGTCGCCAATCTGTTGTGAAGTTGCCCACAGTAAATAATAAATAAAGGAAGTCAAGTAGAGGGTTGGTTTAACAAGTGTATTAAGAAAGTGACTAGCTCTTGGCTAGACAGTTACAAGACTGGGTATTTATCTACTCCCCACAGAGTAAAATGTGACACAAGGTCGGAAAGTGGGTTTTTGATAAGTCAGCACTCTAGAGGAAGAGCACCTATTACCTTTAAAAATTGCCTGGCCAGCCCCGTCGGCATTCCCCGGTAGGGGCGCCTCAGATAGTAAGCAATAAACTTACTCCTCCCCAAAGAGGGGAGGCAAAGCCCGGGAGGGTGGACCTCCTAGAACTGCACAGGACCAGTCTCGTGCAGTGTCCATCGGAACAGATACTACAATTTGATCTTGGCCAAAAGGCCAAGAAAGCGACTGAACGACAGTTACAAGACTGTGCTTTGTCTTCTGGTGACTCGCACTATTTATAGTGACAACCGGTGTTGTTTCTCCTGTGTAAGAACGGCCGGTGTAACACCAGCATAGGCCGTTTTTGAAGTCTATTAAGGGATAGAGCGCTCTCGCCCCTCCCTTGATATATATATATATATATTATATATATTTATATGAGAGAGAGAGAGTGGGTAGAAATGGATGAGGCTTTTACTTACTTCAAATGCCTCTATATTCTTTTCAATAGTTGAAAGGTATTTTCTTGTACTCGTTTGTTTTTAGAATATTACTGTCTGCAAGAATAATTTTTTTATGTCGTATTCGAGGAACCAATTTTCCGAAAGCAATTCTTTTTTTTTTCACTAACCCATCTTGAGTAGTTTTATACGAATTGTTAAAAACAGTATTTTAGAAACATTCGTATTTTCCTCTTTACTTTCAGCACAAAATAAACAATAATTTCAAGATAAAGCTTTTATAAGTATAGTTTTTGCTCAACAAAACCAACGCTTTGAAATATTTGCCGTCACACTGGCTGCGTTTGATGAATATATATATATATATATATATATATATAAAGTGGTGTACTAAAAGCGAACTTTTAGGAAAGGTAAAACCTATTGTGAAGAGTATACAGCTCAATATCCAGGATAGAGCAGGTAGATATGAAGAAGAATGGAAAGGAATTAGAGAAGCAAAAGCCAAATCAAAATTCAATTCAATTGCTCAGAGCAAGGTATATTCCGCAAAAAGGCAATTTATTCAAGTTAAATTTTCCTTAACTTATCTATCCCAGCAACTTCCTCTGATGATAAGATTTTGATCTTTGAAAAGCCTGGCTTAAGGAAAATTTAACTTGAATAAATTGCCTTTTTGCGGAATATACCTTGCTCTGAGCAATTGAATTGAATTTTGATTTGGCTTTTGCTTCTCAAATTCCTTTCCATTCTTCTTCATATATATATATATATATATATATATAATATATGATTTTTATTTACACAGACATGTACAAAATTTATTTCCAAATATGATCTAAGGTTAAGATCGGATTCTAACTCTGCCTGATGAGATCTCAGTTTATAATAGCTGTTGATCGATAACATCGACATGCCAGTGTCGCAGATTTTGTACATGTCTGTGTAAATAAAAATAATCATATATAAAAGCTCTATTTGATATTGAGCACTTTTTATAAACCCGGTTGAAATTCTTCGGATTACTACCCTGTGGATGTTTTACCTGGATTACTATTATATATATATATATATATATATATAATATATTTATATATATATATAATCTATGGTACACATATTGTATTAGTTTCTGTAAATGTAAATCTGTAGAAACTCAAGTGTTTATAAAAAGTGCTCAATAACAAGTAGAGCTGTTCTTAGGTATAAATTTTTATTCATACAAACATTATTGGTTACATATGTGCATACATGTTTCGGTTGTAATCTTCACAGAGAGTCAATCTCTTCAGACCAAAGAAGACAGAGAATATATATATATATATCTATATATATATCCATTTGTCCATCCACAGACGGCTGTTTCGTCATATCATGACTCTTGGTCTGTTGACCAAACTTTTATTTTAGAGGTTGACCTGCTTGGTCTATTATTTAAAAAGGGTTGGAAGCAAGGCGATCCATGATGCAGGCCTGGCAAACATGCGACTGAGGGCGGACATGTGAAGACCAAAATTACTACTAAATAATAATTACCAAGAAAAGTGTTAGTAAGAAATTTCTTAGTAATGTCCAGTAATTAGCAACTCTACATATTATTGGGAAGCAGCTTACAATAGTTGATTTATTTCCATCAAATCAAATGGAAAAAGTACAAAAATATAAAAGAACAAAATTCACAAAAAATCACTTCATTCACCATAAATTAGACACATTTTCTATATAAAAAAAAATCATGAGTCAATTTGTTTATATTGACTAATTGATTACATAAAATATAATGACATAATACAATCAGAAAGCAAATTGAACATTTTACAAAATCAAATATTTTATGGACAAAAAAATGTTCGGAGAAACAATTTTGATCATTGTAACAAAGTTTGTTGGTACTACTCCAGATGAAGCACCTAATTTCCTTGGTTGGGAGGCTTTTACTTACAGTTATTCTTTTTAATTTTTATTTTTGTCCCACTCCCCACTGCAAATGAATTTATATAAATATATATTTATAGTCCTCCACAGACACTGTTTTGCTGTATCTCAACTCTTCAGTGCTAGTGATTGAACTTAAAGCCACTTATTTGCTAGTTGGCAGCTCTAACCACTAGACCACGGGGCAGACGCTATTGATAAAAATATAATTTTAATTTCAAACACTTTGGGGATATTTTTAAGCTGTCTTGGGAGAACGTGATAGGAATGGATTCCATCGGGCCTCACCAAAGACAAGAATGGAGGGGAAGACTTAGATTGAGACTAGACAATCAGCTTCATCATAAGATTCATTGTGACATATGAATTAGAAGATGATGACTTCTAGAGTGAGTAGGGGTGTGATGGCTTAAAGGGTGAGTGGGGTGTGATGGCTTAAAGGGTGAGTGGGGTGTGATGGCTTCAAGGGTGAGTGGGGTGTGATGGCTTCTAGGGTGAGTGGGGTGTGGTCGCTTCTAGGGTGAGTGGGGTGTGGTCGCTTCTAGGGTGAGTGAAGTGTGATGGCTTCAAGGGTGAGTGAAGTGTGATGGCTTCTAGGGTGAGTGAAGTGTGATGGCTTCAAGGGTGAGTGGGGTGTGATGGCTTCTAGGGTGAGTGGGGTGTGATGGCTTCAAGGGTGAGTGGGGTGTGATGGCTTAAAGGGTGAGTGGGGTGTGATGGCTTAAAGGGTGAGTGGGGTGTGATGGCTTAAAGGGTGAGTGGGGTGTGATGGCTTATAGAGTGAGTGGGGTGTGATGGCTTCAAGGGTGAGTGGGGTGTGATGGCTTCAAGGGTGAGTGGGGTGTGATGGCTTCAAGGGTGAGTGGGGTGTGGTCGCTTCAAGGGTGAGTGGGGTGTGGTCGCTTCTAGGGTGAGTGGGGTGTGGTCGCTTCTAGGGTGAGTGAAGTGTGATGGCTTCAAGGGTGAGTGAAGTGTGATGGCTTCAAGGGTGAGTGGGGTGTGATGGCTTCTAGGGTGAGTGGGGTGTGATGGCTTCAAGGGTGAGTGGGGTGTGATGGCTTCTAGGGTGAGTGGGGTGTGGTCGCTTCTAGGGTGAGTGGGGTGTGGTCGCTTCTAGGGTGAGTGAAGTGTGATGGCTTCAAGGGTGAGTGAAGTGTGATGGCTTCAAGGGTGAGTGGGGTGTGGTGGCTTCAAGGGTGAGTGGGGTGTGGTGGCTTCAAGGGTGAGTGGGGTGTGGTGGCTTCAAGGGTGAGTGGGGTGTGATGGCTTCTAGGGTGAGTGAGGTGCGTGTGATGGCTTCTAGGGTGAGTGGGGTATTGTAGTGACTATAATGATCTTAGCCAATAGTCGGATAGTAAAATAAGTTATTGTAAATCAAGGATGACCAAAGACACATTCCTCAAACTTTTGATGACCTTGTGCCTTATTTTTTCTAATTTTATTGTTATTATATGACGAATAAATAATTCAAAGTGTAGTATCTGTTCTGATACACCACTTTTGTAAATGTATTTCTAAAAAAATTTTTATTTGTATTAAATTTTTTTTTCTTTTTCCTTTTAGGTAAGTACATGTCTTTGGAGAAACTTGACGAGAAAATAAAAGTAAGAATTACACTGATTATCTCCCTCTCCCCACTCTTTTAGGGCCATAAAGTGTGTTTATTCAGAAGATATAGATATATATATATAATCGACAGAGGGAGAAGTGCTGTGTTGAATAACCGATCTTTGTATAGAATGCGAAAGAATCAATCAAACACAAGAGTATGACACTCCTCAGCCTAACATTCACAAATAACATGAATTGGAACAAATAAATAGAAGACATTGCCAAGACTGTTGCAAAGAAAAGTGGGCTCCCTTTACCATGCTAGAAAACTTTTCACACCTACCAGTATTCTATATCTCTACGAAACCACCATCCGCCCATGCATGGAGTATTTCATTTACCTCCTCTCTAGGAGGTTAGACACAAGGTGTGGATTTTGATGAAAGTGTTTCTGTGGAACGAACTGGATTCGAACCCGGCACACCCAGGTCCTCAATCCGCGCTGTCTCTCTCTCTGTCTCTGTCCGTCTTTGTCTGTCTCACTCTGTCTCTCTATCTCTATCTAGTAGTATTACTGCCAGTGGTGGTATTCTCTATACACAAAGTGTTACCTACTGTACTTTGTTATAAGAAACTAGGAGAATATCAGCTAAATCATTTTTTGCACCACTTTTATGTCTCTTTACGAAGATTAGAATAAAGATATAATGCTACTAAACCTTATGTCTAGAATCCTTATTCCCATTTTAATCAAAGTTCATTACATGATTTTGATTCTAGAAAATTCCTGCAATTTAAGACGCAAGCTTTAAGAAGAAATTAAAATTCAGGGAATCTTGCTTACGTAATGACCAATAATTATGGATCCGAAATAGCCCGACGTCGTTGAAATAGTAATGTCTTCTTCGATATGAGGTTCTATGCTGTGATTGTGAGCCACTTGAGTCTTTAAAAAATTAATTTACCTCCAGATACGAGGCAGTAAGATTTTTTTTTTTTATGTCCGTAAATAAGCAGCTTAGCTTTTTTAAGTGGGCTGACTGTGTGGTCTACTCTGAGTGACACTAGTATCTAAATATATATTCTAGCACAGTGGGCAAGGAGGTCGTTTGTGTTTCTGTTGGCTTCATAGACAAATGGGGTTTTGGGTTCGAAGGTGATGGACTGTTTGTGTTCAGTTGGACTTAGTGTTAGGACGATTAAGATTAACTCGAATCAGAAATCGGAAAAATCAGAACCTTTTTCGGGTACCGGAATTGGAAAAATTTGTACCTATTTTCCGATGAGAAAAACTATTTTAATTGTTTTTTTTTTGTTTGTTTTTGTTTAAAACTTAATTATCCATTGCTGGTACTAATGATAAAATGATAAATATTTATTGATTTTAAACTACCAGTAAAACTAAAATCTATAGATTTTAAAGTTTAGATTTTAAATCAGACCCCATCTCGCCCACAAGTGTATTTTTACGTTTGTGAAAATATATGCACATAATCCGATGACTTTTTACCATAATTCGAAAATTAAAAATAACAATTCTGTGGCTTAATATTTTGAGAGTTGAGAATCGGAATTGGTAATTGTATCGGAATCGGGGGGGGGGGAAATATTGGAATCGTCTCATCACTAGTTGGACTTTAATTTTTATTCGGTTGACCTCGGAGTTCTAATTTCAAGTCTGTCATTCGGCGGAGAAGTATTCTTGTAACGTCTCAAAATTAAACATCGTTACTTCTATTGACGCTTGAATTGTGCTTTGGTTTGGAAGTGGAATCCTTTCGTTGCAGCAGTGGCGGACACCACATGATTGACGCTATGATCGGTGTCAGAATCGATCACCAAGACAACAAGTGGACGATCACGGCATGCGCAGTGAACACACACGCACATGTTTACGCTGAAAAATATGAGAAAGGGAGATAGTTTATATATTCAAACTAAGGGGTCGTGGCGATTTCCGGAGTCAACTTCTTGGTTGTATGCCGCAAAGACTCAAGTATAAGTCCTAGTACTTAAAAATATTATGAGAAAGGGAGATAGTTTGAATATGACTGGATGATACAAAGACTAAAGTATAAGTCCTAGTACTTAAAAATATCATGAGAAAGGGAGATAGTTTGAATATGACTGGATGATACAAAGACTAAAGTATAAGTCCTAGTACTTAAAAATATCATGAGAAAGGGAGATAGTTTGAATATGACTGGATGATACAAAGACTAAAGTATAAGTCCTAGTACTTAAAAAATATGAGAAAGGGAGATAGTTTGAAAATACTTTTACTTCACTTTTCATATCAACTTTGAGAAATTCTTTTTCAATGTTTATTAAAAGTCTGAAAGTCACTTTTGTCCGCTGCTCATCCCTGGTGTTTTAGCGTGAAGCAAAAAGAATGTGTTAAACCATCTCCATGACACGACGCTAGTCTGCCACCACTTCTAATTCCCAGCAAGACTGCTAACCATTTATACATATGGTTGGAGTGTTTTCCTTCCAGCATCCGGTATTCCTAAATGGTTGCCCTCGTAACGCTAACTAGGCTCAGCTTCCCTTGAATTCGATTATCCAACGGGAGTCGGTATTGAGGTGATTTTAACCGTGACTAAATTTATAACGAAGAACGGTTGCACAATCCCTAACTGCCGATTTTCTGAACCACCATTACTTGATTTCAGTCGCAATACCTCCTGTCAGAAAACACTTCGCTTTTTACATCAGCTGTGATCGTCCTGTTGGCCGGGCCACAAATTTGCCGACTGCAACCCCATGCAAACGGGTAAAATCCCCCTGAAAACGGGACCACCTGTAATACTGGGCAGTGACGCTTTAGGACAGGATCCTGGTGGCTGAACCATTCTTCCACTTCGGCCTGTACTTCGGCTAAACAGGAGATTTGAACGGCTGGTCACTAGTATATATATCAGTTAATCCCCAACCGCATTATTCAGTCTGATTTATTTAAAAATCAAAATCTTATTTCTCCTTGTTATTTTCTTTATAAATAGATACGCAAAGGTGGTGGCTGAGGGTCAATTGTGTTAATAAGAAAATAGATTACTACTGGGAAGGAGTAGTATTTTCAAGGAGTAGTCTCCGTACTCTTACTGTTAAATTTCCTTCTGGGAGAAATGTTATATCTAAGTAATGCAATGCAGTCAGAGAGCTATGCAGTCAGAGAGCTATGCATTCTAGGAATATAAAATAATTATCCTACCCATAGAATTACATTTTAGAACGTTATTCGGCATTAAATAACGCTTAGATGGTTGACATGCCATAAAACAAACCAGACAGAAATTATTTTTCATTGTTTATTAGTTGCTTCTGTGAGATTGAAGACCATAGATATGTTTTTATAAATTTCAGTTTCACGACTGAGGATGCGAGCATAAGATTGGAAAGATATCCCTTCCATACTGCAGTAAGCACTCCCAAGCATCTGTAGTAGCGATGGGGAAACTCTATTAAAACTTATCGAAACGTTAAAAAAAGATGCGTTATCAGTGGCTACGGCTCTTAGGTTTCACTTAATACATCCTATTCTGGACCCAACCCTCTTCTGGATCTCCATAAATGATCTCCCAAACCACATCCTAAGATCATTCGTCGGCATTTATGCTGATGACACAACCATTTAGCGAAACACCTCGAAGAGCATTAATGATCAGGTTCTTTCTGTCTCTCTCTCTCTCTCTCTCTATCTATTTCGTTTATTTATTTATTTAGTTATATACCTGGTGCAATGGGGAAAAGGTGGCTGGTTACTTTTAATGTGTCAAAGACCAAGCTCCTCTCCTTTCACCACCAACGCTCTGATCCCCACTTTGTCCCAGTTGAAATGAACGGCTCTCCCTTGAGGAAGCCCATTGCTTTGATAAGCTCCTGAAACTGACCTTCTCTTCAGACTTGAAATGGAAGACTTGCATCAAATCTGTTGCTAAGACCGCTGGAAATATTGTTGGATCATTCCACCGCTCTAGAAGGTATCTCACGCCCGACGCCATCCTCTACCTGTACAAGAGTCAAACACATCCTAAGATGGGGAGGTACTGCGTCCACATATGGGGAGGTGCTGCTCTGAGCATCCTTTCCTGCCTTGACATAATTCAAAACCGACTTCGAAATCTAGTGGGGGATGTCCTCTTCTCTTCCCTACAGTCACTCTCTCACGGAAGAGATGTTGCTAGTCTTTCTTTGCTCTACCATTATTTTCATGGCAGGTGCTCGACTGAGCTCCAATCTATGCTCCCCTATTGTAAAACATTTACAATAAGAAACCGCCTAGCTACTACAACTGTCAATGATTTCCCTTTCTCGCTTTGCGTGCCCAAGACGAAACGAAACTTCCAGAACTTCTAGAACTGCTTGTCTGCGGAACAGTGCTGCGAGCCTGCTTCCCTGCCGACTGCAATATGGTCGTATTCAAGTCCAATGTAAACAAGTTCTTGTTGATCCGTCCCATAAATAATAAATGTCTGCTCTGCTACAACCATCGTGTCGGTGAACGCGATGTTGTCTTACCATCCACCAGTCAAACTCTTTAACCCCTATCCTCGAGTGGCCATTGGGCCTTGATAAGCAGTGACCTTTAATGAAAAAAAAATTTAAAGAATCCCACGTAAATATTTCATTAAATATCACACAAAAAAACAAACTAATAAAACGTAGGTTACTTATGCAGTTTACAGACCGGGCTGAAATAATAGCATAATTTAGAAAACCATTAGAAAAAAAATTCTGTACTTTTACCTTACAATTTAATAAACAAAAAATACCATTAAAATGTAATTATACTTGAAAATCCTATCTAAAAAAATAGCCCGGTCTGTAAACTGCAGAAGTACCAAACATAGTTGCACCCGTTCCAGAGCTATTCACTGCAACAGTAGGTAAAATAATTAACGTTGATGCACCAAAAATTTGCAGAAAAGAAGAGTTATGACTTGTTACTTTTGCTAGATGCTCCACGTGTATGCATATAGGAAGCACCATTTTCGCTAGGCAGAAACGATACACCATGGTAAAGGAATGAAAGACTACCCATTGCCTCGGTAGTGTGTGAATCTTCAAGATTAGTTTATCACCACTGAAATTTCAAAATAACTATTTTATTTCCCTTTCTGATCGGATACCATGTGCCCACCACCCACCTCTGCACCTGGTGCTATCAGATCAGCCTGTCTGAAAATAACGGTTTCCTGCCCTAAAATGCACCAAACATTGATGTTATTCTTTGTTTTCCTTTCCCGTTACAAAACTCAATCATGTTCTGCAAAAACAAAAACAACAATTTTCCTCGACAAAACAACCAAACCAAACACCATGAATAAATATTTGAAGATATAAAGAACTTGAAGCATAAAGCTTTTACCAAAGTGACCAGATTTTGCATTAAAATAAACCAAAAAGGGTTGATGTGCCGTAAAACACAAAACAACCTAACAAAAGCACATCCACCTCTGCATCAGTAACACAGCATAAACAAGTATTTCAATCGGGTGGTTTCAAATTGATATGGAAAATATTTTTTGTATTTAATTTTTAGGCAGATTATTGTACAGCCATTCTCTGAGATGCTGTCAGGTAACCTGAATTCCGAATATGAGATGTCGTAAACATAAATTCTTCAATCGATTCACGCTTTTATTTTGTATCTATGGAGGGTGATGCTGTCAAATACCGAGATAGGAAGTCAGATGGAGAAAAAAAAAAATCCCAACTCTAGAAGGCGTGCCTCTAGACAGGATCCTCGGCTGCGTGCCTCTAGTCAGGATCCCCTCCTCGGCTGCGTGCCTCTAGACAGGATCCTCGGCTGCGTGCCTCTAGACAGGATCCTCGGCTGCGTGCCTCTAGTCAGGACCCCCTCCTCGGCTGCGTGCCTCTAGGTCAGGACCCCCACCCCCCTGCGTGCCTCTAGTCAGGACCCCCACCCCCATGTGTGACTTTAGCCAGGGACCACCTGCAAAAATTGCTAAGTCATGAAGCCAAGGTCAGGTGTCGGCTGAAAAAGAAATTCGAATCCCAACTTTGGCATCGTTTTTAAATCTTTCAGAACTAATCTTAGCACTGTACAAAATTCACGAGTTGATAATCATTGTGTGAAACCCGGGTACCATACTGTCGAAAATATTTTCGAATAAGATCGATTCTACTAAAACCGATGGTGTGAGGTGTATTTTTGAGTTTCTATTGTTGAAGAGCGCCTACTCACGTCTTTTTTATGCGTTTATTGATCCAAAGCTAACGACCGATTTGACGCATCCCTTCTGCTTTTCTGACGAGTTGATGGTAAAGTCACGAAACCCGGTTCCCACACGATGAAATTATGATTATATATATATATATATATATATACTAGCAGAGCTACCCGGTGTTGCCCAGGTTAGAGTGTGGGGTAGCATCATATGCAACATCATAGTAGGGAGAGTTTACTTTAACAGCAACTTTCATACTGTCAGCTAAATATCTTACTCACCGAGCTATTCAGATATATGTTAATACGCTTAAACTAACGCTAATAAATAGATTAATTTCATTGTGTAACATTTTTGAAAATTGTCATTAGCTTCTTTAAGTGGCAGCCAGAGACGCAAAAATACTTCCATTATGTTCACATGCAAATTTTGCATGTGAATACAATTATATTGGAAGTACACTTCCTATTATGTCTTCGTTTTTAGGGATAGACATGCACAGACAGAGAGGTGTTCTCCTTGATATATATATATATATATATATGTATATTTCATTTCAATCAAAGGGAAAACAGTTTTCAGTGTACGGGTTGTGCCCTGGAGACCAGCTGAATATTATCAAAATATGCTAAAATTTTGGGAATAGACGTCATTTTTGGTCATTTACCTATGGTTTAAATTTCATTTGAACAAAAGGGAAAAGTTTTCAGTGCCCCGGGACCCCCAGCGTTGAAGTGATATATTTCTTATATCGCCTATGACCTTCACCGAGAGATCAGTAGTCCACATGCCACTTTTCAAGCAATTCTGTACAGCGGTTTGGGTGAACATAAGACGCAAAGATAAGGCGTGGACACACACACAGACGGTTACTATTTTTTATATATAGAAGATAAATAATGTGCGTGCGTGTTGCCGTTTTAAATAGATGGTTGTGTGAAAGTCTTCGATCGGTCCACCATTGAAAGGACTGACAGAATCGATGAGTGATTTTATCGCTAACAGAAATAAATAATTCATTATTGTTGATCACTTGTTTAGATTTATGCGAAAGTTAAACATCCAATGAAACCTCGTATCAATTTAATATTTACTAGGTTTTTGTTTTATTTTTTAATTACAATGTTTCTCTTGCTAATAGTCCAGAATACTACCCATCAAAAATGTGAATATCATTTATTTATAAACTGTCATCTCTATAATGAGTTTTTTTTTTTTTTTAAAATCTTTGATACAATAGATATGCGGAAAACATTAAGAAGTTTGTCAAACTAAAAAAAGAAAATCATATCTGCATTTGAAAGTAGATGAGGACTCTCTGCTACCCCCTGTTCTCACTAAAAAAAAATTAAATTCTTTTTTTTTTTGTTTTTGTTTTTAGAAAGCAAATCCAGACTCAGTCGGTTTTAAAGGGCGTGCCTCTAGTCAGGACCCTCTGCAAGTGTTTTTTTAAAGTTTACAAATTGTAATTATAACTCAATGCCTATGTGTTCTTATAAGCACCCCAGTGTGATCCTTCCAGACTGAGGGCTTGCTGCCTGGAATCAAAGCTCCTTGTTTACACTTTCGAAACGGACTAAGTCTACCTGAGATTAATGGAAGACAGAAGAGGTTTATTGGTCCCCCGATTTATAAAATCGGGGGACTTATGTTTTGAGGCATGTCCGTCCGTCCGGATTTTTCTCCGCAACCATCCATTGAATTTCTCTGAAATTTTGCATGAAGTTGTAACTTTGGTCAGGTTAGAAAGTGACATTCTCTGATTTTTGAAAAAACATCTGGTTAGCCCCCCCAGGGCGTCAAAAGGTCCCGAAATGGCAAAAAATGACATTTTTTTGCCCCATAACTTTTCATCCATCCATTCAATTTCTCTGAAACTTGGCCTAAATGCAGAGGCAATTATTCTGGATATAAAATGAGCATCCTTGACCTCAGAAAAATTCTGGTTCGCACCCCCGGGGGGTCAAAGGGGGGGGGTTAAAAATGCCCCAAATTGCCCAAATTTATTGCATTTTACACTCGCCACATCGAGTCACATACAGAGAGGGACCACGCACGCGCGGCTTGTTATGATTATAATTATCAAAGCTCCTTATTTACACTTTCGAAACAGACTGTCAACCTGTGATTAATGGAAGACAGAGGAGGTTTATTCAATTTGATCTTTGTTCCAAATCATTGACCAGTCGGGTGGGCTGGGGGAGACATAGAGAGACCGAAACTCACTGTTTAATCATATTTTGTCAGCGAATCTCTATTTTTCGTGTGCTTCCGAAAAACTGTTTCTCTATCTCACTCTCTCTTTGAGCAATGTGACGTTATATACATTATTAATTCTCACAGTCTAGATAAACAAATTGTCGTCATTAAAGTTCACAAGTTGTATTTATAACTTGGTAATTTATTAAGACTTTTATTTATTTATCAAATTTTAAAATAGATGCTAAATTAGATGGTCACGCTGAAAAAAGTCACTCTTTCTCTAACTTCCCACGGAGACAGTAAGTAATATTAGAGAGTGGTTTAATCAAGATACTAGGTGGGGTCGAGAGAGAAATATATATATATATATATATATATATATAATTTTGGCTTTTCCACTGCCAACTTATCTATGTAATTCCTCTGATAAGATTTTAATCTTTGAAAAGCGTTGGCTTAAGGAAAGAATAATATAATTACCGAGTACACCTTGCATTGGACAATCGAAGTTGAAATAAAGTTGTCATTCGTACATGTTTATCCCTCTTCTCTCATCTATCTTTATACAGAGTGGGCCAAAATAAGGGTCCTATCTTTAAATTTGAATAACTTGAATTTGAATAACTTCCACAAAATAAAAGTTAAACTCACCAAACTTTATGTGTGTGTAGACTGACCCTTCCGAGATTTTTTGAAATAAACAAAACAAATTTTAGCCGAAAAACACCTCTTAAAACTTACAAAAACTAAAGTATTGTTTTTTACACTGTTTTGAGTTTTTTAAGCAAAAATAATGTTTTCTAAATGAGGGTACGTTCCTTAGGGCTAATACGGCTCATGCTTGCTTCGGAAGGGGTCCTTTACTTATTCTAAAAAAAAAAAAAAAAAAAATCAATAAATAAAAAAGTTATGAATTTTTAAAAATAAGACCCTTATTTTTGCCCACCCTATATATATAATAAATAAATAAATATATATATATATATATATATGAGAGATGGGTGACTGGTTCAGAAAAAGTAAATTCTACATTTTTAGACAATTTTAGAATCTGAATCAGTTAATGTATCGGACGGAATCGCTAGTAATTTAGAACAGAATCGGTAATTGTATCGAAATCAGGAAAATTATTGGAATCGTCCCATCATTAGTTTCAACTTTGCTATACATGTAGAAAAACAAGTTGTCGTCATAATTATAAAAAAAAAAAAACCCATCAAAGTTCACAAAATGTGTTCATACCTTTGTAGCTACTTATTCAGCGTGATCCTTCTGGACTAAGGGCTTACTGACTAGTCGGTCGGGTGGTGGAGATGCAGAGAAATCAACATCTCTATTTCTCATTTGCTTCCAAAGAACTAACTGCTTTTCTCTCACACTCTCGCTTTGAACCATGTGACGTTATATACGTTACTATTAATTCCCACAGTCTAGAAAAACCTATTATCATCATTATTACTAAACATTAAAGTACACTACTTGTTCTTGTAAGCGCCCCTTGCGTGATTCGTAATTTATTAACGTTTCGTCTTTATTTCAAGACTTCCTCAGGATGATTGATTTGAAAATAAACCATCCTGAGGAAGTCTTGAAATAAAGAAGAGGAAACGTTGATGAATATATAAATAAGTTTGGTTTTTCCTTTTTCATTTTTGATCACGTTGGAATATTATTTCCATAATTTTCATCGTGTGTGTGTAATATATATAAAAAAAAACCCCATCAAAGTTCACAAAATGTATCCATACCTTTGTAGCTACTTATTCTTGTAAGTGCCCCAGCGTGCTCCTTCTGGACTTCTGACTATTCTCACTGCCCCTTTTTCCACTTTAAAACACTTTCCTTTGTCATCTCTGCCCGGGAAGTTTCTTTAATGGCGAATATTTTACATCTTAATCTCCTCTGACGCCTGCCTGCATCATCGAATGTACCTCTTATTGGACTTTTTACCCTTCCTGGATTTTCTATTTTCGCCGTACCTGAAGTTGTGGCTCCTTGGAGTTTAACTTTGAAACTTCTCTCATTACTTCTCGTGCCTCTAACGACCTACCTATCTACATCGTATCCTCTCCGCTGGACTCTTCGACACCGGACTTTTTGGCAATCGGACATTTGCTTGCACCCTGGCACAGTTTTGCCCTACGTTTCCTTCCCTACAATTTTTATTTTATTTCATTTTTTCAAATTTTAAATCTTGGCCATTGCCAACTTATCTATCCCAGCGACTTCCTCTGATAAGATTTTGATCTTTGAAAAGCCTGGCTTAAGGAAAATTTAACTTGAATAAATTGCCTTTTTGCGGATTATACCTTGCTTTGAACTCTTGAATTGAATTTTGATTTGGCTTTTGCTTTCTCTAATTCCTTTCCACTCTCCTTCATTTATATATATATATATATATATATATATATATATATGTTATGTTTACAGCTTGCTAGATGGCTGCCGAATTTGCCGTTTAGATGTTACTCTCCCATTTCTACGGCAATGCGTGGTGAGCATATCAGTACGCACTCCGACTACTAAGTCAAATATGACTTTCATATTAGGGGTTCAAACCGTGTGACCAGCAGGGATTGTCTTCTCTTATACTGATGATTGCAGGTTTGGTATGAAACACATAAGTATATGGTTTAATTTGAATATATATATATATATATATATATATATATATATATATTATCTATATTAAAAAACCGTGACCCGTTGTGTCAGTATTTGCTTTCGTGAGGGCATCCATTTTCAAATAAATATTTATTTCTTTTGTCCGCTTTTCCCTCTCTCTTAATTATTCACACAATTTACCCCCCCCCCCCCTCTCTTACTACATATCATACTCCCCTTCTTTACTTCATTCGTTGTTTTTGTGACGTCATTATGTGTGCACGGTGACAAGATGTGATAAAAATCCAGATTTTTAGTAGTGCATATATCTTTTTTTTCATTCATTTTACTTCAGTGTAAGTTCTCAGAAATCAGGGGATTAACACTCTATATGAAACACATAGATAACCGAGTGTAAATTAAAGTTATTCTTTTACCTCTCAAACGTTGAGTTAATAAAGAAGGGAAGAATATTAATTTTCCCCAATTTAACTGGTGCTACCAGATCAGGCTGTCTGAAAGTTTCGGTTTCCTGATACAAAATTCACCAAACATCGTTGTTTTATTGTTTTTTTTTCTCTTTGCAAAACTCAATCATGTTCTGCAAAACCCAAAAACAACAATTTCCCTCCTTCCCTTCCCCCTTTCCCTTCCCCCTTTCTCTCTTTCCCTTCCCCCTTTCTCTCTTTCCCTTCCCCCTTTCTCTCTTTCCCTTCCCCCTTTCTCTCCTTCCCTTCCCCCTTTCTCTCCTTCCCTTCCCCCTTTCTCTCCTTCCCTTCCCCCTTTCTCTCCTTCCCTTCCCCCTTTCTCTCTTTCCCTTCCCCCTTTTCCCCCTTTCCCTCTTTCCCTTTTCCTCCTTCCCTTTCCCTCCTTCTCCCTTTCCCTCCTTCTCCCTTTATCTCTTTCCCTTTCCCTCTTTCCCTTTTCCTCCTTCCCCTTCCCCTCTTTCCCTTCTTCTCTTTCCCTTCCCCTTTTCCCTCTTTCCCTTCTCCTTTTCCCTTCTCCTTTTCCCTCTTTCCCTTCTCCTTTTCCCTCTTTCCCCTCCCTTCTTCCCCCTTTCCCTCTTTCCCTTCCCTTCCCTCTTTCCCTTCCCCCTTTCCCTTCCCCTTTTCCCTCTTTCCCTTCCCCTTTTCCCTCTTTCCCTTCCCCTTTTCCCTCTTTCCCTTCTCCTTTTCCCTCTTTCCCTTCCCTTCTTCCCCCTTTCCCTCTTTCTCTTCCCTTCCCTCCTTCCCTCTTTCCCTTCCACTTTTCCCTCTTTCCCTTCCCCTTTTCCCTCTTTTCCTTCCCCACTTTCCCCCTTTCCCTTCCCTTCCCTCTTTCCCTCCTTCCCCCTTTAATTTAAATTGAGTTTCTCAATAAATTCACCAGTTTTAGTTTGCATAACTCCTCACGTGCCTGAAGAAGACTCATGGAAGTCGAAAACGTTAGCAGTTTGGGCGAGTGCCTGTTCACACTCGAACAGAATATTAGATCATTAGTCCGTCAACATGGAAAGATGGATCAAAAAAGAAACAAACAGGAATTGTCCCTGTTGTTTAATCAACATGCATCAATGAAGAAATGCTGCCTAAGTATACAAATGTATGTGAGTGTATATATATATATATATATATATATAACAAAGTGCGACCTTTTGAGTTGGCACTCTTGATGAAGCCTTAATAACAGTAGGGGCGAAATGTTGAGATGTATTTTAGTTTTTGATCTTCCCTTTTCCATTTTATCTCATCCTGTCGGATTTATTTCATCGTTTTAATTTGGTGTATATATATATATATATATATATATATATATATATATATATATAATGAATGACTGACACATGCACTTGAGTATCTCAGATATATTTCTGCATGTATATAAATAAATAAACTCCTTTGCTCGGAATGTATTGATAACCTTTCTCCGTCCTCATGAGTCAACAGAACCCGAGGGTGAACAGTTAAACACTGGATGAGTCACGTTTTTGGTTGGTAAGCGAGTTTGGTGTATCGGGGAGGGGAGGGGGTGTGGCGGGAACAATTTAGAAAGACGTTATTGTTGTACTGTCTCGATCTATGCGATTTTGCACCAGCAGGACGCCCAATCCCCCCACCCACCCCCTACCTGCCAACCCTTAATCCTCATCGCGGCCGCGCAACAAGTGTCCCAGGCAGATATGTGCAGTATTAGTATTTATTTGTTTATTCAAATGGTAGGCTTTCTGTGATGAACGATCGGGTGGTGGGATGTATGTGCTGGGTTGAGCTGAGCCTGAGTTTCGACTCTCTTTTGTAGGGTTTTAAATTCCCATTGATAAAAAAAAGGAGGAAACCCCGAATTTGCCGGCGGGCTGGGCATTGTTCTTTCTCAATGCGTTTTCTTTTCGAGAGCACAATGCAATCGTTTGATCTTCTTTTACTGAACGACATACCCCTTCCCTAACCCTAAACCCCTTCCCCATCCATCCAACGCTGCCACCATGACATACACTATTATCTCTTCTTTTCAGACACGTAAAGCATCCCTCCGTACCAACTTCTCCCTCTCTCTTTCTGTCTCATATATATATATATATATATATATATAATATATATGGGAAATGAAAAAGGAAAAACCAAGATATATTTTTTTATATATTCATCAACGTTTCGTCTTTATTGTAAGACTTCCTCAGGATTATAATTTTAAGAAAAATGTCATGCAAGTACATCGAAATATTGGGTTGATGAGAAAAAGTACTAGCCGTGGCTACTAAGAGCGCTGGACCAAGGTTCGGGCGGAGAGAAGTCAGTCAGTGGAGGCTACTACTTTTTCTCATCAACCCATCATGTCAACCCAATATTTCGATGTACTTGCATGATTTTTTTCTTAAAATTATCATCCTGAGGAAGTCTTATAATAAAGACGAAACGTTGATGAATATATAAAAAATATCTTTGTTGTTCCTTTTTCATTACGTCGGATTACTCTCATCCTTCCTTTCTCATATATATATATATATATATATATATATATATATATATATATATATATATATATTTCTTTTATCCGTACATAAAAGTAATCCATGGACCCGTTTTCTGGCTCACAGCTGTCATCAGCATGGCTAACTTAGATAAGGATCGAACCTTCAATATCGATGTCTATAGTCCAGCGTTTTACCTTCGGACCAAGATGCCCTGTCTAGAAATATGTACGATTTTTATCACCTAAATATTTAATACATTTTTATGCAATTATTTTTATTAGTGATTGCAGCGTTCGTTGTTTTTTTGCTTACTACTATTTCGATTGTCTCACTTCCTAAGTGATTAAGATGCATAAAATTGCATTATTATATCAAACAGTTAATGCAGTACATGGAGTCATAACAATCTTGCAATGGTTAATTGCTGCAATCTTGCCATTGAGATGCACACGTATGTTTGTAGATAATGTTACAACGATTTTTATAAAAAAAAAAAAATTAAAAAAAAAAAAAAAGATAAAAATGAGCAAGGGCAATAATTTTTAGTGTAGAGTTGTCTCCCTTACAGCTAACTCATATTTTATATAGACAGGATAGAAGTGTTTTCAGTTAGTAAATTGCAAAAGTTTGCTTTGGCTATTAAATGTTGGTGTTTGGAGCTTTGAAAGGTGGAGGGGGTGGGGTGAATCCTTCACAGTCTGTAACTATTAAATTATTTGGTGCTGATGATTGACCAGTGCGAACACAGTGTTAATATAAAACAGCAGATGAAACAATGAATGCAATACATGGAGTCATAACGATCTTGCCATGGTTAGTTGCTGCAATCTTGCTATTGATATGCATGTGCATGTTTGCAGATAATGTTACAATCTTGATGTACTTTCACAAATGTGACAATTTAATGCAAACATTAAGAATAGCTGTTGTTGGGGAGAGGAGGGGAAAAAACGTCTTTACTAACCCGAACACCTACCATGCACCTACACGATACAGTAGAGACAAGCTAGCAACATCTCTTCTGTGGGAAAGTGAACGGAGTCGATTTTGTACTCTATCAAGACAGGTAAGAGTGCTCCGAGCGGCACCTCCCCAGATGTGGCAACACTTAAGGTTTTAAGACTATTGAAGTACCAATAACAAAAATTGGATACAACAACAGAACTCCATCTTAGGACGTATCTGGCTCTCATACAGGTAGAAGATTGCGTCAGGTTTTTAAAATGTCCAAATGCTATGAAATGTGATATTTTTTTAGATACTGAACGTTTCATTTTATACTAGCTGACCCGTATCCTGGCGCTGCCCTGGAAAGTCTAAAAATTCCAGAAATTATTTGACAAATCTATAACTATTGAATTATTTGGTGCTTATGAGACCCCACAATGTTAATGTAAAACAGCAGCTGAAACAATGAATGCAATACGTGTAGTAATAACACTCTTAGTTGTTGCAATCTTGCCATTGAGGGGCACACGCTGGACGGGGAGAAACGCCTTTACTTTATATAGAAGATATGTGTCCGTATATATATATAGAGAGAGAGAGTGTGTATGTATACATACGTTATTTATATAATTAGATCTATTGATTTATTTAAGTAAGTATGCTTGAAAGATCGAATTTAGCCTAACTAAACAAATTAGAGATATACGAACAAGCTTCCTTGTTTATATATAATATATATATATATATATATATATATATATATATATATATATATATATATATATATATAATAATGTATGTATGTATAAAGAAAAACTAAATGTTCACTTCAGACGCGTTTTCAAGTGAACTCTCTCCGAAACAGCAAATCGGTCTTATTAAAACGCCTCAATTTTCAATTCTAATTTTCAATATGAATAAAAAAAAAATTTAAAAAAATTAAAAAAAACTTGAAAGGAAATAAACTATTAAAGATGGAGAAAGGAGGAAAATTGAACTACGTCTGCTGAGATGGATCGGCCCTTCTCCTTAAAAAGGGGAGGGAAGGAGCGTATGGGGATTTTTCTGGCAATAGTTCAAACACAACTTGTTCGTTTTTTTTCTTCTTCTTCTTTCTCCTCTTGAAGATTCATGAAGTTCTGTTGCAGAGTGTTATCAGATGATTGTGGGGTGTTGGGTGTGGGGTTAGCCTCGTTGCTTTTCAGAAGACAAGAAGAATTGTGACGTGCGAATGAGGAGGAATCGTCGGTGTATCTACGTTTGTTCGTATTGTGAAAATCTTTGATATTTTTTTAGTCGTGAGAAAGGGAGGAGGATTTTGGATTGCTTTTGAAGGCTTTGTCATTTCAATTAGAATTTTACTTATTTTGTCCACAGTATACGCATGCCTATGTATGCATTTATCTATGTATCTATAAGTTGTATTTATACAAACGTATCATGGCTACACATTCAGAACATGTTTGAACTGAAGATTTAATAAACTAGACATCCTCAGGCCGATAAATCCGATAAAGATAAGCGTGAGATTGTCTAGCTTATTAAAGCTTCGACTGAAACAGGTTCTGAATATGTAGCCATATGTTTGTATAAATAAAACTTGTATCATATGTAAAGAGCTCTATTTACTATTGAGCACTATTATATAAATACAGCAAAGATTCTCCGGATCTTTACCCTGTTGATACAAACCATTACTAGAACATCCCACTTATCTTCCCTTCTCTCCTCATCTTTTCACCCGCCATTCCTTTTCTCTCTTCGTCCTCTTTATTCCATTACTTCTTCTCAACATCCATTTTTCTCTCTTATTCAATGAGAATGTTGGCTGAAACTTTAATCGCACTAGCTCTCTCTGTCTGTTGCTCTCTCTCTCTCTCTGTCTGTTTGTCGCTCTCTCTCTCTCTCTCTCTCTGTCTGTCGCTCTGTATGTCGCTCTGTCTATATGTCGCTCTCTTTCTCTCGCTCTGTATGTCGCTCTGTCTGTATGTCGCTCTGTCTGTCTGTCGCTCTGTCTCTCTCTCTCTGTCTCTCTCTCTCTGTCTCTCTCTCTCTCTGTCTCTCTCTCTCTGTCTCTCTCTCTCTGTCTCTCTCTCTCTGTCTCTGTCTCTCTCTCTCTGTCTCTCTCTCTGTCTCTCTCTCTGCCTCTCTCTCTGTCTCTCTCTCTGTCTCTCTCTCTGTCTCTCTCTCTGTCTCTCTCTCTGTCTCTCTCTCTGCCTCTCTCTCTGTCTCTCTCTCTGTCTCTCTCTCTGTCTCTCTCTCTCTGTCTCTCTCTCTGTCTCTCTCTCTGTCTCTCTCTCTGTCTCTCTCTCTGTCTCTCTCTCTGTCTCTCTCTCTCTCTCTCTTTCTGTCTCTCTCCGTCTCTCTGTCTCTCTCCGTCTCTCTGTCTCTCTCCGTCTCTCTGTCTCTCTCCGTCTCTCTGTCTCTCTCCGTCTCTCTGTCTCTCTGTCTGTCTGTCTCTCTCTCTGTCTGTCTGTCTCTCTCTCTGTCTCTCTCTCTCTGTCTGTCTGTCTGTCTGTCTCTATCTATCTGTCTGTCGCTCCAGACAAGGCATGAAGCCACTTGATGTAAGGAGCTAAACAAAAATACTACTGCAAAGTAAAAAACTAGCCAACGATAAGTGTTAGATAAATTTCGACCCAGAAAACAGCAATTCTCCTCCCTTTGTCAGAAACATCGCTCATAGAATGTGAGGACTAAAGGACAATATATTATCACCTATGAAGACACTGTTTAACCCTTCGAACTTACCATTAATCATTTAGTGTGTCGTCTCCATCCTCCGGGCAACGCCGGGTAACACTGCTAGTTGGATAATGTTTCCTTTATTTTTTCGCTCTACTATCGCATGAAGCGCAAATAGAACACATTTTGGCCAGAGCTAACACGTACTCGGTTAGGCTGAATCGCCGTACCCATCGCAACCATACCCCCGCCACCCCTTACCAATTAATCGACCCACCACAACAACGGATACCCCTAAAATAGGAAGAGGTTACCCGTGGCTGACACGACACAAGATGAAAGCATCCTCTTCATGCGAAACTATTTTAATTTGCAATTATTTCGAAACCAGAAAGAACTCTTTGAAGAAAAGCAGAACGTGCTCTCGATTATATCGCAATTAACAAGACTTGACCTTTGACACTTAATCAATTTCATAATTAGAAACGAAATTGATCTCCAAATGGTTATTATTTTCGCTTCAAGAACAAAAATAAACATTCCATCACTGTGTTCTATTTATCAAGCTATGGTTTCAAGGGTACAAGGTCAGCGAATTAGGGGGATGCGGGATACTTATATTCTCCAATCTGCTCAGTGAATGTGTAAACACTGGTGTTGGGATGATTAAAGTCAAAGAATTTCCTCAGTCATGTCGAACCCCTAACAAAATCTGAGGAAGAGACCAGACTACAGCTGGGGACCAGACGGCTAGAGAATGACCCCCCTTTCTACTGACATGGGAATTCCCCGTTTCTGAGGCCCTCCCTCCTTGTTGAGAAACACCCTGGGTCCAGTGGAAAACACTTAACACCCCTAGAATGGAAATGAGGCGATCAAAAGTTGTTATAGCCTGATGGGGCTACAAAACCCTGACCCAACCATCTGCGAATGTGGAGAGGACGACTATACGATGCAACAATGCATTGTGGGTCCCCTATTTTCCAACTGTGGTGCAGAGTACAACAATAATGCATAAAACAGTGGGAAACTGGTGTATGACCACATGACACTTCAAAAACACGCAAAGAAGAAGAATTGGAAAAATCGGAACTTTTTGGATATCGGAATTTTAAAAAAATGATTCTTTTAATTTTTTTTTTAACTTAATTTTCCATTACTGTTATTAATGATAAATACAGGGTGGGCAAAAATAAGGGTCCTATTTTTAAAAATTCATAACTTTTTTATTTATTGATTTTTTTTTTTTTTTTTTTTTTTTTTTTAGAATAAGTAAAGGACCCCTTCCGAAGCAAGCATGAGCCGTATTAGCCCTAAGGAACGTACCCTCATTTAGAAAACATTATTTTTGCTTAAAAAACTCAAAACAGTGTAAAAAACAATACTTTAGTTTTTGTAAGTTTTAAGAAGTGTTTTTCGGCTAAAATTTGTTTTGTTTATTTCAAAAAATCTCGGAAGGGTCAGTCTACACACACATAAAGTTTGGTGTGTTTAACTTTTATTTTGTGGAAGTTATTCAAATTCAAGTTATTCAAATTTAAAGATAGGACCCTTTATTTTGGCCCACCCTGTATTTATTGTTTTTAAACTACCATTAAAACTATAATCTATTGATCATAAGAACAGAATTTAGGTAATAAAAAATAAAAAAATGGTACCGGAAATTGAGAAATAAATTTTTGTTGCTTCGATATTTTCAATCAATTATATTTGAGGAAAAAAATGGCGAAAAAGATCTATTCATGTAATTTACGCCCCCTCCCCAAGTGTACTTTTAATTTTAGAAAAATATATGCACACGTTATATGGGTTTTTACGGATGTCCGAAAATTAGAAAAAAAACAAAACGAAAACAACTCTAAAACTAAATATTAAGAAATTTCAGAAGAATCGGAATCGGTAATTGTATCGGAATCGGGAAAAATATTGGAATCGTCCCATCACTTATAAACCCATCACGATCAGAATTAACTAAGTATATCTCCTCTTACCCCCCTTTGTTCGTAAAAGAGATATCCAACTCCTACCCACAATAGGAATATGTGACACAAGGTCGGAAAGTGGGATTTGAAAAGCCAGCGCCCGAGAGGATGAGCACTCTGGCCATTAAAAATTGCCTGAGCAGCCCCGTCGGCATTCCCCGGTCGAGGCGCCTCAGGCAGTAAGCAATAAACTTACTCCTTCCCAAAGAGGGGAGGCGAAGCCTGGGAGGGTGGACATCCTAGAACTGCACAGGACAGACCCATAGACCGGCGTAAATCAAGCCCCGAAGGCCAAGACAATACCAGTCTATGGGTGCAGTATCCATCGGAACAGATACTACACTTTGCTCCCGACCAAAAGAAACTCTCCAGTGTTTAGAAAACACTCTATATAAAACCAGCTGACCCTACCCGACGTTGCCTGGGAGTGGTTTACTTTCGGATTGTTTTTAAGTATGTTGTTGGGAAAAATATAAAATATATGTGAAATAATTTCCAACATGATGTATCTTTTGCTGGTTGTACCCTGAAGAGGGGCGAGGAAGCCGTCGGGAGGGGAAAAGTTTCTAAAAAGAAATGCTCCCTAGTGACCCACCCAACAGGGTTCGGTAATGTTTTATGTCGAGAACAGATTTCACAGCTGGAGCGAAAGTGCACTGTCCGCCATTCACCAAGCTAAAAAGGACCTCTGCAAGAGAATGCAGAACCTAAATTTATAGGGTAGTAACAACCTGTGTCTCCCTATTTTAGACTCGTCTACTTCCCTCCTGGTGGCATCATTCCACCTCACACCCCGAATGCATCACCTCCCATCAGTAGGAACAACCAGTCACTTTTTTTTTTTCACAGTACAAAGTGACGAGTCTTCGCAACAGTCCGGTAAATGTTTAACTTTAGACGGTCGCTCAGTTATTTATTTATTTTTTAAAGAAATAAAATGTTCCATAACAATGGATTCTGTCGTGGATGACGCGATTCCAATGTTTTTCCGATTCCGATACAATCACCGATTCCGATTCTAAAATCGCCTTAAAAAGTAGAATTTTAGGGGGGGGGGAATGGAGAGTTCTCCGGTGAATTGGCTACTATGGTGCCCCCTCGACGTAAATTCACTAGACTAACTCGACAATCAACTAAATCCCATCCATTCACTGTGGAGGTCCCCAGATGCCGGAGAGCTTTCTACTCAAATAGCTTCTTTCCTCGTGCTGCTGGCCTCTGAAACTCCCTCCCTGCCCCCTGTTTCCCCGACAGTACTGACATGCAGAAATTTAAAACTAATGTAAACAGACATCTTGCTGCGCAGATCCCAATTTTCTTTTTTCTCTGTAGCCCCTTACGTCTACAGTGGCGGCCTGCCTTGTTTGGTGTGAACTGTTAAAAAAATGAAAATTTTAAAAGTCTACTTTTAAATGTAGA
>OY744551.1:7975753-7985753 GCA_963556195.1 Sepiola atlantica
GAATTCAGTTTTCTGTCAGTCTCAAAAATGTAATTGTCAAATTGGATGCTTGAATAAAACCGCAAGGTTGAAATAAATTATTGCATCGACAATCATGTAATTTCGTGTTATTATATTTTACGTTATATATATATATATATATATATATATATATATATATATATATATATATGGTTGATGAGAGCTGACAGTTTGTTTACGTTACATTATGGTTCGTTTTCTGAGACCGCAACGGCTTGAAACAGAAAGTTTCACGTTGATTATATTATATCTTCCGTAATACAATTAATAAAAAACTATTATGCTCTTATTAAATAATGGAGCACTCTGTTTGATTTCTTTATATCAAACTTAACGAAAGATTATATATATATATATATAGCATAAATTCTTATTTATACAAACATTATTGGCTACATATGTGCATACATGTTTCAGCTGCTATTTCTTTCGAAATTCAGCTTCCGCAGGCGACGTACACATTTAAAATATGACAGAGACAGAGAGAGAGAGAGAAGACAGTTTTGCATATCATTTTTGGTTTTCTGGAGGGTGGTAGGGAAGGCGGGATATTAAATCGGCCAGCCATTTATATGCACTTAGCTCAAAATTTATTAGTACACATATATACTCAGATGTCTGTGTTTCATCCCGACAGTGGATTCACCCTTTCCTTTTATATGGTAGTAAACCCAAGAACCCTGTTCATTTGAGGAAGCTGAATTTCGAAAGAAATGGCAGTTAAACATGTATGCACATATGTAGTTAATATTTTTATAAATAAAAAAAAAGTATATTATAATACAACTCTACTTGTTATTGAGCACTATTGTATAAACACCGGAGTTTTGATTAACATCTAGGAAACATCAATACAATCACTATATATATATATATATATATATATATATATATATATATATATATATATATATATATATATGTGTGCATGCTAGGCCTCGATAGATCTCGACAATGAAAAAAAAAAAACCGTAAACGCTGAAGAAGACATGTTTACATCGAAATATTTGATTAAATAAAAAAAAATGTTTCATTTATTGAAAAAAATCTCACATCGCTTAACTTATTTTAAATCCGATTACATAATTTTCACTTGTCGATGATTTTCAAATAGCCGAAACGGATTTATTAAACTGCCACGTACCAGTGTGTATGCTAGTTTCGGGCTTACAAAAAACTCCCACACCATAGCAATCGGGAGATTTTGTGATCTCTGATCGACAAAAAAAAAGAAGAAACTGTCTGTAAACACTGAAGAAGACATGCTTACATCAAAATATTTGATTATAATAATAAAAAAAAGAATGTTTCATTAATTTTAAAAAATCTCACATCGCTCATCTGGTTTTAAATCTGATTACATAATTTTAACTTGTCGATGCTTTTCAAGGAGCTCAAACGGATTATATATATATATATATATGTGTTATTAGCATAGTGTAAAAGTACATAGTGTTCTTCATTCTATAGTAGCAGGAAGATCTGGCGTTGTCCGGGATTGAATGAGGATAACCACCATGTTTTTTTTTTACTATGCTCATAACACCATATTACTTTTATTTTGTTGTGGGCTCAAGCGTATTTGTGGTCAGCTGAGGACATTGGCGACCACTATCAAGGAGGACTTTGCTGACCTCTGTTTCACCAGTGGTCGGTCTTCGAGTGTTGCATAGCGATAGTTGAAACAGTTCAGCCGTGGTGCAGGTCAGGGAAGAAGCCGGCTTAACCCCGACAGGATGAACACCATTGAAACGACCTTCTGCAATGACATAATTTGAAAATTTCATCTTTTTTTTCTTTTTTCCTTTTTCTTTTTTGTTTTCCTTTGTTTCCTTTTTTCTTTTTCTTTTTTCTTTTTTTTTCTTTTCATTTTTTTTGTTTTTTTCTTTTTAACCATTTCTTCCTTTATACATTTTTTCGTGTCTTTTTTTCCCCTCCCTGTCTATCTTTTCCTGTCTCTCTTTCTCTTGTTTTCCCGGGTTTTAATGTATTTTCTTTTTTATATTATTACATAAAATGTAAATTATTATATTATATTTAGTAAAAATAAATATTCTGAAACTAAAAAAAACATCAAACTTTTCTTTTCTTTTTTCTCTTGTTTTTCTTTTTCTTTTTTTCCTTTTTCTGTTTTTTTCTTTTTAACCATTTCTTCTTTTATACATTTTTTCGTGTCTTTTTTTCCCCTCCCTGTCTTTTTTTTTCCTGTTTCTCTTTCTCTTGTTTTCCCGGGTTTTAATGTATTTTCTTTTTTATATTATTACATAAAAAGTAAATTATTATATTTAGTAAAAATAAATATTCTGAAACTAAAAAAACATAAAAATTTTCTTTTTCTTTTTTCTCTTGTTTTACCATGTTTGAATATATTTTCTTTCTTTTTTTTGTTCCCCAGGTCTTGCCCGATGACAACAACTATGTCTACCTCTCCTAAAATGTGGCGAGGTTGTACAGTCCTACTAATCATCGCTATCTTTGCAACATCCGGCTACAGCCGTGAAGCCATCATAAGTACATTCTCCGACAAGGTGAATGGTTCCATGAACCATTTCGTCGTCAACAAAATCACCGGCAAGATATATGTTGGTGCGGTCAACAAGCTGTATCAACTATCCGCCGACTTAAAACAGGAGAATGTTGTTAAGACGGGGCCGGAAAAAAGTAGTCCCAACTGCCCTCCGCAAAAATACTCGTGCGGAGAGGGCAAGATGACGGATATTTATAATAAAGTTTTAGTGATCAACTACGAGGCCGAGGAGCTCATTTCCTGTTCCACATTATTTCATGGCATGTGCAAGAAACGCAGTCTGGCCAATATCAGCACTATCGTTGATAGCGGCGCAGGGGACCCGGTTGTGGCAAACAGCCCAAATGCTACAACGTATGCGTTCATTGCACCGGGACCTAGTTTAGATCGCGGGTTGCAGCCGAGCGTGCTGTACGTCGGTGCGACCCGTACCAACATCGGGCTCAGTCTGTATCGGGATCTCGTGCCTGCTTTCTGCAGCCGGAACCTTAAGAACTTCGACATCGCTTACAAGAGCCAGGTGGAGCACAGCTCCAAGAAGGAAATCGAGACGCAACACCGAGAAACGTTCAAGGTAAATTACATGTTCGGATTTAGCTCTGAGAACTTCAGTTACATGCTCACCTTACAAAAGGCGAGCACCCAGGTCGACACGTACGCCTCCAAGATCTTCCGCGTCTGCCAGAACGACAAGAATTTCTACTCGTACGCCGAGGTGTTCTTCAAGTGCAAACGTGGCACGGACGATTTCAACCTGGTCCAGGCCGCTTACCTAGCAAAGGCCGGCAACTCCTTGGCACAAAACATTGGGATTCCTACCACCGAGGACGTCTTGTACGCCGTTTTTGCCAAGGGGAACCCCGGCACCCCAGAACCTACGGATTATTCGGCACTCTGCATCTATCCCCTTCGGAACGTTCGCAAAATATTTACGCAAAATATCAAAGAATGTTTCCGTGGGGTCGGGAATATTGGACCAGAACATTTGACCAAATCTACGCTTTGTCAAAAAACTGTAAGTATTTCTTTTTTAAATTCACTTCTTCTTTTTCTTTTTGTCTATATTTTTTACTCTCAGATACTTTATTTTTAAATATTGATTTGAAAATAGGGGTGGGACGTAATGGGTGAAAAATGCGAGTAGTATTTTTTTGTGTTCATTTATACATAAATAACACTAAACAATCAAACATTTTGAAAATGTTGCAAAATTCAGAAGGTGCAGGCCAAAAATAGCTGTTAGGACTCCATGGGACTCAAAATCCATCATTTTTCGGTGAAAAAATGGTTTCCTGCGACATTGCAAATCCTAAAACATCCTCAAAAGCTATGAATGGATATAGATGGTTAAATCTGATATAGTACTTTAATTTAGGACCATTTTCAGGCTGTGAAAGGGTTTTCATGAATGTAAAATAGCTAAAGACTAGTGGCCTGCACCTTCTGAATTTTGCAAAATTTTCAAAATATTTGATTGTTTAGTGTTATTTATGTATAAATGAACACAAAAAAATACTACTCGCATGAATCTGAAATTTTCACCCATTACGTCCCACCCCTATTGAAAAATATCAAGTGAAAAACGTTTCATAGTTGTAATATAAAGTAGTATAAATGATTTTTGGAAAAAAAATATATTTATTGAACAAAAATAAATGATGTTGCAAATGTGCAACAAATGGCATAAAATTTTACATGTACAACAAAACACTACAATATATGCATCTAAATAATCATAAAATAAATTTTTACTTACCATTATAATGACCAGATTTAAACGTTTAGACTCTTGAATTAGGCAGATGACACACCGATGAGACTCGCTCATGACATCAAATATACTGATTACCTATTTAGCGGGTGTGCTGATGCAACATCATACTAATACCTACTCACACTTGCCAACAGGCTCGTTGCAGATGTGAAACAAGTTGCAGTTTGACACATTTTCATTAAATATTATATTAAATAGGCATTTTGTTGGAATGTGTCATATTTGAAACAAAAAGCATTTAAGGGTTAAGATATTCCTTGGTTTTGGGATTGAGTTATGTTTTGAAGCAAAAAGCATTTAAGGGTTAATCTATAATAATGAGTCCTCACTTATCAAGGCTAAAGGCTACTCTAGGATGAGAATAAATGAGATAGATTGACAGTTAGGATTTATCTCCCTCACGCTATGGGAAGATGTGACACAAGGTGGGTTATGGTTAGGTCGGTCGGTAGGTAGGTATTAAAAAAAACGATGACCAATAGGAAGAGCACTCTGGTATACAACAAATGCTTGAGAAATCTTGTCGGCATTCCCCAGTAGGGACACCTAAGGCGATTAGCAATACAGTGATATGACTCCTCTGCATTTTAAGGGAATACTGCCTTTTTTTTCTTTTTTTTCTTTCTTTTTTTTCTTTCTTTTTTTTCTTTCTTTTTTTTCTTTCTTTTTTTTCTTTCTTTTTTTTCTTTCTTTTTTTTCTTTTCTTTTTTATTTCTTTTTTTTCTTTTTTTTTCTTTCTTTTTTTTTTTTTTTTTTTCTTTAAATAATAAAAAGAGAAACTGATTTATTTCATGCCAGTTCTCTCTGATTACTGAAAATGTTTACATGGTGCCGGTCGCAGATAAGAAAGCGGGTCAGACATGACTGTCCAAATTTTAGAATTGGCATTTAGCTTAAGTTGGTGGTAGTTATAATTATTAATAGGTATGAGCAAAAAAACACGCACCTGGTCTTATTCAGTCCAATTTAAAAAAAACTTTTTGACGTCAGCTTGCTCGTTGGGGTAAACCTGCTCGTATATTCGCAGTTTCTGCATTTTTTTTCTTACCTATTAGATGTCATTCTCGGCAGAAGGAGGTGCCTTGTTCGGGAGATTGAATTCGCTCAGCTAGATTGTTAAAATTCAATTTCTGATTCGACAATTTTTTTCTTGATTTACTCAATATCAAGATTTCTTGAAAATTGGTCGTCTGCTGACATCTGATATCTGATTGGCTAATATTATATTAGCGCCTGTTAGGTATGATCAAAAATTCAGTCTAAAATGTGATTTTTCAAAAATTCACCAAAAATAAACTAATTATTGTTTTTCGATAATCTTTTCGGTATAAGAAACGTTAAGAGATGATCTTTCTTTGAAAGAATTGCTAACTCGAAATTTTGAAGGCAACCGTTTTTTGTGGAGGGTAGGTTATTTTTTTTTTTTTTTACGACCCCCCCCCCCCCCCAAAAAAAAAACAAAAACAAAAAAAACAAAAACAAAAAAAACAAAAAAACAAACACACTAATCAATGCTTTCCAAAAAATTAAAGTGCTTGGTACATGTTTAAATTAACGATTTTTTATAAGATAACCCCTCGTAGTTTTATACGTTATTGTTTTCTAAAAAAAAAAAATCAACTTCAAGTCGAATGGACAAAGCCCTTACTTTTGAAAATTTAAAAATGGTAACATAAATAAAAATATTGCTAGTCGATAAAATTTTTTTGCTTTAAATGTTTGCTTAATTTATAACGGATACGGTAGTAAAAATAATATTAAAATATATTTGTTTTATTATTCTAACAAATGTTCGCAAAATTAGCAACTCAAAATGTTTTATTATCGAAACTTGAGTTCAACTGTGAGCTTTAGTTTTAAAAAAAAAGGCAACCCGATAAATAAAATGGCTGAAGTTGTTACAAAATTCAGATTTCGGAAAATTTCGTTTTTCATCTTTCAAATATCGAACCATTTTTACATACAATATCAGATCTGTTCTACGAATGCGCAGAAGTGATACAAAAATAGTTATCGTTCTTGGTTATTTCGTTCATATAAAAGTGGGTCAATCAAGAACGAAGACCATTTTGATGATTATCGCAGTTATGAATTTCCATAGTTTAAAAAAAAATGGGCGTGGCTTAGTAATGACATTTTTTAAACGATAGCTGTCAATGGCTGCTAAGCAGACGACATTTGATTTGATCATCCCTAATTATTAAGAACGAGTGCACAACCTCCGTCAAAAATGACGGGGAAAAAAACGTTATCCTTCTCCAGTGTTCGCACTAATATTCATATCCCTATAAAATAGCATCTGAATCGAGGAAATAAAAAAATAAATAAAAAACGTCTCGAACAGGAAAGTTAAAATAAGGAAAAATAAAGGAAAGAAAGAAAATGGGTACCTGTGGTCGTCTACAGTGAAGGTTTGGGAATTAGCTGCGAGTCTTATTGATCGAGAATATTTATGCTGAGAGGGGATATAAGTGAAGTAAGTTTATCGAAGTGCGTTCTATGGAAGTGCTTGTAAAAGGACATAAAAGTGGTGCAGAACTGTTCTGTTCGTGGTATTCTACTTTATTAAAACAATGGATCATTATTGAATTTGGGCTGCTGGTGCATATAACGCCCACCATGTAATTTCCACGGCCTTGTTTAGTGTTTTAGAATGTTTATCGCTTTAATATATTGTTGTTCTTCAAATTCTACGCGTGCAGACTTGCTCGCGGTTCCATGTTCTTGTAATGCATGCCACGAGCCAATCGCAACGCAACCGTCCGTCCTACTTGCTAATTCCTGTCCCGTGTCAAGTTGGCTCGAGGGGCCAGTTGAATAAAACAAAAACAAATACAAAAAAAGAGAGAAGAAAAAAGCGTCCGTTGTCTGCAATGCATTCTTCCCCTCTTTCCGCAGGAGAGTTCCGAAATAATTTATAAAGGTTAATAGAATTCCAGCCTCTTTTCATTACATCGCTGTTAGCCACTGACATGTCTATCATATATATATATATATATATATATATATATATATATATATATATATATGAGTTAGTTTCTGGAGGGTGGTTACTGCAGAGGGAATTAGCCTTTACCAATTCCGTCTCAGCGGTGCATCGTAGATTTAATACACGTCTCGTTTTTCGCTTCTGCTTTCTTTACAGTTCTTTTAGTTCAACTCTTTATCGCTTCCGCCATCTTGGATTCTTATTTCCTTGTTTTTTCTTTTCTTTCTAGAGTGAAAAGCTCTGACTGAATTTATTCCTATTCGTCTTCATGTACTATTTGTTCTCTCTCTCTTGCCCTCTCTCTCTCTCTCTTGCCCCCCCCTCTCTCTCTCTTGCCCCCTCTCTCTCTTGCCCCCTCTCTCTCTTGCCCCCTCTCTCTCTTGCCCCCTCTCTCTCTTGCCCCCTCTCTCTCTTGCCCCCTCTCTCTCTTGCCCCCTCTCTCTCTCTTGCCCCCTCTCTCTCTCTTGCCCCCTCTCTCTCTCTTGCCCCCTCTCTCTCTCTTGCCCCCTCTCTCTCTCTTGCCCCCTCTCTCTCTCTTGCCCCCTCTCTCTCTCTTGCCCCCTCTCTCTCTCTTGCCCCCTCTCTCTCTCTTGCCCCCTCTCTCTCTCTTGCCCCCCTCTCTCTCTCTTGCCCCCCTCTCTCTCTCTCTTGCCCCCCTCTCTCTCTCTCTCTCTTGCCCCCCTCTCTCTCTCTCTCTCTTGCCCCCCTCTCTCTCTCTCTCTTGCCCCCCTCTCTCTCTCTCTCTCTTGCCCCCCTCTCTCTCTCTCTCTCTTGCCCCCCTCTCTCTCTCTCTCTCTTGCCCCCCTCTCTCTCTCTCTCTCTTGCCCCCCTCTCTCTCTCTCTCTCTCTCTTGCCCCCCTCTCTCTCTCTCTCTCTTGCCCCCCTCTCTCTCTCTTGCCCCCCTCTCTCTCTCTCTTGCCCCCCTCTCTCTCTCTCTCTTGCCCCCCTCTCTCTCTCTCTCTTGCCCCCCCTCTCTCTCTCTCTCTTGCCCCCCCCTCTCTCTCTCTCTCTTGCCCCCCCTCTCTCTCTCTCTCTTGCCCCCCTCTCTCTCTCTCTCTTGCCCCCCTCTCTCTCTCTCTCTTGCCCCCCTCTCTCTCTCTCTCTTGCCCCCCTCTCTCTCTCTCTCTTGCCCCCCTCTCTCTCTCTCTCTTGCCCCCCTCTCTCTCTCTCTTGCCCCCCTCTCTCTCTCTCTTGCCCCCCTCTCTCTCTCTCTCTTGCCCCCCTCTCTCTCTCTCTCTTGCCCCCCTCTCTCTCTCTCTTGCCCCCCTCTCTCTCTCTCTCTTGCCCCCCTCTCTCTCTCTCTTGCCCCCCTCTCTCTCTCTCTTGCCCCCCTCTCTCTCTCTCTCTTGCCCCCCTCTCTCTCTCTCTCTTGCCCCCCTCTCTCTCTCTCTCTTGCCCCCCTCTCTCTCTCTCTCTTGCCCCCCTCTCTCTCTCTCTCTTGCCCCCTCCCCCTCTCTCTCTCTCTTGCCCCCCCTCTCTTGCCCCCCTCTCTTGCCCCCCCTCCTCTCTCTCTCTTGCCCACCCTCTCTCTCTCTCTCTCTTGCCCACCCTCTCTCTCTCTCTCTCTTGCCCACCCTCTCTCTCTCTCTCTCTTGCCCACCCTCTCTCTCTCTCTCTCTTGCCCACCCTCTCTCTCTCTCTCTCTTGCCCACCCTCTCTCTCTCTCTCTCTTGCCCACCCTCTCTCTCTCTCTCTCTTGCCCACCCTCTCTCTCTCTCTCTCTTGCCCACCCTCTCTCTCTCTCTCTCTTGCCCACCCTCTCTCTCTCTCTTGCCCACCCTCTCTCTCTCTCTCTCTTGCCCACCCTCTCTCTCTCTCTTGCCCACCCTCTCTCTCTCTTTCTCTCTCTCTCTGTGCCCCTCCCTTACCATTTCTCTCTCTTTCTCTCTCTCTCTCTGCCCCTCCCTTACCATTTCTCTCTCTTTCTCTCTCTCTCTCTCTCTCTCTCTCTGTGCCCCTCCCTTACCATTTCTCTCTCTTTCTCTCTCTCTCTCTCTCTCTGTGCCCCTCCCTTACCATTTCTCTCTCTTTCTCTCTCTCTCTCTCTCTCTGTGCCCCTCCCTTACCATTTCTCTCTCTTTCTCTCTCTCTCTCTCTCTGTGCCCCTCCCTTACCATTTCTCTCTCTTTCTCTCTCTCTCTCTCTGTGCCCCTCCCTTACCATTTCTCTCTCTTTCTCTCCCTCTCTCTCTCTCTGTGCCCCTCCCTTACCATTTCTCTCTCTTTCTCTCCCTCTCTCTCTGTGCCCCTCCCTTACCATTTCTCTCTCTTTCTACATATATATATATATTCCACCGATTTCTAACTTTCTCTCTATATTCTCCCTCTCTCTATCCTCTTGTCTGTCTCTATCCTTAATACTCTTGGGTAAGATATGCATCCAGATTTCATCCCTCCAGCTATGGATTAAATACTAAGATAGACAGGATTGTTTCACTTGTCTAGAATACGAAAAACCCTGAAACGACACTAGTCTTTCTCTGCTTATCTCAGCATTGTTTCCAATCTTCCTGGGCTTCACTTTGCTACTGAGCTCAAGCAATGCCGCTTCAGAGGAGGGCGGATTGTGCAATCCTTACTTTATTGTAACAGTGTCCTGTGCAGATAGCCTATGATGTAATGATTGCGCAATCCTCACCTCTTCTGTTTTGAAAGGAAAACATATCGCCTTTTCCCGTTCTAATCAGCCA
>OY744551.1:7990753-8000753 GCA_963556195.1 Sepiola atlantica
GCATTTTCCATTACAGTCCTTAGAATAACTGGCTCTAGTTCTTGGATTTCATGTCTGATATTGTTTTTAAGCTCTTGAATCGTTGTAGGCTTGTTCACATATACCCTTTCCTTAAGATAACCCCAAAGGGAAAGGTCAGGGGCTGTTAAATCCGGTGAACGTGAAGGCCAGTTAAAATCAGAAAATCTGCTAATTAAGCGCTCGCCAAACAATCCCCTTAAGAGCGCCATACTTTGTCGGGCAGTGTGGGCAGTAGCTCCATCTTGTTGGAACCACATTTCTGAGTTGTCCTGAACAGCTAGCCTTAAAAAATGTTCAATCATTTGTTGATATCGCTGTGCAGTTATCGTCACCGCGACACCTTCTTCGTCTTCAAAGAAATATAGACCGATCACTCTTTCGGAGGTAACACCACACCATGCGGTACATTTTAGTGGATGTAATTCACGCTGATGAACGGTTCTTGGATTTTCAATGACCCATATTTTGCAGTTTTGCTTATTTACGAACCCGTTCAGATGAAAATGGGCTTCGTCGCTCATTATCAGCTTATGGCTGAACTCATTTTGTTCTCTGGCTAATTGCTGAATGTGAACAGCATAAACTACGCGTGATTGCAAATCTGTGGGTTGTAATGCCTGTACCAATTGAATTTCGTATAGAAACAGATGCAATTCACGCAAAATTCTTTGAAGTGACCTTCTGGACATCCCAATCTGAGTGGCTCGTCTTCGAGTTAAGGTGTCTGGATTTTCAGCAATGCTATCCTCAACGAGTGCTACATTTTCCGCTGTCCGTACTGAACGTGGTCTGCCAGATCGTGGAAGATCACTGACTGAACTCTGTTGCCGAAATCGGGCCACAAGACGATCAATTGTGGTCTGACTGGGAGATTGTCTGACATTATAATGCCGACGATAGGCTCTTTGGGTTAAGGTTATTGAACGATGGTTTCCGAAGTAAAGTTCAGTAATTTTGGTTCGTTGTTCAGTGCTATATTTTTCCATGATAAATAATCAATGTTTATATCTGTAATATTCTGAAAAATAAGGAGAAAATTAGATTAAATGTGAAAGTTGTTACTAATTCAAATTAATGCGTGACTTTTGCGCCACCCTGTATATATATATATATATATATATATATATACAATGAACACATATGAAGAAGCATAAAATGTTCCTCCCGAAATATCATATTATACGGAACTTTCTATCAAACCACACTGACGTAAGTTAAGATTGTAATATATTATATATACAAAAATCTATATATATAATTATAATGGAGATTATGTATATGTCTGTCTTCCGGTCTGAAGCTGAAACTATATTAGTTTTGATCTCTCTTTTTATATCTACTTATCAGCTCCTATATATACCCATTCCAAAGCTTCCCCAAACATCGCGCGTCTTTCAAATTTACATAATTTGTTTTAAAGCTTCTAATCAGTTAATATTCGCAAATATACACTCATGATTGTTTTTTTTTTCAAATTTCCTAATGTATTTAAAATATTTTCCTCGATAACAATCTTAATAAAAATTATAAATAGAATTAATTAAAGTCATTGATGGTAGTAGATGTAAAAATAAAACACATTTTACTGAGCAATTAAATCAAACAATTAGCAAAAATATGCGCCCGGAGGGAGCATATTTTTGCTAGTTGTATTAAAAACTTCAAAACTCATCTTACTGTTATGCCTTAATTAGCCTTAGTTCGTGTTTATCCGTTACACCTCTGCATTGAAAAGTGAAAATAGGTTATTCGTTTATGAATTACAAACATGATTATGATTTGGACAAACACATGTTACATATGTATTTGATGCACATGAAATACTTACTGTATATGTTATTAGATGCTTATTGTTTTCTATTGAAATACTAAGTGCACATTTTACTTTTTGTGAATATTAGGGACAAGATTTATGCAAATGACATGATTCTTCAACTAGCAGTACCTACCCGCCATTTTACTTGCATTTTTTTTAAACTATGCCGTTTTTTAAACAAATTATTATTGTTCTTTTTAAAAAATCGGTTTCGATTTATTATTTTTCTTTAAAAAAAAAAAAAATTGATATCGCATCTTTAATGCTTCAAAAGATATTTATTTTACCTATTCTTTATTAAATTTAACAATAGATGCTTCTTAAAAAAATATGAACCTTAAAACACTTTATATATATATATATATATATATATATATAGGCAGCATCTTCTCTTGCAGGCAAGTATTGTTGAATATAAGAGACAACTAATGTCTAGATATCCTTTGATAGATCCTTTCAATAGTCTGAATGAGGTTAATCAGGTCTAGACCATGTGTTAGTATTTATAGAAGGTTTTTGACAGGAATTATGTATTAAGTCTCCCGAAGATGGACCCAGATGGATCCGAAAGTACTTGGGAGACAAATGCAAATTATGGCAAATTCATCAGCCAATTCCCCTTCGAAACTAAGATCCTGATTCGGACTATTGAAAGGATCTATCAAAGGATATCTAGACATGAGTTGTCTTTTATATTCAACAATACTTGCTGCAAGAGAAGATGCTGCCTAGATATATATATATATATATATATATATATATATATATATATATATATAAAATAAAAATTAGTAAATTGACAGATCAAAGTTATATCATACTGTGTATATATTACTAAAAGAATACCTGTTCCAGGACAGGTAAAAGTAATTCCCCGAACAGAAGTTTTGCACCACTTTTATATCCCCTTACGAAGATAAAAATATGAATTTGATATTCCCTAGAAACGTCCTATTTCGAAGAAAGACGTCTCGTTTCTAATGTCTAACATACCAGTCGAGGATCTGTCTTCGAAAATCGGTGCGGCAGAGACTAGGCCAACTCGGTATTAGGTATTAGTTCTGGGTAGTCTTAGAAAATCAACCCTCTCAGGCCTGAGGCGCCCCGACCGAGGAATGCCGATGGAGGCCTAAGTGCTCTATCTTTAGAGGCGCTGACTTGTTCTCCCCACCTTCCGGCCTTGTGCCGTATCTTCCTGCCGTGGGGAAGAAGTTAATATTAAAGCCGACTCAACCCACTCACGTATCGTGCGGCACCAGGCAAGGAGGATTTAATCCCGGACAACGCTGGGCCTTCCTGCCAGTATATATGAATGAAGATGGTATTACATTTCATGGTTAGCTTCATCTGCCTATCAATTTTTTTCGGACAGTGGAAGGAATCTTGAAATCGCGTTTTCCAAGGAAGAGAGATTCCTTTGTCGTCCGACATTTCACGCTTTGCCTGCTTTGGGAAGCAGAAAAACGTGGGGGAAAAAAAACGTGAAAACGCCAAATGTGTGTTTCTTGGTGTTATCGACAGAAGAATTACCAAATGTCAGAAGTTTCCTCTTTTCCAATTAGAGAGGAAAGATTCTTCAGAAATTCTTGCAGAAATAGCAATTCCTTATAATTTCTTTATATTTCTTTTAACAAGAATTCGGACATTTTTTTTTTTTTTTAATATTTGATACAAAATGACTACTTTGCGCAACAGAGACAGACGATATGAATGCATTAATAATGTCGTCACTAAATTGGGAAAATAACAACCGAGATTTAAAAAGAAAAATAGTAGTACTAAAAATCCAAATAATCCGAAGCGAAAAAATTCGGATATATACAGGGTGTCTCAAAAAAATGTACTCACTCGTAGAATGACGAGAAAACTTTTATTTATGAACATAGAGTGAAATGAAATAGCATCGAATACATGAGACAGATGTAATTGAAGAATCATGTTCGCAAATGTTCAAACTGATGACCATTATTGTTCAAACAAAGCTGATAACGGGCACAAAGGGATTCGCAAACGTCGCGAAACATGTCAGTGAGTACATTTTTTTGAGACACCCTGTATATGAGGTCTGTCTAAAAAGTATCCGACCTTAGGACAGAAATAATTTTTCAAATACGTGACAGGGGTTGCCTCGGGGTCGATTCTGTTGCACTTCATCCCGAAAGGTGACCTGCCCATTTATGATTAGCCGTTCGTATGGTGATGACGTCATTCACTTTAGTTTGTTATCTGGTCATGGTGTTTCTTTTTCTTTCTGATACTGAGCATAATGTGTTTAATTTGCGTTATACCACTCAAGATATATATATATACATATATATATATATATGTAAAAATAAAAATGGAATAAAGGATAAGCAATTCAACAACTAACAAAAATAAACTCAAAAACTCATGTTGTAAAGTTCTGCCGAGATATTTCGGTCGTTAAAATACGGCCGGTTGGTAAACTTTATTTCAAAACGGAAAAGTTTTCAAATTTATACAAAGAATGGAAGAAAAATGTCACGTGCAGAGAACAACAAGAAGGGAGTAGGGACGCGAGGAATGTTATAAAAAAAGAAAGAAAAAAGAGGAAGAAGAGAGAGACCAATCAACCAGTGTCTTTAGAACGTCAGTTGAAGAAGAAAAAGAAGATGAAGCGAGAGCGAAAGAAAGAGTAAAATCGACATTTGACTGTCGAAAGCTACTGAAGAAGAAAAAGAGAGAAAAAAATCATCAGTGCTTTAATGTCGCCTGCTGATTGAAATCCGACGGCAGATTGAAAACGTCAAAAGTCTAGTAAGATTAGTAGTAATTTGAAGCTATTGACGGAGGAATTCAAAACAAGGGAGGAAGAGGAAGAAGAAGAACAAGGGTTAAAAGTTAACCAGCGTCATATTCATTTATATATATATATATATATATATATATATATATATATATATATATAGGGTGAGCCAAAAGTAGGTGGACAGTAAAAACATTTATTTAGAGATCACTTATACGTACAATTACATGTAATAAAATAATTATATTAATAAAAATTAAATGTTATTTATCAACGCAAGTGTTCAAACTGTTTTCCTTCTTGATTTACACAGCTTTTAAGTCTGCCTCTTACGCTTCGACAAACAGTTTCGCTCTTTTGGCTCACCCTGTGTATATATATATATATATATATATATATATATATATATATATATAGTAATCCAGGTAGAGTAAAAATCCACAGGGTAGAAATCCAAAGGGAATCAAACCGAGCTTACAACAAAAGAGTGGTGCTCAATAAAGATATAGAGCTGTATTGTGAATGCTTGTATTCGATTCACCGACCGGGTCGGATCAAGGAAAAACTTTCTGCATGATGAGACCTCAGCTCTCGATAGCTGTAGATCGATAACATCGACATGTCAGTGTAGCAGACCTTGTACATGTTCGAATAAAAGCATTCACTATATATATATATATATATATATATATATATATATATAATAAAACAATCTTTGAAACCAGTAAAATGCAAAGGCTTTTCTTTTTTTTTAAATAAACATTATTTAAAATTCAAATTTTCGATTCACACAGGAATCTTCATCAGGATAATAAACAATTTTTTTTTCTTTATTTTTTTTTTTTAAACGACATGTTGTCGCTTGATCTTGTGTTTCAGTTGTTACCGAAGCTCGTTGTGTAATAATGCCCGCAAGTGGTGTGTGTGTGCCCTGGTCGCACGTTATAAGTATTAGTAAAATGTTTCCACTATGTAAGTTCCGTGGGTATCTTGTTCCATTTTTCTTTCCTTTTTTCGCGAGTATTTCCAATTTTATTCATTAAAATGGAAAGAAAAATGGAACGAGAAACCCACGGAACTTACACCAATTTGACCGAAATACTAAATGAACTATTCGGAAAATTGAAAAAAAAAGGTCCTATCAAGCAAAAACACTCCGTGTTATTTAATATTTTCCTAAATGAAAATATGCTGCCTAAATACACACACACACACACTATATATATATATATATATATATATATATATATATATATATATATATATATATATGTGCTGCTACTGATTACAGCTGATTTGAGAATATGCGGTTTGCCCAAGTTAAAGAAAAACTTTCGACGATCTTTTGACACATGTACATCCCCTTCCCTTACTTCTGTCTGAATCGCAGCCGATTTCATTTCATTGTATTTCTATCTATCTATCTATCTTTTCATTCTACCCTATTTATTATATCTTTCTCTTTTCACTTTATTTCATTTTATATTTGGATTTTAACATTTTGCTTTTTAAGGGGGCCAACCACGTGACTTCCCAAATTTTGAAATTTTAAATTTCTTTTCTTCTCTTTTTCTCCATTTCATTCTTTCCAAATATGATCTAAGGTTAAGATCGGATTCTTACTCTCCCTGATGAGATCTCAGTTTATAATAACTGTTGATCGATAACATCGACATGCCAGTGTCGCAGATTTTTTACATGTCTGTGTAAATAAAAATAATCACCTCTCTCTCTCTCTCTCTCTCTCTCTCTCTATCTATCTATCTATCTATATCTATATATATATATAAAGTTACCAAATGAATGCGAACTACATTCGATAGGATTTGAACTCTGCTCGCCTATCACGCAGTTTGTGTCGGTATCCCTTGTGTCACTTACTCCTCCCTCCACCCGGAATTATTTTGCCTTTTTTTTTTAAACAACACTGTCATTGTTGTTGGTTTTAAGAGTGGGCTGAAGGAAAGAGGAAGGAGGTGGGTGAGCTTGCTCTAATTAAAAGAGCCGAGACTGTGGGTATTATCTTTGACAAAAACCGACACTCCCTCGCCCAACTCCCCGCCCTCGGCCTATGATGAAGGGCTTTTGTGTTTTTCGTATTACCTAGAGTCACGGTCGGCTTTCGGTTCTGGAAAATATGGTTTTGTCATATCCTCATTTGATTCAAACGACGAAGCGGTTAAATCCATCTTCGCGCCAAAAGAGAAGAAGAAAATGTCTTCCGCTCTTTTTTTTTTTTTTTTTGTTTTTCGTTATCTTTCATTTTTTACGTTTTTTTCTTCTATTTTTATTTAATTGATATTGTTTTATTTATTTTATTTAAAAAAAAAACCCCGAAAAGCCTAGAAATTGAAGAAATAATTAAAAAACAAAAATCTGCACCGCTCGACCCCTTCCCCACAAAACAAATTAAATTGTGAGTGACGTCACTGAAGACAATTTTTTTTTTTACTTTTCACTTTTTTAAATTTTTTATTAAAATTTTTTTTGTTTTTCTTTTAAGAAAAGGATTAAAAATTTTTTTTTTTTTTTAATCAGATTTGTTTTTATTAAATTTGTTTTTATTTTAGAAATTATTTTTTTTTGTTTTTTAAAGGTGGGGGCAAATATTAGTAAAACTGAAGAGTACGATTGTAATATTTTAGGGTTCTTGTCTTGGATCATCATTATTTTGTCCCTTAGTCTTCATATTCAATGAACGATGTTACTGACAAAGGGGGAGAATTGCTGTTTTCTGGGTCTGAATCCATCCATCTAACACTTATTGTTGGCTAGTTTATTTTTACCTTGAAGTAATATTTATTTTAGCTCTTTACATGAAGTGACTTCATGTCTTGTCTTGAGCGATTTCCATTTTAAAAAATAAATAAAAAAGATTCACAAAGTTCCTGCGCCACGATGCTCGCTCACTCATTGTGGTCAGAAGCTCCAATCCTGAGAGGATAGTGTCCTTCTCCAGACGAGTCTTAATTGTAATATAAGGCTTCACAGCCTGTCACTTGAGTTCTTGGGACCACAGAAGCCGTTTCCCAGCAGGTTTATCGTGTCCGAATACATGTCCAATCGGCGTCCAAGGTGGGCATTGAACAACTGCAGATATGTGCAGAAAACAAGCACACAGCATTTTGTTTATTACGTGTGTTAACAAAAAACATAATGATTCAAAATTCAATTATCAAATAAAAGACAATCCCTAAAAAAAAACAATAAAACAATTTGAAAAATGATTGGCTGAAAAAAGATTTCTATATTAATATTATTCAATCAAAAGTTGATGTTTTTACAAAACATATCTTCTCAGCCTATATACTACGTGTCTCCGGTGACTTCCTGTCTAACGTACTATCCTGACACGTAGTTCGAACTCTAGTCTGTTAACTTCCGACGGAATTGTCCACTACATTAAGCTTATAGAAAATGACGTTTCTAACTTGTTTTTATTTTACTTCAGTCGAAGTTCTCAGAAATGAAGGGGCCCCTTTGTGGGGTTTACGCTTGATTTCTATATGAGATACATAGGTATCCGAGTGTTCAATTCAAGATGCCCCTCTCTCTCAAACGTTGAGTTAGCAAAGAAGTGAGTCCGGTTGCTCCTATAATTACTAGAATCATGGAGATCTTCCTAAGATTCCAGTTTCTTTTCATATTGTACATAAGACCTTGGTATTTCGTTATCTTTTCTCTTTCAGCTCTGTTTCAGATAGCGTTATTAGAGACACTGACTTCAATTAGGGTTGCTACTTTCTCCCTTTTGTCCCATATCACGATGTCAGACTCCACAGCTCCTTTTTCTAGGCATGAAGCTGTAGGGATTGCATAGTCTTATTGGATGGTGTATGACTTATTTCCAACTGTTCTTTCTCGTATATGTTCCCAGGACTTTCTGCTAGACTGGATATTAAACTTTTTACAGATGGTCCAGTGGAGATATTTATACTCTCCATTCTGTCGGATTGTATAGTAGCCGTCCCCCAGCACAACCTTTCAACTGGATGTCAGGTGGATCACACTCTCTACTCCTATGTGGCAGAAGCTGCACTTCTTGTCGTTGCTCAAACCGCTCATCTTAAAAGCATTGGTTGTCGATCTTTGATGTTTTTTTGTTTTCATTTTACTTCAGTCGAAGTTCTCAGAAATCAAGAACCCCTTTGTCTCTTGATTTCTATATAAGACACATAGATATCCGTTGAGTTAGTAAAGAAGTGAATAACATTAATTTTCCCCCATTCAAATCGGCCACTTAATTATGGTGTAGTTTATCTTTACTGTGGTCTTTTCTGAATTCTGCTGGATCCAAAAACAAGAATTCATCTGGTCTGGTGGAGTAACATGTAACATCACTAGAAGGGGGGTCTTATTTGGGCTTCGAATACTATGTTAGTTTGAATAGTGTGCCCAAGTATCCTCGCGTCAGGTGGTCCTGACAAACCCTTGTACAGAGAGAGAGAGACCGAAGACACTCGAGGGCCGTGTCTAGTATGTAATTAAAACTCTCCTGGTAATCCATATGTTGACTATAGTATAGAGGGAAAGTTGATTATTAAAAAAGAATAACAAAGCAATCCATACTAAAATATATAAGGATGCATTGACAAATCATAACATGGAAGAATAACTAAATATAAAGTCTTTGGTTAGAAATCTCATGCAAAATCTAAAAATAAAAACAAGTTCGTTGCTATGGGCAAAAACGTCTGTTTTTTTTTTAATATGCGGAGGCGTATATTTTTTGTGCTTCTGATTGGCTGAAATAAGATTTCTATATTAATATTCTTAACCAATCAAAAGTTGATATTTTCAATAAATATCCTCTCAGCCTATATACTACGTGTTCCTGGTGACTTCCTGTCTAATGCGATATCCTGACACGTAGTTTCTAACTCGAGTCTGTAAACTTTTAATAAAATTTTCCACTAGCCAAAGCTTAGGCTTACTTTAGCCTTATGTTGAAAATATTGTTTCTAACATTATTCGTACAAACCTAAACTAAAGTATAGAAGAAAATGCAATTTGAAACAAGAATAGCAAAGGCAATAGAATCAAAAACATTAAGGTTTATTGACAACAGAAAACAACTTGAAATAATAACCAAATCTAAAGTCATTCACGGGGAGCAAGCGAGTCAGGATCTCGGGCGAACTCTGAAAAAACAAGATAGGAAGAATGTTCGAAATATTAAAATTATAACAACACCTATGTTTTATGGTTTCAATATTTGTCAGATGTGGCGACCTGGTGCTACCAGATCAGGCTGTCTGAAGATGCTGGCTTCCTGACCCAAAATGCACCAAACATTGATGTTGTTTTTTCCCTTTCCCTTAACAAAACTCAATCATGTTCTGCAAAGCCAAAAACAAAAACAACAATTTTCATCTCCAAAACAACCAACTCATGAA
>OY744551.1:8005753-8010753 GCA_963556195.1 Sepiola atlantica
ATATATATATATATATATATATATATATATATATATACGTGCTCAAATTTAACTATATATTATGTTAAACAGCTTTTAATGTCAATCGTAGTTAAAGTAAAATAAATTGTTTTGTGCCATTAGAGAAAAAAAAAATTCCAACGCTATTGATGATGTTTAACCATTCATTTATTTTTATCGCTTATGTTTGAATTCATGTTTTGAAACATGACGTAAATCATGAAGCTATGACGTTACGTAAAAGCTATAATTATTTTGTTAAAGTAATGTTTTTAAGATTTATTCATAAGAAACATCTAAATAGCTCAGTTCGTAGAACATCAGACTGAAGATCTCAAGGTTTCGGTTTCGATTCCCGGTCATGGCAACCGCTTTATTTGTTTAAAATTTATTATTTAGTATTAATGCAATGTTTTCCATTTCTAAAAGTTAATGGTATTCGTTTAAAAAAAATGTGACTACGGACAAACAGACAGCCACACAGAGAAAATGTGACTGACGGACAAACAGACAGACACACAGAGAAAAATTGTGACTGGCAGACAGACAGAGAAAATGCCCTTATATTATGAGTGGATTTATATAGGTCAATTTTCTTTTCTTTTCTTTCCTTTGTAATCTTGGGTGATGGGTTCTAGATAAAGGATCTCTTTCCCCTCCCTCCTCTTTTATTTGATAGATGACGTCATAATTTGTATGACGTCATCAATTATGTACGGGGACAAATAGCTATGTAATTCCTTCCCACCGTAGGAATATGTGACAAAGGGTCGGAAGGTGGAGCCGAGTCAAGCCAGCACCCCTAAAGAAGGAGCATTCTGTCCTAGCCAAAATAGCCTGGGCAGCCCCGTCGGCATTCCCCGGTCAGAGCGCCTCAGACAGTAAGCAGTAAACTTACTCCACCCCAAAGAGGGGAGGCAATGCCTGGGAGAGTACACCTCCTAGGACCTAATATCTCTGCCAGACAGATAAAAGACTATCAAAATGGCTAAGTTTCTGCCGGACTGATTGTCGAGGACGAATCCTTAACTGGTATTTCTCTATCTCGAAGTCCTCAATCAACCGAAGTTAACGAAATACTTGATGGGCTGAGGTTGATCAATGTACGGGGAAAACAATCATGATCTACGAAGTTTTAGTAATATATATAGATAAGCAACCCTTTTGGCCAAGATCAAAGTGTAGTATCTGTTCCGATGGATACTGCACCCTATAAACCGGTATTGTCTTGGCCTTCGGGGCTTGATTTACGCCGGTCTGTGGGTTTGTCCTATGCAGTTCAAGGAGGACCACCCTCCCAGGCTTTGCCTCCCCTCTTTGGGGTGGAGTAAGTTTATTGCTTACTGCCTGAGGCGCTCCTACCGGGGAATGCCGACGGGGCTGCCCAGGCATTTTTTGTAGGCCAGAGTGGTCCCCTTCTCGGGCGCTGGCTTTTCAAATCCCACTTTCCCGGCCTTGTGTCACATCTTACCTTGTGGGAGGAAGATAAATAAAATAGATAAGCGTACTGTGATTTCTGACTTGCATTCGTTTCACGACTGCGTCGGATGGTAAGGGGAGGGGGTAACTAATAGAACCGACAGACATTTGTCTTTTATATATGGATACTTGTATGGATGCTTGTATGAATACTTATATAGGCCATTTTTTTAATATGCAGCCAGCAACGCTGTGCGCGCGTGCGAATCGATAACACCGATACCGATAATCTCAAAGACTCAAAGACTGAATTAAAACGACACACACGAAATAAACATGACTTGTTCGTATCCGATCTGCCGGCGGTTTGGCAGACCGGGTCAACGGGGACAAAAGATGGGGGAATATTTCGAAAGATAACGAATCCTATTGAGACTTTTCAAGAAACAGGAAGATGGTCGGACGAAACGGTTTTTGCAGATAAAAGCTGATTTTCAACAACAACAACTAAAAAATGGATAAGAAAATATTATTTTTGTCTCGAAAAAAAAAGTCAGACTGGAAGGGTGGTGATAGAGTGGCCCTTCGTAAAGAGACTCTCTTTGCTATCGGAAGTGACGTCATACACTTTGGGACAAGCAAGACATGCCGAAAAGTCAGGCTGTCGATAACGAATGAGAGCTTTTTAAAATAAGTTTTCGAAAACTTTAAAATTAGCATAAGACTACAATACGATTTATACTGAAACTGAGCGTTACATGGCTTTGTCAGTTCGCTATCGCTTCGCAAGTTTCGCTACTTAAAATACCTGAAACTAAATTGTTAAATAATAAACATGTCATAAGTTTCTTGTAAACTCTTTCGCATTTATTCATTCATATAGATCAATAAACATTATCATTTTGATAAGTTTGATACAAATTTCTTGATCTTTTAAATAAGACCGTACAGAAATGAAAATAAAGAAGAAATAATGTTGTTTTTTTCTTTCCCTTTGCAAAAGTCAATCATGTTCTGCAAAGCTAAAACAAAAACAATAATCCTCTACAAAACAACCAAACGAAACACCGTGAATAAATATTTGAAGATATAAACAACTTGAAGCATAGAAACATTTACCCAAATTATCAGATTCGGCATTAAATAACCCAAAAAGGGTTGATATGCCGTAGAACAAAACAACCAAACGGTAAAGAAATGAAAAGAAAGAAGGAAATCAATTTGCATGGGCGATGGTTTGTGTGTACGGGGGGGGGGCTCTCTTTTAGCTTATAGTTTATAAACAAAAACGGATAGGGTTAGGGTTAGTGAAATCGAAAGGAGATAGCGATGTCAGTTTAATTTAAATTGTCTCCCTTTGAAAATTAATGAGCAACTATTTTAAGGGGGATTTTAGTAATTTATCCTTTTTTGATGTAATACATGGTCGAACCATCGTAGTTTGCGGCGTTTGATGGTAATAATTGCTGGCTCGTCGAGTTCCGCTAAATCTTCAGCTAATTTATTAACGTAGACCTTAGTTTTATAAGCGTACCACGGTAGGTTTACAATCTTTCTCAATGCCTTCATGTCAAATACGTGAATTTGTCTTTCCTCATCTTTCAGGATGGTCTAGATATTACCAGCGATCTATATACCCGTAATTTTTTCTTCATCTTTATCTGACGACTTTTCCATATAGTTTTAATACATATAATGTTTTTCGGAATTTTTGAGATAAGGATTGATAATTTGTAATAATTTTGGTTATTCGGACTACATTTCTCATCTTGAGTGTTATCATCACAACGTTTCGGTCGCTGTAACCTCCGGCGAGTTCGAAGAGATACACCTGAAGAAGGTCGGAGGTTATAAGCGTGCCACGAATGCCAGATGAGTGTATTCGTCTGTTATGATCTTTCGGGATTGTCCAACTCTCACAGCCGTATGATAATATGGATATAACCAGCGATTTATATAACCAGCGATTTCGTTTTCACCGTTATCTGACGACTTTTCCCTATAGTTTCCAGGCGGTTCATACAAGACGTAGCAATGTCAATTCTTGTCTGTATCTCGTTCTCTGATGTACCATCTGCTGTTAGAATGGCGACCGGGATTTTTGAATTCATTGATCGTCGCTAGTTGTTCACCCTATATCACTGACAGTAGTCTCTCTGCTGTTTACCAATACCTTGGTGGCACGGGGGGCTAAGTGGTTAACGAAACGGACTGAGAACCTGGGTTTGCCGAGTTCGAATCCAGTTCGTTCCATAGAAACACTTTCATCAAAACCCACAGCTGACATTGTGTCTAACCTCTTGGAGAATAGGTAAATAAAATACTTGACTCTTTTCTGCACTTATCTCCATCCCGACGATTCTCATCTCCATCCCGACGATTCTCATCTCCATCCCGACGATTCTCATCTCCATCCCGACGATTCTTCTTATCTCCATCCTGACGATTCTTCTTATCTCCATCCCGACGATTCTTCTTATCTCCATCCCGACGATTCTTCTTATCTCCATCCCGACGATTCTTCTTATCTCCATCCCGACGATTCTTCTTATCTCCATCCCGACGATTCTTCTTATCTCCATCCCGACGATTCTTCTTATCTCCATCCCGACGATTCTTCTTATCTCCATCCCGACGATTCTTCTTATCTCCATCCCGACGATTCTTCTTATCTCCATCCCGACGATTCTTCTTATCTCCATCCCGACGATTCTTCTTATCTCCATCCCGACGATTCTTCTTATCTCCATCCCGACGATTCTTCTTATCTCCATCCCGACGATTCTTCTTATCTCCATCCCGACGATTCTTCTTATCTCCATCCCGACGATTCTTCTTATCTCCATCCCGACGATTCTTCTTATCTCCATCCCGACGATTCTTCTTATCTCCATCCCGACGATTCTCATTATCTCCATCCCGACGATTCTTCTTATCTCCATCCCGACGATTCTTCTTATCTCCATCCCGACGATTCTTCTTATCTCCATCCCGACGATTCTCATCTCCATCCCGACGATTCTTCTTATCTCCATCCCGACGATTCTTCTTATCTCCATCCCGACGATTCTTCTTATCTCCATCCCGACGATTTTTCTTATCTCCATCCCGACGATTCTTCTTATCTCCATCCCGACGATTCTTCTTATCTCCATCCCGACGATTCTTCTTATCTCCATCCCGACGATTCTTCTTATCTCCATCCCGACGATTCTTCTTATCTCCATCCCGACGATTCTTCTTATCTCCATCCCGACGATTCTTCTTATCTCCATCCCGACGATTCTTCTTATCTCCATCCCGACGATTCTTCTTATCTCCATCCCGACGATTCTCATTATCTCCATCCCGACGATTCTTCTTATCTCCATCCCGACGATTCTTCTTATCTCCATCCCGACGATTCTTCTTATCTCCATCCCGACGATTCTCATCTCCATCCCGACGATTCTTCTTATCTCCATCCCGACGATTCTTCTTATCTCCATCCCGACGATTCTTCTTATCTCCATCCCGACGATTTTTCTTATCTCCATCCCGACGATTCTTCTTATCTCCATCCCGACGATTCTTCTTATCTC
>OY744551.1:8013253-8020753 GCA_963556195.1 Sepiola atlantica
GTGTGTGTATATATTTAAGTGTCTCTCTATATATTTTAGTATGATTGTGTGTATATATTTATGTATGTCAGTGCATGTGTGTATAGATGTATTCGTATATTGACTATTTGTGTTTTCGTAGATTGAGAGTATGAATGCGTATCTGTATATATATATATATATATATATATAAAAGGTATAATTAAACTGACGTATTCAATCTTTTCATAAATATACACATATCAAAAGTGTATGTATATATATATATATATGTGTGTGTGTAATCAGTGCGTGTGTTTCTGTCATTTTACTTAGATCTTATTTTTGATGGTTCTTTCCTCTGTCAGACTTTTATAATGTTTTACACACGTGTCCTCCTCCTCCTCCTCCTCCGAACCCTCACCCGAAATTCCGTGCGACCCTTTCTCGACATCCCTCCACCCCGCGTATTCACAATCTTGAAGAGTTACTGCTGTCTGCCATGAAGTGCCACAAGTCGCCCCCCCCCCCCCCTCACCTCAACTTTCGCATCTAAGGGGGGGGGGTGCAGAGGTTAAGACTAATCAAATATCACTAGACTCCAGGGTCTAGATAAGAATAGGACCCGGGCACCTGATAAATGGGGCCAGTCCTCAGCACAGACTGTTCTAATTACACCCCCCCCGTCCGTAGGTGACTCAAGGCTGGCAAAGGGGGACACAGCGAACCTTTCCATCAAGAAAATGGAAGAAACCTTGGAAGCAGAAAAGGCATGTGCAAAATCTTTGAACAAAAGAGATTTTTGTGGGACATTTTCATCCTTCCATCTGAAGGAATAAATGCGAAGTTTTTTGTTTGTTTGTTTCTAACTTCTATATTACCATCAAAACGGGTTACTGTTTTTTAAATCAATAAAAATGCACCATAACATTTTGAAATACTGTATATATAGTAGAGACAAAAGACATAAACGCAGTCATTTGAATGCAAAATTGTTTGTTTTTTTCATTTATTACTCCTATATTACCATCAAAACGGGTTACTGTTATTTAAATCAATAAAAATACACCATATACAACATTTTGAAATACTGTATATATAGTAGAGACGAACGATCCAAACACTATCATGTCTGACTGATACACATAACTATTTTTTAAACAATTCATAATTAATATTTAATGTTATACATTTGTAATTTTATTGTCTCATTTTATTATTTGTATATATATATATATATATATATATTGACGGAAAGTTCAAAATGGCGTATTAGTGGGTTCCCCACGTGTGTGTTTGCTCTTTTCTTCGTTTTTTTTGTTTGGTTTCACCCAAAAATGAACCACTGTATAGTGTAGGTTTTTTAAAGACACTTTAATCCAAGAAATTTTTACTCTTTGTGAATTTTTCTGATTTCGTAATGTTGCAGAGACTATATTAACATAAAAATGTGGTTTGGCACAAGACAAATGAAACGAACCGTAAAAAATATATCTCACAGAAATGTTATGCTTTTTTTGAAATATGAAGATAAAAATAATTTAAAAAAAACATGGTTATTGGAATATAATATGAACCTGACTTATATATATGTAAAAATAAAAATGGAATAAAGGATAAGCAAATCAACAACTAGCAAAAATAAACTCAAAAACACATATTGAAAAGTTCTACTAAAATATTTCGATTGTTAAAATACAATCATCATCAGTTGGTAGCAGAACTTTAATTAAAAACAAAAGTTTTCAAATTTATACAAAGAACGCAATTTGGAAAAATATATATAGTCACGTGTAATAAACAGCAGAAAGGGAGAAAGAAAGAAAGAAATGTTAAAAAAGAAAAAGAAAAAAAATATTCAATATGTGTTTTTGAGTTTATTTTTGCTAGTTGTTGATTTGCATATCCTTTATTCCATTTTTATTTTTACATTTTGTCTGAAACATTGTTTCTTTTATTCCTCATATATATATATATTGGAAAAGGGTTGATATGCCGTGAAACAAAACAACCAACCAGACACAGAGACAGAAAATTTCCCTCCGAAAGTCACGTGGTTTCGCGACTTTTGTCTGGGGGGTCATCTCTGCCCCTTAAAAGGGGTCACTCAAGCTTTTCCATTAAAATACGGCCTTTTTATGCATTAAAGGGTCATAGCTTATCAAGGCCCAAAGGCCACTCAAGGATTAATGGATTTTTCAGGTGGACGGGGAGACAACTCCTTGAGGATTGGTAACGATGGTTGAAACTGAGCATGGGCAGAATGTTATTATTTACGAGGACAGCTTAACAAGAATTTGTAAAATTGGACCTTGTTGTAGTCGGCTGGGAAGCAGCCCACAGAGATAAGTAGTTCCTGGAAAGAAACTTTGCTCATGGAAGTTCCGTTTAGTTCTAGATACAGAGGGAGAAAAAAAAATATTTACAATGATTGTAATAAGATTTTTTTTTTGTTGTTAGGAATGTTTTACGGGGGGGGGCATAGGTGTGAGTTCTGACGATCACCTATCATAAGCTTCTGATAGAGTAGAGAAAGACTAGCAACCTCTCTTCTGTAAGTATTTAATAACTTTTCACACTTTTGGGAAAGTGGCGAACGTCTGTCTGGCGATCCAAGTCAAAAGGCACACAAAAAAAATGAACATGGAGAAACGCTGAACCAAATTATTGTCTGCGAATGTTAAGAATTGTTCCAGTTCTTTGTGTTGCGAAAATAAAAGCCAGAGAAAGTAATCATTGTGGTTAGCCACTAATTTCCTGTGTGGTCGAATACCATGCACCAGAATCTAAGTCATGCTATATGAAGAGGAGACGTCTGCCGGTGACGGTTTTCGTTTTAATATCGATCGGTTCTTCAGAAGTTGCACCCAGCCACACGAGCAAAGTGTAGTATCTGTTCTGAATTTTAGTGTTGTTCTTCGCCTTCTGGTCGACTCGCCATCCAAGCCATCTGAACATTGCATTCAGGCTGCAAACAAAGCAAAAAGCTCCCTATTTCTCATTCGACGTTCTTTCTGCAAACTCACCCCTGAAATATTTATCCCTCTTTGTGTCTCCCTCGTCAGATCACTGTTATAGTATAGTGTTCAGGCCTCTGCTCCATATCTAATACGTGATATCGAGCATCTGGAAAGAGTTCAAAGACTGACTACTCGAATGGTGCAAGATCAAAGTGTAGTATCTGTTCCGATGGATACTGCACCCCATAAACTGGTATTGTCTTGGCCTTCGGGGTTTGATTTACGCCGGTCTATGGGTCTGTCCTGTGCAGTTCTAGGAGGTCCACCCTCCCAGGCTTCGCCTCCCCTCTTTGGAGAGGAGTAAGTTTATTGCTTACTGCCTGAGGCGCCCCTACCGGGGAATGCCGACGGGGCTGCCCAGGCAATTTTTAATGGCAAGAGTGCTCACCTCTCGGGCGCTGGCTTTTCAAACCCCACTTTCCCGACCCGACCTTGTGTCACATCTTACCTTGTGGGAGTAAGATAAAAACTGGCCTTGTGCCTAACTCCTGGAGAGGAGTAAATAAATACTCGTATGGTGCAAGGTCTATCAGATCTGCCTTATGATAGCCGACTCAAGAAACTTAACCTTTTCTCCTTTGAGCGCCGACGATTACGCAGTGATCTCATTATAGCCTACACTCTGCTCAATGGTCATTACGATATACCTCAGGATCTAGTATTCACTCCTGTACCAGAAAGAGGTCTACACAGACACCACAAGGAACTATTTCGATTGAACCGAAAGAGGGTCGCCTTCTCAATCAGGATCCCTGGACCTTGGAATAGACCCCCAAGAAAAGTAATCAATGCGCCAACAACGCAAGAATTTAAGGTGAATTTGGACATGTGCTAGGCTACTGTATCCTCTTCTGTGTAAAGTTCTACCACTTTTTCCTTACGTGGAAACTGAAACATTCTTGTTTTATTTTTTGGCAAATTAATTGAATCAAATTCTACCGAATGGTTAGGATTAGTTAGGGTTAGGATTAGTTAGGGTTAGGATTAGTTAATTACAGTTAATGTATCGATGACATATTGGAAGTTAAACAACTCGTTAGATTAAATATTGGATTAGAAACCATTCGGTCGATCACATATTGGAAGAGCCTCGAAATCCTTCTAGACTAAGGCGATTTTTTATTCTTATCCCAATCCACCTGGGCAACGCCGAGTAAACACAGCTTATCATATATTCATCTTTGAGAATCAGCATTTTAAGAAGAAAAAAAGAGAATATATCTAACATATAAAGTTATCTTATCGGATTTTCAAAGTCAGACCCAAATAGCATTTAAGCTGAGAAATCACACTTTGCTTCTGACTAACCAAATTGTATTTGTTATTGTTGTACTGTGTTATTGGCAATATAATAACATACTTCGCTATAATTTATTTTAAAAAAATACTTAGTTCAGCCTAGACGACTACTAATATAAAACATCTTCCAGTAATGTGTAGGGGTGGGATTTTGCTGCTCGTCAGGTTGGTCTGGGAAATTCTGGTGGGGGTATAAGTGCAGTAAGTTCTATCAGAGCATATTCAGTGGAAGTACTTGCAAAATCCCACCCCTTCACTGTAAATGTCCCCCCCTAATAGCTTCTTTCCTCCGACTACTTACCTTAAGAATTTGCTCCCTGCTCAGTTTCCCCGACTGTGTCAGCATGCATAAATGTAATGTGAACAAACATCTTGCTGCACAACTCCCCGCCTAGGACGCCCCCTATAAATCTGGCCCCTAATCACAGAAGCCCCTTACGTCTCATTAGCAATATGCTTTGTTTCAGGTGAACAAAAGGTAGAGATGTGTGGTATCAGAACAAATACTACACTTTGCTCCTGGGTGCAAATGTTGAAGAACCGGTCGATATTCAAACGAAAGCCGTCACCGTCAGTCGTCTCCTTTTCAGATAGCATTTTTTTTTTGTCAAATTCGGAAAAGGCGTATTTTCTACTTAAATCACTGGATTCTCCGACGGATGGGAGTTATCTGGGTTTTTAAATATAACCAAATATCAGAACGTTAAGAATGGCTTAAAAACAACATGGCGTCTGAGGGAAATAAACATTATACCGGTTGTGGTTGGCGTAACTGGCGTAATTCAAAAGAAAAATCTTTAAAGAAGGCTTAGACACAATCGCTGGAAGAGCAAGCTGTAGCGAAATACAGATAGCAGCCCTAAAAGGAGAACATATATCCTTAAAAGGGCTCTCAGATATGAATTTAAATCATAATGAAATCAAGTAAATAATTTTAAAAAATAAAAAAATAAAAATAAAAAGGGGCCGTGGTACCCCAGGTTGAGAAATTCATCTCGATTTTTTTTTTTTTTTTTTTTTTTTTTTGCTATTGGCGCCTCACTACTTTTAAGTTAAAAAAAAAAATTCAAATGTAAAAATAATTTTAAAACATAAAACTAAAAACTAAAAAGGGGCCGTGGTACCCCAGGTTGAGAAATTCATCTGGATTTTTTTTTTTTTTTTTAATTTTTTTTTTTTTGCCATTGGCGCCTCACTTCTCTGAAGGTAAAAAAAAAAAATTAAAATGCAAAAATAATTTTAAAAAATAAAAATAAAAAATATAAAGGGGCCGTGGTACCCCAGGTTGAGAAATGCATCTCGATTTTTATTTTATTTATTTTTTTTTTTTTTTGCCATTGGCGCCTCACTTCTCTGAAGGTAAAAAAAGAAAAATTCAAATGTAAAAATAATTTAAAATAAAAAATAAAAAATAAAAAGGGGCCGTGGTACCCCAGGTTGAGAAATGCATCTCGATTTCAGGTTATTTATTTTTTTTTGTCATTGGCGCCTCACTTCTCTGAAGGTAAAAAAAAAATTCAAATGTAAAAATAATTTTAAAAAATAAAAATAAAAAATAAAAAGGGGCCGTGGTACCCCAGGTTGAGAAATTCATCTTGATTTTAGCTTCTTTTTTTTTTTTCTTTTTTTTTTTTTAGCCATTGGCGCCTCACTTCTCTGAAAGTAAAAAAAAAAAAAAAATTCAAATGTAGTTTCGTTTGAAAACTTGCAGTATTATACTATCGAATAAAAAAACAAACTTTATTATTATTTTTTACATAATGATATAATTTTATTTATTTATTTATTTTCTTTTTTCTTTTTCCAGAGATTGGAAATTGATGATAATTACTGTGGCTCGCTTGATATCAACACGCCCATCGCCGGCAGCATGCCGGTCGAAGCTACAGCCACACTGACCTTGAAATCAACAACTGTATCGGCAGTTGCTGTGTCTATTACATATGATTATACGGTGGCGTTTATTGGTACAACTGATGGACGAATTATTAAGGTAAGTCACCAACATTAATACCCGGATCGTTCTAATGTTGCATACCCCTTACTTAGGGCCGCGGCTTTTCTCGTTTCGTATACTCGTCCCGGAACGGGCCGTGGCAGTTCCCATTTAATCACTCGTCATTTTTAAATCATAAATCATATAGTTTGCATGCCTTTAAATTTCTCCCTCGCCGCGTAGAGGGTCGCCGTCTCGATGTCGTCTAGTGGTTGAATTCTTTTTTTCTCTCTTTCTGCCGTGAACCACACCGTCCGTTGTCTGCAACAAAAGCTTCCTGACCGACTCACTAAACAACAATCTTTTTAACTTTCAATTCTTTTATTTACAGGCGTTAGTTATCAAATCAGCTGGGAGATATTCACTAACGTCGAGAGAGAGAGAGAGAGAGAGAGAGAGAGAGAGAGAGAGCAAATTACTGCTTTCGTAATTACTTAGCAACTAAGTCCTTAACCATTCGTGGAGGGGGGAAAAGAGATCTTTCGCCTGTATTTTCGTAGGGAAATATTCCCCTTAATCTGTTGTAGACTACATGGTAACGATCACGTCTGATAGGTTCGCCTCCAAAACTCAGACTGCTAAAACTCGCTTCTCACGAAGAACGAGTGACGTCACGGATCCCCCTGCTTCCCACGCAAAGGCCCGTGACGTCACAGAGCCTCTCGCAGGTGCACATTGACCCCTGATCCCAGGTCTCGTCACACGGTGACCTTGTCACATCTGTGAGCTCCGACTGTGAGAACAGGCCCAATTCTGCACTCGACTGCGCAGGTCCACCGAACGATTTCCTACAGATACGTCCATTCCCATAGAGCCATTATCCAACACTAAACTAGCTAAATACCCGTCCCAGGACAGGTATAAGCAATCTGTTTAGCATTAGTTTTTAATATATTTATTTTTTTGTTATTTTGGAGGGAACACCCCTAAATTGTAAAGTTTACAAAAAATAATCGTGTTTCACCTCCTCCCTCCTTGCATAACACTCCGCCCACTCCTTCCTCTCGCATCTTTCTCACTACCCCACCGCCTCCCACTCTCTTTGTTTCACTCCTCTAACTTATCCTCACGTACCCAATCTACTACATATCGCATCTATTGCCTCCCCCACCCTCTCACTACTTGATGTTTTCCTACAATGTATAAAATGTCGTTCTGTGAAAATAAAGCTAATTTTATCAAATGAATATGGTCGAACCAATCAACTGCAATATCTTGGCCCAGCTT
>OY744551.1:8025753-8053253 GCA_963556195.1 Sepiola atlantica
GATAGATAGGTATATATATATATAGAGAGAGAGAGAGAGAGATAGATAGGTATATATATATATATATATATATATATATATATAGAGAGAGAGAGAGATAGATAGGTATATATAGAGAGAGAGAGAGATAGATAGGTATATATATATAGAGAGAGAGATAGATAGGTATATATATATATATATAGAGAGAGAGAGAGAGATAGATAGGTATATATATATATAGAGAGAGAGAGAGAGAGATAGATAGGTATATATATATATATAGAGAGAGAGAGAGAGATAGATAGGTATATATATATATATAGAGAGAGAGAGAGAGAGATAGATAGGTATATATATATATATATATAGAGAGATAGATAGATAGGTATATATATATATATATATATATATAGAGAGAGAGAGAGAGAGATAGGTATATATATAGAGAGAGAGAGATAGATAGGTATATATATAGAGAGAGATAGATAGATATGTATATATATATATATTAGAGAGAGATAGATAGATAGGTATATATATATATATATAGAGAGAGAGAGATAGATAGGTATATATATATAGAGAGAGAGAGAGATAGATAGGTATATATATATAGAGAGAGATAGATAGGTATATATATATAGAGAGAGAGATAGATAGGTATATATATATATACAGAGAGAGATAGATAGGTATATATATAGAGAGAGATAGATAGATATGTATATATATATATAGAGAGAGATAGATAGATATGTATATATATATATAGAGAGAGAGAGATAGATAGGTATATATATATATAGAGAGAGAGATAGGTAGGTAGAGAGAGAGAGAGATAGGTAGGTAGAGAGAGAGAGAGAGATAGGTATATAGATGCTTGTTTCTTTAATATACGTATATCTGTGTGTTTGCTTATGTTGATACGTAATTAAAGTGTCACAAAGAATTTCTTGTTTAGCCTACAAAACGCAATGGTTAGATGCCGATCCTTCGACATCTAAACCTTCTTCGCTATGTTAACAACCTATCAATGGCCAAATGTAATTCCGGGGGACAGGCGAGGGGAACAGAGAAACGAACAACTGACGGTAGGACAAGGAGTGGAAAAGTCGAGGGGGGGGGGGGGTTAGATCCAAGCTGGGTAGATAGTGATACAATATTCGTTTGAATGTTTCACTGTCTCATGTGAATTACAGGTGTGTCATTTATATATATATATATATATATATATATATATATATATATATATATATATATATATATATATGAAAATTCACACATTAGAAGCGTTGGCGAAATGGCAAAGATAAAGAATATTTTTTACAAAATATTTAGAAAACCTTCACAACGCAGATAATTGTTTTTAAAAATAAATTATTTATTTATCTTAAAAACATTTTTTTTTTTTTTTTTTTTAGAACTTGAGCGCTTTCGGTAATTTATTTTTAAAAACTAATCTGCGTTGTGAAGGTTTTCTAAATATTTTGTAAAAAAATATTCTTTATCTATATATATATATATATATACGCTGATTTTTTTTGTAGTTGTATTTTGGCGGTACACGGTCGGTGTTTACCGGTGCGTTTTTATTATTTTGTCTCAACCCTTTATTTATTTATTTTTTTTAAGAATATGAAGACGACCGTTTTTTTTCCTTCTAATTCGCCCTTAATCGGACGTGTCATCAATCTTTAACTTAATTAATATACAAACTCATTTTTGTATATATAGATTTCTTAAATTAATGTATGAATTAATAATTTATAATTAATTTTTGCGTGCACAAAAAGAAGACATGGACACGTGTTTCTGGCTATAAGTCGTCATCAGCATGACTAAAAAAAAAAATCACACTTGGAAAACCAAAATATTAATTAAATATCCATCTACGTTTCACCTTTATTAGAAGGTTTCATCAGGACGGGAGATTGAAGAAAAATAGAAAATACTACTACCATACTTTTATTATTTTTTCTTTTTCTCTTTTTTTTCTTCCTGTCCCCCCCCCCCCTCTCTAACCTCATTTATTTTTCTAATGTTCTATGGTACGTTATGTAAACCGTTGACTTGGCCTTTTGGGCTAAGATCAAAGTGTAGTATCTGTTCCGATGGATACTACACCCCATGGACTGGTATTGTCTTGGCCTTCGGGGCTTGATTTACGCCGGTCTATGGGTCTGTCCTGTGCAGTTCTAGGAGGTCCACCCTCCCGGGCTCCGCCTCCCCTCTTTGAGGAGGAGTAAGTTTATTGCTTACTGCCTGAGGCGCCCCTACCGGGGTATGCCGACGGGGCTGCCCAGGCAATTTTTGATGGTCAGAGTGCTCACCTCTCGGGCGCTGGCTTTTCAACCCCCACTTTCCGACCCGAGCTTGGGTCACATCTTACTTGTGGGAGTAGGATAAAACTGGCCTTGTGCCTAACTCCTGGAGAGGAGTAAATAATACTTTCTCGGCCTTTTGGCTAAGATCAAAGTGTAGTATCTGTTCCGATGGATACTGCACCCCATAGACCGGTATTGTCTTGGCCTTCGGGGCTTGATTTACGCCTGTCTATGGGTCTGTCCTGTGCAGATAATATATAATCGCACCTTTCTCCCCCATCCTCTCAGTATATTTCCTTTTCTCTTCCTCGCTTTTTTCGTCTTCTATAAGCCCCCCCCCCCTTTACACACACACAGTGGTGGTGTTTATAGTGGGGGCAGGTGGTCGAACGACACTTCCCCACTGTTTATTAGCTTGACATTCTCTCACCCCCTCTCCCCAAACTTGGACTGGTCAGTCGTCTTCGTCATCGTCGGCGTCACTCTAGCGACTAAGGACAAATGAAGCCTTTTCTTCTGAATACCTTTTTTAATGAGTTACTTCGAACTACCGGCTTCCGAAGCGGTGGGGGAGGGGGGGGGGGTAACTGTAGCTACTTTGTGGCTGGAAGAGGATAGGCCACCTTACACACTACCACCCGTATTTCCGCTCCCATTCGCACCCACGACCTGCACTAATGTCACTGATACACACACACACACACATAATTAAACCAGTTCAGATGTATTCATAAAATTATCTTAAAAGCAATATTTTTTCAAGAGTTCTTAATACTGAACAATGGTTTACAAATATCATATAAACATTTAATTTGGCTGGGATCAAAGTGTAGTATATGTTCTGATGGATACTACACCCCATAAACTGGTATCGTCTTGGCCTTCGGGGCTTGATTTACGCCGGTCTATGGGTCTGTCCTGTGCAGTTCTAGGAGGTCCACCCTCCCAGGCTTTGCCTTCTCACCCTTTGAGAAGGGGTTAGTTTATTGCTAATCGCCTGAGGCGCCCCTACCGGGGAATGCCGACGGGGCTGTCCAGGCATTTTTTGTAGGCCAGAGTGCTCACCTTCTCGGGCGCTGGCTTTTCAAATCCCACTTTTCCGACCTTGTGTCACATCTTACCTTGTGGGAGGAAAATAAATAACTTGGCTTCACTGAACTAGGGTAGCATGCTCTTGTTCCGGCTGCCATCTTCAGTAATTTCCCAGTCATAGCAGGCGGAACAAAGAGCATGCTACCTCCGTGAATTAAATAAAGCATTCCGTCCAGATTCCCGAGTTCGACAAGATACACCTGAAGAAGGCCGAAGGTTACAGCGGGCGAAACGTTGGGATGAGAACAGTAGTCCGAATAATCGAAATCGTACAAATTATTAATCCTCATCTCAAAAATTCAGAAACAATTTTGATACTATTAAAATTTTAAAATACATGACCTTAGAAATTTTATATATCCAATCTTTTGCTAAGGTTGCTGGAAAAATATTTGGATCACTCCATCGCTCTAGAAAGTATCTGACTCCCGATCCAATCTTCTACTTATATAAGAGTCAGATATGTCCTAAGATGAAGTAATGTTGCCACATCTGAAGGGGTGGGTGGTGGTGTCGTCCAATCGCTAGTTTCTCCCCCTTAGACAGGGTACAAAATAGTCTATATCCTACTTGGTCCCGCGTTATCTGCAAAGCTTTAGCCTCTGTCTCATCACCGCAGTGTTGTATCCCTGTGCTTGTTTTACAAGTACTTCAACGGAATGTGCTCCTACGAACATACTGCACTTGTACTCCCTCAACGTAAATATCCCCAACCAACCTGACTAGTAGCAAAATCGCACCCCTTCGCTGTAGAGGTATCCAGATGCCGGAAAACTTTTTAATCGAATAGGTTCTTTCCTTTGGAATTTATTCCTTGCTCCCTGTTTCCTTGATTGTACCAACATGCAGAAATGTAAATGTAGTGTGAACAAAACGTTTTGGCCCCTAATCACAGTAGGCCCTTACGTGTCAGTGGCAATGTGTCCTCTTGTTTGGGGTGAATAAAAGCACTCTTTCTCGCCGAGACAGAATACAATGTAGAGTGTTAGAATAGTTTCTCTTTTTTTTTTTCTTTTTTTTTTTTCGTTAGTAGGGGCACGTTTCTCTTTTTTTCATTAGTAGTGGCATGTTTCCCTTTTTTTGTTAATAGGGGCACTTTTCTTCTTTTTTTTTGTTAGTAGGGGCACTTTTTTTCTTTTCTTTTTTCATTAGTAGGGGCACGTTTTCCCTTTTTTTTTTAGTGGGGGCACTTTTTTTCTTTTTTTTTGTTAGTAGGGGACTTTTTTTCTTTTTGTTAGTCGGGCACTTTTTTTTTTTTTTTTTTTAGGGGCACTTTTGTTTATTTTTATTTTTAGGGGCACTTTTTTGTTGTTAATAGGAGCACTTTTCGTTTTTGTTTGTTAGTAAGGGCACTTTTATTTTGTTAGTAGAGCTAGTTTTTTTTTTGTTAGTAGGGACACTTTTTTTTCTTTTTGTTAGTAGAGGCACTTTTTTTTTTAGGGGCAGTTTTGTTTTTTTGTTTTTAGGGGCACTTTTTTGTTAATAGGAGCACTTTTCTTTTTTGTTTGTTAGTAAGGGCACTTTTATTTTGTTAGTAGGGCTAGTTTTTTCTTTTTTTTTGTTAGTAGGGACACTTTTTTTCTTTTTTTTTTTTAGTAGGGGCACTGTTTTTTTAAGCTCTGACTAATTAAATGGCGCCTTGCTAACAACTGATTGCATTGCACGGTAAACAGGACTGTCATTTTCGGCCCTGCACTGCATGACGATAGCTTTAATCATTCACGTTTTAAATGACAGCTGCATCATTGTTATTATTTTAGGGTTTATTTTCGTTGGATTTAAACCCATTACCCGGATGCAGTGTTAGTTTTGGGGTTAATGATAGCTATCCTTTCGGCCTCGTCAAGCAATCTAATAACTTTTTCCTCTTTTTCCTGGAGAAGGTGAACTTTAATGCCAGACAGAATATCCTTACCCGTTTGGCTAGGAGTGAAGTGTAGTATCTGTTCTGATACTACATTTATATACAAATGAATACACATTGCTCTTTATTATAGAACGCAGGGTAACGTTCGTTTTAAATGATGGCATGTGTTGGACGGCTTTAAGAAAGTGACTTCAAAACTAACCTATCTCTGACCAGGTCTTTATTTATCCCTCAGTTCATTTTTATCGCTTCTCATTTCTTCATTGGCCTTCCCCTGTGAACTGCCCCTGCTATCGCAACTGTCCTGCATCTACTAACCCAAGAACTCTCATCAATTCTTTCAACATGGCCATACCATCTAACTCTAACCCTAACCCAACATGGCCATACCATCTAACCCTAACCCTAACCCAACATGGCCATACCATCTAACCCTAACCCAACATGGCCATACCATCTAACCCTAACCCAACATGGCCATACCATCTAACCCTAACCCAACATGGCCATACCATCTAACCCTAACCCAACATGGCCATACCATCTAACCCTAACCCAACATGGCCATACCATCTAACCCTAACCCAACATGGCCATACCATCTAACCCTAACCCTAACCCAACATGGCCATACCATCTAACCCTAACCCTAACCCAACATGGCCATACCATCTAACCCTAACCCAACATGGCCATACCATCTAACCCTAACCCAACATGGCCATACCATCTAACCCTAACCCAACATGGCCATACCATCTAACCCTAACCCAACATGGCCATACCATCTAACCCTAACCCAACATGGCCATACCATCTAACCCTAACCCAACATGGCCATACCATCTAACCCTAACCCAACATGGCCATACCATCTAACCCTAACCCTAACCCTCGAAGTCTACTTTTATACACACATTTCCTTCTACTGTCCAGATTTAATCCTCCTCTGAGGTCATCAGATCTAAGCCTGTCTTTAAGACACACATCACACATCCACCATATCATTCTCATATCATTTAGACAAGATAAGAATAAAAAGCAATAAAACAATTATTTTGCACTTTTGGCTAGAAGCAAAGTGCAGTATCTGTTCTGATACTGCACTTGATCTTTTCTGTGTTCGTTCAATGAAAGAAACCCTTCTAGACTGAGGCAAAAACAAAATGTTTTGTCTCCATCAAAAGTGCATTTTTTTAGGGGGGCAGCTGGATTTTACCCGTATTAAAACCGACCTTGTGTCTAACTCTGCCCTCGTGGGGAGGTAAGTAAATATGAACTGAACATTCCCCCACCCCCACCTACCTATTTTCCATTAGGGTAGGTTTATTTTCAAGTTATTTTCGGAATATCAAACCTGTCTATTCGGAAAACAAATCTTGGGTATTGGTCAATTGTACGGACACCGAAAAGCCACATTTCAAATGGACTTGTACCAAGTTTATGCAGATGACACAACCATCTGTAACAACACTTCGAAGAGCATGACATAATATGAAAGCTCCTAGGACTGACTTTCACTCCAGACCTGAAATGGAAGACTTACATCAAATCTTTTGCTAAAGTCGCTGCAAAACATAGTTGGATCATTCTACTGCTCCAGAAATGACATCACCCCTGACGCAATCCTCGACCTATGTAAGAGTCGAATACGTCCTAAGATGGGGAGGTGCTGTTGCCACATCTGGGGAGGTGCTGTTGCCACATCTGGGGAGGTGCTGTTGCCACATCTGGGGAGGTGCTGTTGCCACATCTAGGGAGGTGGCGCTCATATCACTCTTTTCTGACTTGACAGAGCACAAAACTCACTTCGAAATCTGGTGGGTCATGTCCTCTTCTCTCCCTACGACTTATTCGAAAAGAGGTTGCTAGTTTTTCTCTACTCTATCGTTATTTTCATGGTAGGTGCTCGACTGAGCTCCAACCTATGGGTCCCCCTATAAAACATTGAAAACCGAAACTCATCGATTTCTGTGCGTTTTTAATACACACGACTGAATGAAACGTTACATTAAAAGTTTAACTTCGTGTTTTTTTTTCTGTTTGTTTTTTGCCTGTGCGTTTTAAAGAACGAGAGAGATTAATGAAGAGAGAGAGGGAGTTGGATTGATGAAGAGAGAGAGGGGTTGGATTGATGAAGAGAGAGGGGAAGTTGGATTGATGAAGAGAGAGGGGAAGTTGGATTGATGAAGAGAGAGGGGAAGTTGGATTGATGAAGAGAGAGGGGAAGTTGGATTGATGAAGAGAGAGAGAGGTTGGATTGATGAAGAGAGAGAGAGGGAGTTGGATTGATGAAGAGAGAGAGAGAGAGAGGAAGTTGGATTGATGAAGAGAGAGAGAGATAGAGGGGAAGTTGGATTGATGAGAGAGAGAGATATAGTTGGATTGATGGAGAGATATAGTTGGATTGATGGAGAGAGATATAGTTGGATTGATGGAGAGAGAGAGAGATATAGTTTGATTGATGGAGAGAGAGGGATATATATAGTTTGATTGATGGAGAGAGAGGGATATATATAGTTGGATTGATGGAGAGAGAGAGATATATAGTTGGATTGATGGAGAGAGAGAGAGAGAGAGAGAGGGATAGTTGGATTGATGGAGAGAGAGAGAGAGGGATAGTTGGATTGATGGAGAGAGAGAGAGAGGGATAGTTAGATAGAGAGAGAGATAGTTAGATTGATTTAGAGAGAGGAAGTTGGATTGATTGATGGAGGGAGAGATAGTTAGATTGGTGGAGAGAGACGATAAGAAAGAATGAGAGAAAGAGAAAGAATAGGAGACACAGAAATAGAGAGAGGGGGGAAGAAAAAGCGAGAGAGATAGAAATGTCGAGACATGCATAAAAGTACACAAATGAGAAGAGACAGAAAGAAAAAAAATGGAAAGACAAAGATAATGAATTTAAAACTTTATTTCTAATTTCCCTCCCTTTAATTTCTTTAATTAATTTAAGTTTATTTAAATTTAATTTTTGGTTGGTCGATTTTTTTTTTTTTTTTTTTATTTTATTTATTTTTTTTTTTTTTTGTGATGCCGCTGAACTGAAGATGGTGCTTGTAAATTGCTAGAATCTCCTGCAAGAACCGAAGTTTCCGCAGACAATTATATTTTAATAAGATTCTTCATTTTCGTCTCCACTCGCTGTGTGCGGATTCTCTTGACAATCTCATTAACTTCCGTACCCGAAAAAAAAAATCTTAATGCATAAAAATTTTGAAAAAAATAAAAAATAATAAAAATAATTAAATAAAAAAAAAAAATCTATCTAAATACAAAAAAAAAAGACAGTTTGTTTGGCTGTCCGTTTGTTTTTATCTAAATTGAAATGTTGACTGTTAGAAAATTGGAATTAGTTTCAACGCGAGTTAACATTTTCAAAGAACTTAATGACATCATTCAAATAATCCTCCGATCTTGTTTGGAGTCAGTAAGGGGCCAAATTAATGATTAGGGAGTCTGACTAGATCGTATGAAAATAAGGGTATTTTAAAAAGACGCATTTACGTCATAAAACCCCCTATGAAGATTAAAATAAACATACAATGATACTAAAACTTGTGTCTAGAATCCTTATTGAAATTTTGAGCAAAATGACTTACATGATTTTGATTCTAGAAAATGTCTCAAATTTACGGTTTAAGCTTAAGGGTTCTTAAGGAGAAAGTAAAATTCAGCGAATCTTGCTTAATTGGTAACTCATGACTACGGATGAAGTTTAATGCAAATCTGAAATATTTGAATTTTCAAATGAAAGCGTGTGCCAATATTAGACACCTCTAAAAACCCTTTAAAATACTTCAAAGAAAATGGAATTAGGGGAATATTCATTAATTCATATCGAATAGCTATTGTAAAAATTTCGCAAAAATCGAAGGCATCTGAATTTTCACGGATGGCTTGGACTCCCTTTTTATCCCTTTTGCATGTAAGTAAATTAGAATAAATATAGCTTGTATTATTTGCATATATATATATATATATAATCTTGAGCTAGCTGCGAATTATTTTATGGAAATGCAAATATCTTTGCACCTTTTCTGCGCGGGAAAATGTTCAGCTGCACAAGTGGCGCCAGAATTGTCACTTTTTCATTCTTTATATTATGCGCGTGTAAATATATATATATATATATATATATATATATATATATATATATATATATAATAATGTGTGTGTTTGAAACTTCATCGACAATTATCTTCACATACGCAACACGAATTGTCGTCAAATTATTCAGCGTCAAGTAACAAAGCTATTAAACATGACACCTGTCAGGTATGACAAACAAGTTTTATTTCCAAATAATTAAACGAATATTCATATATATATATATATATACAGGGTGGGCAAAAATAAGGGTCCTATTTTTAAAAATTCATAACTTTTTTATTTATTGATTTTTTTTAATTTTTTTTTTTTAGAATAAGTAAAGGACCCCTTCCGAAGCAAGCATGAGCCGTATTAGCCCTAAGGATCGTACCATCATTTAGAAAACATTATTTTTGCTTAAAAAACTCAAAACAGTGTAAAAAAACAATACTTTAGTTTTTGTAAGTTTTAAGAAGTGTTTTTCGGCTAAAATTTGTTTTGTTTATTTCAAAAAATCTCGGAAGGGTCAATCTACACACACATAAAGTTTGGTGAGTTTAACTTTTATTTTGTGGAAGTTATTCAAATTCAAGTTATTCAAATTTAAAGATAGGACCCTTATTTTGGCCCACCCTGTATATATATATATATATATATATATATATATATAATAATGACGTGTGTGTGTGTGAAGATTCAAATGTTTCAGGAAATCCGTGACCCCCCCCCTTTCTTCCCCTTTATGTATGATCTTAGAAACCGTTTAACTATGAAAGCTCTTTATCTTTTCGCTTCTCCCTTTCTCCTCCCGTCTCCCCCTTTCTCCTCCCGTCTCCCCCTTTCTCCTCCCGTCTCCCCCTTTCTCCTCCCGTCTCCCCCTTTCTCCTCCCGTCTCCCCCTTTCTTCTCCCGTCTCCCCCTTTCTTCTCCCGTCTCCCCCTTTCTTCTCCCGTCTCCCCCTTTCTTCTCCCGTCTCCCCCTTTCTTCTCCCGTCTCCCCCTTTCTTCTCCCGTCTCCCCCTTTCTTCTCCCGTCTCCCCCTTTCTCCTCCCGTCTCCCCCTTTCTCCTCCCGTCTCCCCCTTTCTCCTCCCGTCTCCCCCTTTCTCCTCCCGTCTCCCCTTTTCTCCTCCCGTCTCCCCCTTTCTCCTTCCGTGTCCCCCATTTTCTCCTTCCGTCTCCCCCTTTCTCCTTCCGTCTCCCCCTTTCTCCTCCCGTCTCCCCCTTTCTCCTCCCGTCTCCCCCTTTCTCCTCCCGTCTCTCCCTTTCTCCTCCCGTCTCTCCCTTTCTCCTCCCGTCTCCCCATTTCTTCTCCCGTCTCCCCCTTTCTTCTCCCGTCTCCCCCTTTCTTCTCCCGTCTCCCCCTTTCTTCTCCCGTCTCCCCCTTTCTTCTCCCGTCTCCCCCTTTCTTCTCCCGTCTCCCCCTTTCTTCTCCCGTCTCCCCCTTTCTTCTCCCGTCTCCCCCTTTCTTCTCCCGTCTCCCCCTTTCTTCTCCCGTCTCCCCCTTTCTTCTCCCGTCTCCCCCTTTCTTCTCTCGTCTCCCCCTTTCTTCTCTCGTCTCCCCCTTTCTTCTCCCGTCTCCCCCTTTCTTCTCCCGTCTCCCCCTTTCTTCTCCCGTCTCCCCCTTTCTTCTCCCGTCTCCCCCTTTCTCCTCCCGTCTCCCCCTTTCTCCTCCCGTCTCCCCCTTTCTCCTCCCGTCTCCCCCTTTCTCCTCCCGTCTCCCCCTTTCTTCTCCCGTCTCCCCCTTTCTTCTCTCGTCTCCCCCTTTCTTCTCTCGTCTCCCCCTTTCTTCTCCCGTCTCCCCCTTTCTTCTCCCGTCTCCCCCTTTCTCCTCCCGTCTCCCCCTTTCTCCTCCCGTCTCCCCCTTTCTCCTCCCGTCTCCCCCTTTCTCCTTCCGTCTCCCCCTTTCTCCTTCCGTCTCCCCCTTTCTCCTCCCGTCTCCCCCTTTCTCCTCCCGTCTCCCCCTTTCTTCTCCCGTCTCCCCCTTTCTTCTCCCGTCTCCCCCTTTCTTCTCCCGTCTCCCCCTTTCTTCTCTCGTCTCCCCCTTTCTTCTCTCGTCTCCCCCTTTCTTCTCTCGTCTCCCCCTTTCTTCTCCCGTCTCCCCCTTTCTCCTCCCGTCTCCCCCTTTCTCCTCCCGTCTCCCCCTTTCTCCTCCCGTCTCCCCCTTTCTCCTCTCGTCTCCCCCTTTCTTCTCCCGTCTCCCCCTTTCTCCTCCCGTCTCCCCCTTTCTCCTCCCGTCTCCCCCTTTCTTCTCCCGTCTCCCCCTTTCTTCTCCCGTCTCTTCCTTTCTTCTCCTGTCCTCTCTCTCTCTCTGCACATAGTCTCTCTATCTTTCTCTCTCCTCCTTCTACTCCCGCTCTCTACTTCTATGCGCACGCACGCACACACACACACACACACACACACACATATTTACTAATCTATATTGTTTCAGGAATGTATTCGCACTATAAAACAACAACCATTACCAAATTAGTTTAATCCATAAGATCTACCCGTGTTTCATTTGCATTCGATTCAACTGCGAACGAAACAGATTGAAAAAAAAAAATGTAAAAATAGAAAATAATTCTTCACTGTTCTCTTCCGAAGAAACTTCAATCTAGACATGTTTTCTTCCTCGAAATCAGTTTAAAAAATGACTTGTCGTCTTTAAATAAAGTGTCGCGAAGTATGTTAGTCTATTACCAATAACATGGTACAACAATAACAAATGAAAATAGGCTAGTCAGAATCAAAGTTTGATTCGTCAGCTTCGAAAATTCAGTCAACTTTCTGATTATAGACATCACTATCGAAGGTTCGATCCTTGTCCAAGTTAGCCGTCATCAGCATGGGTAAGAGCCAGAAACACGTGTCCATGGATTACTTACATGTACGTATAAATTCAATAAATAAATAAATATATATATATAGTAACGAAAAAGTCGTCCTCTAACGTTAAGGGCGACTAATAATGTAATCGTCTGCATTTTTATCACTTAGGAAGTGAAAGAATTGGTATAGTGGTATAACAAAAAACAAAAAACGCTACAATCACTAATAAAAACATGAAAATACAATATATATATATGTATATATATATATATATATATATATATATATATATATTATATATTAGTACTTCATGTATCCACATAAAATATTATAAGGAGATATAATTTTTTATGTATCAGTTTTCAGTATTTACTTCAACAGTGCTCGATATGTAAGTAGAGCTAGGTAGTAAGCAGTGAAAATATATATGGCAATCAAGCTACACAGAGGCTCCCGTGTTTCATCCCCGGGGGGAATCGTCAGGCTAAATGCCTTTAGCCTGACGATTCCCCCCGGGGATGAAACACGGGAGCCTCTGTGTAGCTTGATTGCCATATATATTTTCATTGCTTACTATATATATATATATATATATATAATCTTTTGTTTTGTTTGGTAGAAAGAAATCCAACAGTGCTCAATTATTTAATAAGAGCACAATATTGTTTATTAAGTGTTAGAAAAGATCAGATCAAATCAACATGATACCAGCTAGTGAACTGTCTCCCAGAATCAGTCGTGACTCCTCACAAAATCAAATATGGCTGAAGATAGCTAGGATTACTTCTTGTTTATTATTATGGACAAACGCAACGAAATATTAGTTTTCGTCTGGGCCCGCACCAGGCTTGAAACCGATGGTATCATGTTGATTTGTACCTGATCTTTGGTAACACTATGAATAAATGAATAATTATGCTAAATAACTGTAACTGTAACGGCATTCACCCCCAGGGTGGGGCGTTGAGCCGGCTCCAAATGACTTTACTGTATCTCTCGTCAAGGCGGTCGACTCCCGTCGATCGGAAGCTGAGTCGTTGGCAAACTTCAGGTATTCTCGGTTTCAATGTCAAACAAAAAAACGAGGAGACCTGCAACCTGCTCCATATCTCTCCTCACTGTTCCTATCCAAGTCTTCGGACCATATAGGAAATAAGGACCCCCAAAAAGGTCAGTTTTTAATGTAGGGAAAATCCAGTTGACCCCAAAATGGAGCACTTTCGATTGGAACAAAACTTTAAATTGCCTCAGTTTGGAAACTTATTTTTTTAAAATCTAACTCCGCACTCATGGGGAGGCAAAACGGAAGATAACTCAAGTCCGCCGATTTAAAAAAAAATGTATGTTTCGTTTATTTATTCAAATGTTTTCTAAATAAATAAAAAAACGCATCCTACATTAAAAATAAATATTTAATACCTATTTCTTAAAATTATTCTTTCCCTATATTAAAAAGCGAGCTTTTGACGAAAACCCCAAAACACAGCGTTATTATTCGTTTGTTTACAAAACCCGGTACGGTCAACCGAATTTCGCCTCTTTTCATCTGTCCAATGTCTGGGGTCTTTATTCCTTATTTGGCCCAACTCTTCAGTTGGCCGTCTCTGTGCTTCTTCCATCCGACGGGTGCGATTATGACTACCAGCTTAGGGATGAATTTCTCCTCAGGGCGTCTAAGAACGTGCCCAAACCAGCTAAGTCTCCTTTGAAGATGTTGATGGTGTTCCATCTAGCGTGGATGGTGTAGTTTGGGATTTGGTCACAGACAAATGCATAGGATGCACTATAGGTAGTACATGTCAAAAACCTTGAGTATGTAGCGGTCTTCTTTGTGTAGGGCCAGGTTTCGCAACTGCACAGCAGCATTGTGCATATCAGCGCTTGGTATATCTTCAATGCTTTTAATAACACAAAGTACATGTTAAAATATACTTAGTTTTGGGATTGAGTTATTTTTTTTTGGAAAGCAATTTGGTTTAAGTGTTCTAATTAGCTGTAATTTATAATTAACTGAACACGTCGCCCATATCTCTCTTAGCTATGGTTATTCAGAAGATTAATGGAGTTATTTAAACAATTTAGTCTGACGAGAAACAACTACTAAAAAGTTCTCAATGTGATGAGGACAGAGTTGTTAAACTTAATGCGAGTGTTTAATGGAAGAGCCAATTATTTTGTGCTCTGGTTCGGAATTTGTTTAGCCGACTCCCAACCTCTGAAATTGGAGCCGAAGTTGATTGTTTGCAATGTTGCATCTCTGTGCTTGTTATAAAAGTACTTCAATAGAGTGTGCACCGACGAACTTGCTGCACTTGTGACCCCCCCCCCCCCCCCCACGTAAATACCCTTGACCAACCCGACAATCAGCAAAATCCCACCCCTTCAATGTAAGGGTCCTCAGATAGCGGAAAGCTTTCTACTCTAATACCTTCTTTCCTCGAACTGCTTGTCTTTGGACTGGTGATACCAGATCAGGCTGCCCTGTGGCTCCCTGAGACGAAATTCACCTACATTGACGTTTTTTGTTTTTTTTTTGTTTTTTTTGTAAAACTTAATTATGTTCTACAAAAACAAAAACAAAAACAACAGCCCCTCTCCCTTTCTCCCTCCCCTTTTTTATTTTTATTTTTAGAACTTGAAGCATAAAAACTTTTACTATAATGACCAGATTCGACATTGAATAACCCAAAAAGGGTTGATATGCCGTAAAACAAAACTACCAAACCAAAAACCATGATTAAACATTTGAAGATATAAAGAACTTGAAGCATAAAAACTTTTACTATAATGACCAGATTCGACATTATATAACCCAAAAAGGGTTGATATGCCGTAAAACAAAACTACCAAACCTTGTCTTTGGAATTCCCTCTCTGTTTCCCCCGACTGTACGAATATGCAGAAATTTAAATGTAATGTGAACAAACATCTCGGTACACAATTCCCTAATAGAGATGCCTCTATAAATCTGGCCCCTAATTCACAGTAGCCCCTTACATCAGCTAATATCAGAAATGTTCAATGTTAGATTTTCTAAATCCGACCCCGGGGTCAAATGTTTTTCAACCACCTTAGAAGATGGGGAACGTGTTCAATTTACAGTTTAAATTGAAAAACGGGTTTTTACTTCAAATTTTGAAATTAATTCTTTCATTCATGATTTTAATCTCCATTATTTTATTTTTTTTTTTTTTTAAATGTTATTGTATTTTTTATTTTTTTATTTTAATCTCCATTATTTTATTATTTTATTTTCATTTTTTAATTTTTTTTTTTATTGTATTTAAAAAAAATTTTTTTATTTTTTATTAATGCTGGAAAAAAAATTATAAAACTAATGATTAGGATCCAAACACAAATTAGTTTTTTCTTTCTTTTAATTTTGATGCGTGCGACCTTAAAGCAACTATCAGAACGAGGCTATGGTCACGTGACCATGGTCACGTGACATCCATTAAAACGAACATATTCGTATTTGCACTTTGCGAAAAATTTCATTTACTTCTGCTGCGAGGAAGAACGAATTTCTAAAAAGAAAATAATTACTGAAAATTATGAACGATTTTATCTTTTTTTTTTTTTCAATTTTAATTATTTTTTTATTCACGCCAAAATATCTTTTAATGGAAGACTAAAGAGTCGTGTTTGCATATTTTGTTGTTTTGTTTTCGACGGCCATTTTGTAAGATGGCGGCTTGAATGTTATTTAAGACGCTTCAATTTAAAGAAGCCGATGATATCAGTCGTTCAGGTTCGGAGTTTACGAAAAGTAGAAAAAAATCAAAAATTTAATTGCAAAGGTGATATAAAAATGGACATTTTTATTACCTTGATTGGATGGAATGATCAAAATATTGAAAATGGCAGAATGGGCAAATCCGCGTGATACGCTAAGATGTTCGATTGAATTGATTGTTCAAAAATAAATATAGGACGAGAAAAGATGGCACTAAGCAAAAATTGTTTGTCGAAAAGCGATTATTTATTTTTTACGTTTTATTATTTAACTAGCAGGACCTTAATGCCGAAACCATTTTAACCGAAAAAGAATAATGAATAGTTGATTCCGAATGATTACAAATCTTTTCTATATCTCTCTCCAACTCTATCTCCATCACTCCATCTCCATCTCTATCTCCATCACTCCATCTCTATCTCCCCCTCTCCATCTCTATCTCCCCCTCTCCATCTCTATCTCCCCCTCTCCATCTCTATCTCCCCCTCTCCATCTCTATCTCCCCCTCTCCATCTCTATCTCCCCCTCTCCATCTCTATCTCCCCCTCTCCATCTCTATCTCCCCATCTCCATCTCCCCCTCTCCATCTCCATCTCCCCCTCTCCATCTCTATCTCCCCCTCTCCATCTCTATCTCCCCCTCTCCATCTCTATCTCCCCCTCTCCATCTCTATCTCCCCCTCTCCATCTCTATCTCCCCCTCTCCATCTCTATCTCCCCCTCTCCATCTCTATCTCCCCCTCTCCATCTCTATCTCCCCCTCTCCATCTCTATCTCCCCATCTCCATCTCTATCTCTCCATCTCTCCATCTCCATCTCTATCTCTCCATCTCTCCATCTCCATCTCTCCATCTCCATCTCTATCTCTCCATCTCTATCTCTCCATCTCTATCTCTCCATCTCTATCTCTCCATCTCTATCTCTCCATCTCTATCTCTCCATCTCTATCTCTCCATCTCTATCTCTCCATCTCCATCTCTCCATCTCCATCTCTCCATCTCTATCTCCCCCTCTCCCTCTTTATCTCCCCCTCTCCATCACTCCCTCTCTTTCTATCTCTTAAACAGCCAGCTTAACTTCGAAATAACATTTTCATCAGCTTAAGTTTAAACTAACATTTTCTTAGCAAAACTAGCACATCTGATGGAGGCTCATCAGGCTATCCAACCCCCTCCCCCCCCATCCGCCGAATTCCTGATAAATGCCTTTTCTTATATCTGTACGTTTAATTACATCTGTCTAATATCTCGCGCATCGCTACCACCTCGAAGAACAAAACGCAAAAGTCAGGATCAAATTCTAGATGTCTTTTATTGGCCTGTCCGGGGAATCAGGATCAACGAGAGAGAAGTCCATGTCTTTGCCAAACTTTCCTTGACATCCAATCACCCTTGGAATTCCATTAACAGCCGTGGAAATAATCTCGGACGTCCAAATTGAAAAACCATGTCCGTTGGTGGCATTTTATTATTTGTTCCGGATCACCATTCTGTTTTTGGCACTGAGAAACTGTCAGCTTCTTTCCCCATGACGATTGCACGGTAATCCCCCCCCCCCCTCTACAAAAAAAGGGGTAAACAAAAGGGTCAAGGAAAGAGAGGGGAAAGGATTTAACCTTTTTTTTTAGTAGGGGGTCAGGAATTTGTGGTAGCCATTGGACATCTTATAAGGGGTCATTCTCGATGATGCTACCTTTTAAAATATTGAGATTTTGAAAGCGTTTGTCTGCGGATATCATGTGACTCATTCTACTACTACGATTCCCTTAGTTTGCAGATATAAACTTATTTCATGTACTAATGAATAACCCCATATCAAGGCTAAAAGGCCACTCGAGGATGAAGGTTGATAAACTCGTAAGTGGACCTTGAAACAACACCGTGAAGATTGTTGACGATGGTTGAAACTGTGCATAATATGATTATTTAAGAGAACGGCTCAACGAAAATGTTTATATTAGACTTCAAAACGACCAGGTTGTAGTCAGCTGGAAAGCAGTCCAGTGGTATTGTGTTCCACAGATGTGTAGTTCTTAGAAGGAAACTTTGTTCATAGAAGTTCTGTTCTGTTCATTTAAAAAAAAAAATTATTAATTAAAATTTTTTTTTTTTTAACATAGTGCACCCCAAACAAGGCAGGCCGCCACTGTAGACGTAAGGGGCTACTGAGACAAAATAAATTGGGATCTGCACAGCGAGATATCTGTTTACATTAGTTTTAAATTTCTGCATGTCAATACTGTCGGGGAAACAGGGGGCAGGGAGGGAGTTCCAGAGGCCAGCCGCACGAGGAAAGAAGCTATTTGAGTAGAAAGCTCTCCGGCATCTGGGGACCTCCACAGTGAATGAATGAGATTAAGTTGATTGTCGAGTTAGTCTAGTGAATTTACGTCGAGGGGGCACCCGATTTTTTTAAGGACATAGAGGAAAAAATGAAAATCATTTACAATAGTTGTAGCAAGACGAGTTCTTGCTGTGAATGTTTTACAGAGGGAACCATAGATTGAAGCTCAGTCGAGCACCTGCCATAAAAATAACGGTAGAGTAGAGAAAGACTAGCAACTTCTCTTCTGTGAGAAAGAGATTGAAGAGAAGAGGACATCTCCCACTAGATTTCAAATTCGATGTTGTACCCTGTCACGACACGGAAAGGGTAATTCTTTATACTGTTACGTCGATTTTAGTAGTGTTCATGCATTTGTGGTGGCCATCGAACGTTTTAGAACGAGATATTCCCTACAATACTATTAGAATGATGTGACCCGTTGGCTCGCCCAATGATCTCAGGTTAAATTGTTCGACTCAGGAAAAAGTGAGTTTGCAAAGCCAGTTAAATAGAACAAAAATAAAGACAAACTCGGATCAGCATTTTTTTTTTTTTTTTTTTTTTTTTTTACTGTGCACTATATATCTCTTTTCGGTGCTCTTCGAATACAATATAAGGAGTTGTTAGAGTTAATGGTTAGATCAAATATTGGACCGTAAACACTTCGCTAGCTCGCGCATCGGACCGTAAACACTTCGCTAGCTCGCGCATCGGAATGTCAACAATTTGCTAGCTCGCCATGGGAACGTAAACAATCCGATGGATACTGCACCCATAGACCGGTATCGTCTTGTCCTTCGGGGCTTGATTCCGCTGGTCTGTGGATTTGTCCTGTGCAGTTCTAGAAGGTCCACCCTACCAGGCTTTGCCTCCCCTCTTTGGGGAGGAGTAAGTTTATTGCTTACTGCCTGAGGCGCCCCTACCGAGGAATGCCGACAGGGCTGCCCAGGCAATTTTTAATGGCCAGAGTGCTCACTTTCTCTGGTGCTGGCTTTTCAAACCCCACTTTCCCGACCCGACCTTGGGTCACATCTTACCTTGCGGAGTAAGATAAAACTGGCCTTGTGCCTAACCTCCTGGAGAGGAGGTAAATAAATCAAAAGATGCTACGGTCAGACAGAGCTACAAAACTGACGCAGAGAGGAGGACCATACGATGTAGCATTGCCTTGTTTTCCCTTTACTGCCCAACGGTGCAGCTTGAAAGATCTTGCCGAGTACAACAATAATGCAGAGGACTGCGTAAAAAAAGTTGGGAAACGTAACAAATATTTACAAACAAATGAAATTAAAAATTCCGACAAAATCTAGGCGGTATAAAGTTATGAAGGATTGTGTTTTTGATAAACACTACTTGCTAATTTCCAATTTCAAAAACGGAAGCTGTCACCAAGTTGACATTTTTCTCTTTAACCATGTAGCTTATTAAAAATTACAAAATGATCTAATATACAAAGAAAAGTTAGCTGGATTTTCAAAGTTAGACCCTTATAGCATTGCATCTGAGAAATCGATATTTGATTTTGCCTAGCCAGTGATTTACAGAAATGTTCAGTCTATGGTGTTTCTATGAATAGATGGGGCTACAAAACTGACCCAACCATCTGTGAATGTGGAGAGGAGGACCATACGATGCAACACTGTCTGATCTGCCCCCTACTAAGCAACCGGTGCAGCTTGAAATAATGCAAAGGACTGCGGAAAAATGCATGAAATAGCCGTATGACTACATGCTTCAAAGATACGCAAAAGAAGAATAATAATAGCAGATAATATCATTAACTCTTATCCTCGAGTGGCCTTTGGCCTTGATAAGTGGTGAAAAACCTACGGAGGGACCGAGCTTTCCAAAGATACTCTAGGACACGCCAATAATAAAGAAATAATAGAAATGCTGCCTTTTAACAATCAAACATACATACATACATATATATATATATATATATATATATATATATATAAATTTGAAGATGAGATAAATTAGATGCACATTTCGGTTGTATACATAATAGTCTATTTCGATCTTATCTTGGTCTCCTCAGATGTACCTTCAACCACGATTCAGACATAAATGTAAAGGGAAGTTATTTATGTTTGAATCGTGGTTGAAGGTACATCTGAAGAGACCAAGATAAGGTCGAAATAGACTATTATGAATACAACCGAAATGTGCATCTAATTCATCTCATCTTCAAATTTCTACATGCTCTGCTTAATTGGACATCGAGCTCTCTTATTCGGATTCCTACCGTAACCATTCGAACCAGTATACTATATATATATATATATATATATATATATATATATATATATATAAAAATATTTGTTATTGTTTATTTATTTATCTATGGACGTATACGTTTCGTCTCTTTTCAATCAAGACTCATGAGCATAGAAGTACGACTATTCACCACCGGTCACACGATTCGAAACCCTGGATTACAAGTATTTTTCAACCCCAATCCAACGTTGCTAACCGCTAGGCCAGTTCTGAACAGCTTATAAACAATGATAATTTTAACACTTTTAGAGGCGGCGAAACGTACAGGCATTCAACTTCTATAAGTGAAGGAATAATGCATATAAAGCAAGTGACGTCACGCTGTGTTATTACTACCATTTACAGTGCTCTACTTTTTTTAACGAGGAGCTTCAAATATAAGTATTTGTTATTGTTTATTTATTTATCTATGGACGTATACGTTTCGTCTCTTTTCAATCAAGACTCATCAGCATAGAAGTACGACTATTCACCATCGGTCACACGATTCGAAACCCTGGATTACAAGTATTTTTCAACCCAATCCAACGTCGCTAACCGTTAGGCCAGTTCTGAACAGCTTAAAAAGAAAAAAACAAGAAATATTTTATATATTCATCAACGTTTCGTCTTTATTGTAAGACTTCCTCGGGATGATAATTTTAAGAAAAGCAATTTCGATGTACTCGCATGACATTTTTTTTTCAAATTATCATCCTGACGAAGTCTTACAATAAAGACGTAACGTTGATGAATATATAAAAAATATCTCTTGTTTTTTTTCTTTTTCCATTTCACATATATATATATATATATATATATATATATAACTTTTGTTAAATGGTGAAGAACATCCCAGCTGAGTGCTCGATTAAGATTCCCCGGGGATGAAACGCGGGAACCTCTGTGTAGCTTAATTGCCATAAATATATTTTCATAGCTTCATATATTAATATATATATATATATATATATATATATATATATATATAAACTTCTTTTATTAGATGGTGATGAAAATCCTAACAGAGTGCTCGATTAATTGAAAATCAAAATTAAGAGCGTAATATTTATTAAATTTTCGATACAAAAAATTAGTACAACATCAGTACCGTCGGTTTCAAGCTCAGAAGTGAATTCACATTTCTGTAACAGGTGACAGCATAAGCTGAAGAGAGCCGGATGGTCGATTCCTTCTGAGCTTGAAACCGACGGTACTGATGTTGTACTAATTTTCTGTACCAAAAAATAAATATATATATATGTAATTACAAAAGATTAAAACAACATCGGTACCGGCGGTTTTCGATGTTATTTTAATCTTCTGTAATTACATAGATAAATAGATATTATGCTCTTACGTTTGGATTTTTTTTTTTAATAATCGAGCACTCTGCTGGGATTCTCTCCCACTAACCTTACATAGATAAATATAATCAGTTATGTGCATGTGTGTCCAGCTGAAACTCCAAAACTCCAAAACCGACACCCACAAAGTTGGTAAATTCTTTATCAGCTTGGTCCCGGGTGAATAATATCTCATATTTAAAAAAAATTCATTCTTTGACCCTAAACTGACGCAGATTTCGTCAAGGATGGGGGGGTCGGTTTTTCAGATATTTCATGTACTGACTAAAGGGAATAAATCTGACTTTTGATCAAGGAGTTACTTCCCATATGCCGACCCATTCCTTGATGTGTGTGTGTGTGTGTGTGTGTGTGTGTGTGTGTGTGTGTGTGTGTGTGTGTGTGTGTGTGTGTTCAGAGTAAAGAATTTGTTGGACATAGGAGGTGGGAAGATGAAGGGAGAAAGATAGAAGTTTAATTAAAAATATGTTACACTTTTGACCCGAGCAACGCCAGGTAGCCCTGCTAGTGTGTGTGTATATATATATATATATATATATATATATATCTTTTGAAAATCCGAAAATAAAATTAATATTTTTCCTCTGAGCGCCTCGTTAAGCTTTGGCAATCTTTCAAATCCCGCCGCCCTCTCCGCCCGTGGGAGGGGATTTAAAAAAAAAAAATGAAGAATTTTCTGAAAATAGAAAGATGTTCAACTCTGATTACAGTACCACAAACAACATCAACGTGTGGCTGTGTAAACAAAGTGTGTAACACGGAGGCATGTGTTAATTTACACATCAGTGAATAGAAGATATTTGAAAAAGTTTCACACATACACACACACTTATTGGCCTTTTGGCTAAGATCAAAGTGTAGTATCTGTTCCGATGGATACTGCACCCCATAGACTGGTATTGTCTTGGCCTTCGGGGCTTGACTTACACCGGTCTATGGGTCGGTCCTGTGCAGTTCTAGGAGGTCCACCCTACCAGGCTTCGCCTTCCTTCTTTTGGGGAGGAGTAAGTTTATTGCTTACTGCCTGAGGCGCCCCTACCGCGGAATACTGCCGGGGCTGCCCAGGCAATTTTTAATGGCCAGAGTGCTTACCTCTCGGGTGCTGGCTTTTCAAACCCCACTTTCCCGACCCGACCTTGGGTCACATCTTACCTTGTGGGAGTAAGATAAAAACTGGCCTTGTGCCTAACTCCTGGAGAGGAGTAAATCAATACACACACATACACACACACGGCGCGTCCCTAAAATTTGGTAAACTCGTTAGGTGCTTCCTGGGGTTAAAAATTTTAGCAGCTAAAAATGCAAGTTCGAACTCTGTTGTCAGCAGGTACTCATTATTTATATATATATACGAGTATGACAAAAAAAAAGTTGGGAGAGGAAGGAGACGTGGGTTTTGTAAATAAAGAGAACTCAGCGACTTTAGGAAGTGATGGAGGGGGATGCTGTATTTGTTTTAGGATTCTCTGTTGAAATTCCAAGCGATATAAGGAATGGAAAACGGTTCTTTTTTCCAAGAGACAGCACTTCACATTCTAATCGAAAGTCGGACCATCTGAATAAACATGGCTGGGAGTTTAAAGATTTTCTAGATTTCTTTTTGGAAAAGAGAGGCAGAGAGACGAGGGAGAGAGGTTTAGACATACATACATACATACATACATATATATATATATATATATATATATATATATATATATATATATATATATATATATATATGTATGTATATATAGGCAGCATCTTCTCTTGCAGGCAAGTATTGTTGAATATAAGAGGCAACTCGTGTCTAGATATCCTTTCAATAGTCCGAATTAAGATCTTAGTTTCGGAGGGAAATTGGCTGATGAATTTGCCATAATTTGCATCTGTATTCCAAGTACGTTCAGACACATCTGGGTCCATCTTCAGGGGGAATGAGATTAATCAGTCTAGACCATGTGTAGTATTTATAGAATGTATTTGGCGGGGATTATGTACTAACTACGAAACTATATTGGAGCTATAAACATTTTTAGAATATTATTACTGATATTAAAGTTAATTCTATAAGGGTTTTATTTGTTTTTATATATAGGGCTTCTAATATATGGAGTTTTTGTTTGTTAGTACTAAATTCTAAGATTTTGGTATTTTCTACTAAGAGTTTTTTATATATATATATATATATAAAATAATGTCGAGACTTATTCTTCATAGAATATTTTTCCTTGCCATGACCGTCATTATTTCTGTTTTTCGTGATCCTTGATATTACCTTTCACCCAATATACCTTTACGACCTTAATACGGGTCACTCCCTAAACCTTACGCTGTCTGCTCATACAGCGTTTGGATTGGCTGACTATAATATATATATATATATATATAAAATTAAAAAATACGAACGAATACCTTAATCAACCCATATCCACACTACTTTTCAAGAGCAATAATTTCAAAATATTTCTCCAGTCATTAAGAGGGTAACACCCCCATTTCACAGCATTATTATTACTCCCATAAGTCCTCACCATTTCTCGGTCATAATACTAATCTCCCACATCTCCCAAACAGATCCAATTAGACGGGTTCAAACCGTTTAAAACCCCTACAGAGTTACTGCCCTTAGACCGCCCGGATGATACCTTTATTTAAATTCCTTCGGGATTGATTTAAAGTCCTTTAATCCAGGTTTTAAACACGAATTTAATTAATGTTGTTCCTTTTAACCTCTTTAATCCTTAAACACATTTTCTCTCTCCCTAATTCACTTAGAACACACATCTTCAAACCCCAAAGCAGTAACGGCCAAATATACGTAACTCATAATATTGACTCACGGGAATTATATAGAAATATTTAAAAAAAAAAAAAAATTTATATATTTTTTTATATATCTTTTTTATTCTCCTCCGGTTTAAATTTCAACTGCCACTTTTCACCTTCCTCCTTTTTTTTCAAACCTTATTAAACCTTCCTTACACTAAATTTAAACAAACACACACAACACTCTAAGCAAATAACGCGTCCAAACGAGAGTGACACGTGACTTCACATTTCCGAAACAGATGACAACAGAAGCTGAAGAGAGCCGGATGGCTAAGTCCTTCCGTGCTTGAAACCGACGGTACGAATGTTGTACTAATTTTTCTGTACCAATATATATATATCATATTTATAAATAAATATTAAATTATTAATAATTAATATCTACATTTTTTATAAAGGGAAATTAAGATCTATGTGTATATGTAAGCAGGCACAGATAGAAGACTAGTCGAGAGTGTTCGACGAACGTAATCGGAACTTTGAATTATAGCTGTTTGACAGTCTATCTTTAACCTCCTCGAGAGTGCGTAACTTTAATTTCTTAAAAAAGCTTATATATATATATATATATATATTAGTAGGTCAGGGTAATTTGAAAAGAAGTCAAAGTGCTCGATCGCAAAAGCTGAAGAGCTAAAATACAAATTATTTATTTAAAAACTGTTTATTTATATATATATATATATATATATATATATATATATAATCTGTCAGAAGAAAAGTTTGATTTGTCAGGGTAAATGCTACTTGGGTCTGACTTTGAAAATCTGTCAAGATAACTTCATATGTTAGCTATTGAAAATCCGAAGGAATGATATTGTCAAAGGCCGGCATTACAGAATGGAGAAACACATGGAAATTAGGTGCCCTTTTGAAGAGCGGTGGTTTGCTCATTTCTACTAGCCTCGTTGTCAAGACTTTCCAGGAAGAGGAGTGTTCAGAGCGTATGTATTGGGAAGGGGATGCGGGGAGTCTGCCTCATTTTGCCATCAACCTGACACGTGTCACTTTCGTTTCCTTTGTTTGGACCCCGAGGGCATCATCCGCCCCCGTTCCCAACACCTGGACGTTCGTTCACAGCTCAGTGCCATGTCCATCACACGGATAATTCTTTGGGGCTGGAAGACCTTTAAAAGTTTACGCTGGTCGGTCGGATTTGTGAAGGCATTCCGAGGAGCGAACGTGGACGTGGAAGGTGCACAAGTGTGGAAACAAGTCTGTGGCTTTGGTTTGCATTTAGTCTTTCATATATTTCTATATAAAAAGCAGATATTGTCTGTCTGTCTGTCAGCCTTCTGAACTTTTCCCATCTAATGCATGTCTAAAACACATAGCAATTATGAACCCCCATAACAAGTGGGGATTCGGAGTCAGAGGTTTTCGAAGGTGCCGTAGTTGGACTTTTAAGAATGGTAGGAGTCGGAGTCACTCAGTCGGATTTTTTATCGCTGAAGAATCAGCAAACAGAGACGGATATTCTTGGAATTCTAGAGGTCGAATATTGTTTGGAATTCGTGTTCGGATATTGTTTGGAATTCTAGGATTCGGATATTGTTGGTATTCTAGGGTACAGATGTCTTTTGGAATTCTAGGGTACGGATGTCTTTTGGAATTCTAGGGTACGGATGTCTTTTGGAATTCTAGGGTATGGATGTCTTTGGGTATTCTAGGGTACGGATGTCTTTTGGAATTCTAGGGTACGGATGTCTTTTTGGGTATTCTCGGGTACGGATGTCGTTTTGGGTATTCTCGGGTACGGATGTCTTTTTGGGTATTCTCGGGTACGGATGTCTTTTTGGGTATTCTCGGGTACGGATGTCTTTTTGGGTATTCTCGGGTACGGATGTCTTTTTGGGTATTCTCGGGTACGGATGTCTTTTGGGGTATTCTCGGGTACGGATGTCTTTTGGAGTATTCTCGGGTACGGATGTTGTTTGGGTATTCTCGGGGTCCTTTTTTTCCTTTTTCTCCTCTTTCCCTCTCATCCTTATCTTGGATAGATGCCATCAGAGATTCACCAGCTTATGAGAATTCAAGTTTGATATGTCAGTTCAAATACTATTTAGGTCCAACTTTAAAAATATCAAAAAATAGCTTTGTATCCCAAATTCTTCAGAAAACCGAATTTCCATTAAATAGGCAAAGAAAAAAAATCAGGTTTCCGAGTAAAAGACAAAAAAAACGACATTCTTGTATTCATCAGATTTATTTTTTGGATCAATTTCTTGGAGACGGAACCATTCCAAGTCAGGAAGAGGCCAATTCTGTATTATCAAAATTCTTTCGACTCAAAAGTACCAAATTCTTTCTGCCAATAAAAGACAAAAGAATTTTGCGCGTAATAATCTTTTGTTAGAACTAACAATTCTGATAATGTTCGCGAACAAATAATTTCATATTTAGTCGCAATTGAAAAGGCTTTTATTCCACTCGTGCAATGACAGACCACGGAAATATTACTTCAAATTTAAGCCCGACAGACCAACGGAATTGCTTCAAACAAAAGGCAGACAGACCAACGAAAATGCTATTTAAAACTTAAAGCCTTATACCGTTCATTTTATGTTGGCTTAGCATGACAGCACGTTGCCCGTTTAAATACAGCCCCCCCCCCCAAAAAAAAATATGGAACCCATAGAATCGTGCATAAAAATTCAGAATCATTTTTTAATCCAATCAGATTCGGTACAAATAAACTTCAGTCTATACCTGACTTGTTCAGAAAGTTTCAATCATGAATGCCAAAGTGTTTTATCGCTCGTGAAGAGGAACACTTTGGTGCTCGTTTCATCAGTAGGAGGTGCGATGCTGAACGGGCTTCACACTCACAGGA
>OY744551.1:8058253-8073253 GCA_963556195.1 Sepiola atlantica
AAAATATGGAAATTTAATTCACTGGACAATTTGTGAAGAACCTTTTTACTAAAGGGTAAGAGAAGGGAGGGGGGGGGGGTAAAAGATACTATAGTCTGATTGGCTGAGCTGATCATGTGATAGGAAAGGGATTTGAAAATGTGAATGTTTGGTGATGTTTTGGGCGGGAATCGCATGCTTGGTTGTAGTATCAATAGCGTGTTGGTATCAAAAGCATTTTTGGATGTTCTTTAGTCGATACCCACCCTCAGAAGATGTATCCAGAAGAAACCGAAAGTACTAAGGTACAAAATGAGTACAGCAAATTCATCTGCCAGTTCCAGCTTGAAATTCAAAGTCATTAATCGGGCATCTAGAAAGGATCAAGAGAGAAATATGCAGACACAAGACATCGGTAATATTTAACGAAATATATATAATTATTTTTAATAATTAATATTTAAATATTATCTACATTTCAAGTAGGATCAAGAAAGAAATATGCAGACACAAGACATCGGTAATATTTAACGAAATATATATAATTATTTTTCATAATTAATATTTAAATATTATCTACATTTCAAGTAAGATCAAGAAAGAAATATGCAGACACAAGACATCGGTAATATTTAACGAAATATATATAATTATTTTTAATAATTAATATTTAAATATTATCTACATTTCAAGTAGGATCAAGAAAGAAATATGCAGACACAAGACATCGGTAATATTTAACGAAATATATATAATTATTTTTAATAATTAATATTTAAATATTATCTACATTTCAAGTGGGATCAAGAAAGAAATATGCAGACACAAGACATCGGTAATATTTAACGAAATATATATAATTATTTTTCATAATTAATATTTAAATATTATCTACATTTCAAGTGGGATCAAGAAAGAAATATGCAGACACAAGACATCGGTAATATTTACCGAAATATATATAATTATTTTTCATAATTAATATTTAAATATTATCTACATTTCAAGTAGGATCAAGAAAGAAATATGCAGACACAAGACATCGGTAATATTTAACGAAATATATATAATTATTTTTAATAATTAATATTTAAATATTATCTACATTTCAAGTAGGATCAAGAAAGAAATATGCAGACACAAGACATCGGTAATATTTAACGAAATATATATAATTATTTTTTAATAATTAATATTTAAATATTATCTACATTTCAAGTAGGATCAAGAAAGAAATATGCAGACACAAGACATCGCTAATATTTAACGAAATATATATAATTATTTTTAATAATTAATATTTAAATATTATCTACATTTCAAGTAGGATCAGAAAGAAATATGCAGACACAAGACATCGGTAATATTTAACGAAATATAATTATTTTTAATAATTAATATTTAAATTTTATCTACATTTCAAGTAGGATCAAGAAAGAAATATGCAGACACAAGACATCGGTAATATTTAACGAAATATATACAATTATTTTTAATAATTAATATTTAAATATTATCTACATTTCAAGTAGGATCAAGAAAGAAATATGCAGACTCAAGACATCGGTAATATTAAACGAAATATATATAATTATTTTTAATAATTAATATTTAAATATTGCCTACATTTCAAGTAGGATCAAGAAAGAAATATGCAGACACAAGACATCGGTAATATTTAACGAAATATATATAATTATTTTTAATAATTAATATTTAAATATTATCTACATTTCAAGTAGGATCAAGAAAGAAATATGCAGACTCAAGACATCGGTTATATTTAACGAAATATATATAATTATTTTTAATAATTAATATTTAAATATTATCTACATTTCAAGTAAGATCAAGAAAGAAATATGCAGACACAAGACATCGCTAATATTTAACGAAATATATATAATTATTTTTAATAATTAATATTTAAATATTATCTACATTTCAAGTAGGATCAAGAAAGAAATATGCAGACTCAAGACATCGGTAATATTTAACGAAATATATATAATTATTTTTAATAATTAATATTTAAATATTATCTACATTTCAAGTAGGATCAAGAAAGAAATATGCAGACACAAGACATCGGTAATATTTAACGAAATATATATAATTATTTTTAATAATTAATATTTAAATATTATCTACATTTCAAGTAGGATCAAGAAAGAAATATGCAGACACAAGACATCGGTTATATTTAACGAAATATATATAATTATTTTTAATAATTAATATTTAAATATTATCTACATTTCAAGTAGGATCAAGAAAGAAATATGCAGACACAAGACATCGGTAATATTTAACGAAATATATATAATTATTTTTAATAATTAATATTTAAATATTATCTACATTTCAAGTAGGATCAAGAAAGAAATATGCAGACACAAGACATCGGTTATATTTAACGAAATATATATAATTATTTTTAATAATTAATATTTAAATATTATCTACATTTCAAGTAGGATCAAGAAAGAAATATGCAGACACAAGACATCGGTAATATTTAACGAAATATATATAATTATTTTTAATAATTAATATTTAAATATTATCTACATTTCAAGTAGGATCAAGAAAGAAATATGCAGACACAAGACATCGGTTATATTTAACGAAATATATATAATTATTTTTAATAATTAATATTTAAATATTATCTACATTTCAAGTAGGATCAAGAAAGAAATATGCAGACACAAGACATCGGTAATATTTAACGAAATATATATAATTATTTTTAATAATTAATATTTAAATATTATCTACATTTCAAGTAGGATCAAGAAAGAAATATGCAGACACAAGACATCGGTAATATTTAACGAAATATATATAATTATTTTTAATAATTAATATTTAAATATTATCTACATTTCAAGTAGGACTAAGAAAGAAATATGCAGACACAAGACATCGGTAATATTTAACGAAATATATATAATTATTTTTCATAATTAATATTTAAATATTATCTACATTTCAAGTAGGATCAAGAAAGAAATATGCAGACACAAGACATCGGTTATATTTAACGAAATATATATAATTATTTTTCATAATTAATATTTAAATATTATCTACATTTCAAGTAGGATCAAGAAAGAAATATGCAGACACAAGACATCGGTAATATTTAACGAAATATATATAATTATTTTTAATAATTAATAAATTAAATATTATCTACATTTCAAGTAGGATCAAGAAAGAAATATGCAGACAAGACATCGGTAATATTTAACGAAATATATATAATTATTTTTAATAATTAATATTTCAATATTATCTACATTTCATCCATGCGGAATCATCAGTGTTGAGATAACCATTCTAGTCAGTCGCACGATTCGAATCTCGTAACAAGAATCACATTTAACCACAATTGCGAGCGCACTAATCGATAAGGCTACTGTAAATGGCTACAGACGGGATGAGAAAAAAAACGTATGTGGGTCAAGGAGACGGACAACCAGAGTCGGCCGTCATAAGTGTTCAATAGGAAGGAACATGCATTATAGCTTTTGACAGCTGTTTTTTACTAATTAAATGGCCCAGCTGAAAAGGGTTACAAATAATAATTCTTAAGAATAAGTATTTAAATATTATCTACATACGTATACGTTTCATCCTAGCAGAATATATATATATATATATATATATATATATATATATATGCAGTCAATTTACATGTTCGAATGCCGCCATCTTAGGTAACTGGAAACAAAATCAGGGGGAGGTAAGCGCGTTTGGCATAAGTAATATAGCGTGCTGCAGATAGAAACGCGCTTACCTCCCCCTGATTTTGTCCCCGGACATGTCCATTGACTGTTTCCAAAAAATGGATTTTGCTCATAATTAAATTTCTACTCGATAATTTTCCCTACTTTTGGTGACGATACTTATTTAAATCTACTGCGTAACTATATAATGATGTTTTTTTTGTAGTAGTGATAATTTCTGTTAATTTAAACCGCACCCTTATCTGTACAAGCACCCTAACTCTTACGCCTAACGCTAACTCTTACGCCTAACGCTAACTCTTACGCCTAACGCTAACTCTTACGCCTGACGCTAACTCTTACCCCTAACGCTAACTCTTACCCCTAACGCTAACTCTTACCCCCTAACGCTAACTCTTACCCCCTAACGCTAACTCTTACCCCCTAACGCTAACTCTTACCCCCTAACGCTAACTCTTACCCCCTAACGCTAACTCTTACCCCCTAACGCTAACTCTTACCCCCTAACGCTAACTCTTACCCCCTAACGCTAACTCTTACCCCCTAACGCTAACTCTTACCCCCTGACGCTAACTCTTACCCCCTGACGCTAACTCTTACCCCCTAACGCTAACTCTTACCCCCTAACGCTAACTCTTACCCCCTGACGCTAACTCTTACCCCCTAACGCTAACTCTTACCCCCTAACGCTAACTCTTACCCCCTGACGCTAACTCTTACCCCCTGACGCTAACTCTTACCCCCTGACGCTAACTCTTACCCCCTGACGCTAACTCTTACCCCCTAACGCTAACTCTTACGCCTAACGCTAACTCTTACGCCTAACGCTAACTCTTACGCCTAACGCTAACTCTTACGCCTAACGCTAACTCTTACGCCTGACGCTAACTCTTACCCCTAACGCTAACTCTTACCCCTAACGCTAACTCTTACCCCCTAACGCTAACTCTTACCCCCTAACGCTAACTCTTACCCCCTAACGCTAACTCTTACCCCCTAACGCTAACTCTTACCCCCTAACGCTAACTCTTACCCCCTAACGCTAACTCTTACCCCCTAACGCTAACTCTTACCCCCTAACGCTAACTCTTACCCCCTAACGCTAACTCTTACCCCCTGACGCTAACTCTTACCCCCTGACGCTAACTCTTACCCCCTAACGCTAACTCTTACCCCCTAACGCTAACTCTTACCCCCTGACGCTAACTCTTACCCCCTAACGCTAACTCTTACCCCCTAACGCTAACTCTTACCCCCTGACGCTAACTCTTACCCCCTGACGCTAACTCTTACCCCCTGACGCTAACTCTTACCCCCTGACGCTAACTCTTACCCCCTAACGCTAACTCTTACGCCTAACGCTAACTCTTACGCCTAACGCTAACTCTTACGCCTAACGCTAACTCTTACGCCTGACGCTAACTCTTACGCCTGACGCTAACTCTTACGCCTGACGCTAACTCTTACCCCTAACGCTAACTCTTACCCCTAACGCTAACTCTTACCCCCTAACGCTAACTCTTACCCCCTAACGCTAACTCTTACCCCCTAACGCTAACTCTTACCCCCTAACGCTAACTCTTACCCCCTGACGCTAACTCTTACCCCCTGACGCTAACTCTTACCCCCTGACGCTAACTCTTACCCCCTGACGCTAACTCTTACCCCCTGACGCTAACTCTTACCCCCTAACGCTAACTCTTACCCCCTAACGCTAACTCTTACCCCCTGACGCTAACTCTTACCCCTAACGCTAACTCTTACCCCTAACGCTAACTCTTACCCCCTAACGCTAACTCTTACCCCCTAACGCTAACTCTTACCCCCTAACGCTAACTCTTACCCCCTGACGCTAACTCTTACCCCCTGACGCTAACTCTTACCCCCTAACGCTAACTCTTACCCCCTGACGCTAACTCTTACCCCCTGACGCTAACTCTTACCCCCTGACGCTAACTCTTACCCCCTAACGCTAACTCTTACCCCCTAACGCTAACTCTTACCCCCTAACGCTAACTCTTACCCCCTGACGCTAACTCTTACCCCCTGACGCTAACTCTTACCCCCTAACGCTAACTCTTACCCCCTGACGCTAACTCTTACCCCTGACGCTAACTCTTACCTTCCTCTATTCATAAGGTAGAAATATCTTTTGGCCTGATTTAATTTAGGTTTTGCCCTCTTGCAACTTCAAGATTCCGCGAATGTTTTCCTCATTTGTGTTTTTGTCAGGGCAAATCTCAAGTTAGAATTTTAAATCGCTGACCTCCTATTCCCCTGGCCGATCTTGGCCTTCTTTTTCTCCAATTGCTATCAGAACGTCACCCAGCCGCTCTCCACGGCGCCGGTTACTTCCTCATTCTAAACCACAAATGTTGTTTCGACCCTTGTAATTCAAAAATCCCCCCCCCTCTCCCCGTTTTCTCTCCGTGAATTCTTTCAGAAAAGTGGGGAAATGATCCTACTAATCCAGAAAATGGTTCCAAGCCTCACTCACCCCCTTTCAATGTTTATCTGACAAATGAAGAAATAGAATTAACCCCAACCCCAACCCTAACCCTAAACTTTGGGTGCATTGTGTGGACGTTGCACGGCCTCAAGTGGAATTACCTAATTTGTGTTGCTGTGCTGATTTCAAATTTGAGGTTTGTGTTCATTGTCCTGTCAGGCATTGTTAGTTTCGCTGATTCAAAGGGGCCAAGTGCTGTGAAACAAACCCTAACCTATACCCTAACCCTAAACGGGGGGGGGGGGGCACTAATTTCTCGAGTTCGACATAAAAATTCCCAAGTTCGAAAAGATGCACCTGAAGAAAGTCAATCAAACAAAGACTGTTGGACATTCATGGCTGACACTTGGTGGACAAGCCAGAAGGGATTGTGAATTTTATTAACGATTTTATGGCTGTCATTTTTCGGGGAGTGACGCTGCATTTCTTATATTTTTTTTGGTAAAAAAGTCAATAGCTTTAGGGAATCGAGACGAATTCCTTTTTTCCTTGATTATTTTAAATCTTAAAATTGGCAATAAAAATGATTATTTAAATAGTAATTGTTCCAACGCATCTCCCTGGCTATCGTTCGTGGCAACGCTATGTCAGTAACGGCGGCGTCACTTCCGTTCTAATCGTCATCTGTTGACTCTCTCTTTCTTTCTCTGACAATTGTTTCAAGCCTTATTGTTTGTTTTTTTTCTCATCTCTCTCTCTTTCTCTTTCTCTTTCTCTTTCTCTCTCTCTCTTTCTCTCTCTCTCTTTCTCTCTCTCTCTCTCTCTCTCTCTCTCTCTCTCTCTCTCTATATATATATATATATATATATATATATATATATATATATATATATATATATATTATTTCAATTTCTTTGAGAAACCAGTAAACAGACGCGTGAATTCATATCAATAAATGAAAATTTATTTAATCATTTTTTTTTTTTTTATAATTCCAAATTTTCGGTCTTATCAAACCATAATCATGGTAAACAGACATTGTATTTCCTCTTTTTTTTCCTGGTAAAAATCTGACGGCGTGGCCGAAGATTTACGATCTGTTTACTGGTTTCTCAAAGAAATTTTCAAATATATCTACTAACGACGCTTCTAAAACTGTAGTAACACTTATATATATATATATATATATATATATATATATATATATATATATATATATATATATATATATATATATATATATATATATAAAATCAATTTAAAATAAACCCATCACTCAGTTCAAAGGGAAGTAACTCAGGTAGACTTAAAATTCAACCTTTATGTCGCTTATGTGTAAGTAGAATAACATGACCCCATATTATTTAAAATAATAACGCAAGTCGATATTTTATATTTATAATAAAATTAGAAAAATACTGAATTAATTTAAATTTAATCAAATACTATTGATTGAATTAGTTTTTGAAAAAAAAAACGATTCTAAACGGCAGTAATAAGTTAAGAAGGCCAGGGGCAATGCAGAGTGCCGGGTAAGTTGTTTTGTTCCTACCAGCTTTGTTTTATCATTTTTCCTCTTTAATAATGTTCTATTTTCAATATTGAACATATTTTATCGCATCAGGAATTAATATGAAATTTATTTTATATTTTAAATTTTTATATATATATATATATATATATATATATATATATATATATATAGTAATATGTTAAGAAGGCTGATAGTTTGTAAGCTGGAAAGAACAAAAATAATAAGTCGAAGTGGGGCGGACTTACTATTTATTTTTCTTTAAAATCTTACATAACAGCAAGTGTGGTGTCGGCTGTGCGTGTTGTCCGGAAGATGATTACGAATCGTTTATTTAATATTCCGGGAAAAAAAACTTCCCTTTGTCAAAAATAATAAACACCAAAGGAAAAATTCACCATTCATTATTTAAATGTTTACATACATTCTCTATGATGGATAGATTCTTTGTTTGATTTTGTTTTTTGTTTCATGAAACGAAGAAAATGTTTAAAAAACTGAATTCTTTTTTATTATGTTCGACTATATTTGAGTTATTTTATGTACCGAACCGATTAGTGATCGCAGATGGAATCGGAGGGAAATTATAATTTTGGTTTCTGAAGATTCTGGCAAAAAATTCAACCCTTATTGAAACTCTTTTTACATGTTCTATTAGCATATCGATCTGTTTAACACACAGATAAATATTGACTTTATATATATATATATATATATATATATATATATGTCTAAAGAAGCTTTGAGTTATTTTAAACAAAAAGACAAAAAAAAGGAAAATGCAGTTTAAATTCCCAGAGAAACTAACTAAATCCAAAATAGTGTAGACTTAAAATTTGTTGGAAAATTCATAAATAAATAATGTATAATAGTAAGTAAATAAAATAACAAGGGGGATTAAGTATCTAACAGTGAAACAAAAGCAGGAGACCTTAACGTAAGCATTTAATATTAACACGGGGATTTTCAGCTGTTTACCATGTAACTGTTTCGGAGATTTAAAAACAGGACAGTTATATGCATGGCTCTCCAATGGTACAGATAAAACTACCATTTCCCCAATAATCAAGTGTCGAAATAATTCAGCTTAAAAATATATATGTATATATATATATATATATATATATATATATATATATATATATAATAAAAAAATAGAAAAAGGACAGAAATAGAAGGCAGGTAATAAAAATGATAAAAAAAGATAGAAACTAATTGAAAGAGTTAACAAGTAAAGAATGTAACCCGATACTAAATTATAACAAATATCTCATCTCCCAAAAAGATTTATCTAAAAGATAAGTTTTCCAAATCCATCTCACTTCTGTCTTCTTTGGTCTGAAGAGGTTGACTCTCTGTGAAGAGTACAACCGAAACATGTATGCACATATGTAACCAATAATGTTTGTATAAATAAAAGATTATATTTAAGAACAGCTCTACTTGTTATTGAGCACTTTTTATAAACACTAGAATTTAAACGGATTTACATCTACAGGAACTAATACAATACATGTAGCAGACCTTGTACATGTTCGAATAAAAACATTCACAATACAGCTCTATATCTTTATTGAGCACTCTTTTGTAAGCCCGGTTTGATTCCCTTTGGATTTCTACCCTGTGGATTTTTACTCTACCTGGGTTACTATATATATATATATATATATATATATATATATATATATATATATAATTTTTTTCAAAGAGGGTAGATTCTTGAATCCTATCAGCTAGAATCTCATTGAATGTTTTGCTCCACTTTTCAAACTTTGAGTAGTGGTAGCAAAACAATAGCACCTTCTTTTGTGCAACAGTCCATGGTTGGGTTTTAAGCCTCTTATGTTTCTTTTTGTTGTTGCTGTATATGATGGAGGTAGGGAGCCAGGACCTTTTGTCTCAAGGCCTGATGGCTGATCCTCTGTCAGGGCTGGAGCACCATTTCCAGAGGCAGGAAGGTTCACGCCATTGCTTACATCTTCCTGCCTGGTGTATGAACGGGTTGATTGCCCCTTTTTATCCTGGGTGCCGGCCTGCCAGTATTTATTTTTTTATTCATATTTTTTATCATTCATTTCCTCATTGTGAACGGCTTCTAATTCTTTATTCGAAGCTGTCCTCTATTAATAGAGGGGGTACCCCCCCCCCCCCCCGTCTGCAATTCGGAAGACGTGCTGGATGGCTTGAGGAGACAGCACACCATTTTTTTTTAAATATTTGGTAAGGGTTTACTTCAAATAAAAAGTATCCTCATGTCAGAGTCTCTGACAAACCCCTGTACAGAGAGGCCGGAGACACCCGAGGGTGGTGTCTAGTAGGCATTCAAGTCCTCCCCAGTAAGCATTCAAGTTCTTATTCAGTAGGCATTCAAGTTCTTATTCAGTAGGCATTCAAGTCCTTATTCAGTAGGCATTCAAGTCTTCATTGAGTAGGTATTCAAGTCTTCATTGAGTAGGCATTCAAGTCCTCCCCATATATATATGTGTGTATATTAATATAAATAAGATTAATGTAGAAAAGAATCGCTTTCTAGTGGAATTCCGCTTTTTCTTAATTCAGAAAAAGCGGATTTCCGTTTAAATCACTATTTGGTCGAAATCCGCTTCTTTTTTTTTCCTACCAAATTACTAAAATACCACTTTCTTATGTTTTTATTTGGCTGGATTTTCTTTCTCTTCTTTTCTCCTTCCCTCCTTCGCTTTATCTTTCTTTCCCTTTTCTTTTTTTCTCTTCTTCCTCTTCCCCTTCCTCTCTCCGCCTTCTCTTTCCTTTCTTTCCCTTCTCATGACAGCTTTTGAAAACTGCAAATGTTAATAATGCCATGAAAGCTCAAACTACAAACGATGGCGGTAGGGGAATTAGATAAATTCTACTTCATCAAAAATTGGGGTGGTCACCATGTAGAAGAGAATAGCGATGTGAGTTTTCTGTTTTTTAGCGGAGTTCCCCTGTTTTTTTTTTAATCCTGAAAAAGCGGATTTCCACTGAAATCACTCTTATGACAGATTAAAAAACTGAAAATATTAATTTTACCGTGAAAGCTAAAACTTAACACGATGGGGGGGGGGCGAAATTAGATGACTTCTGTTTCATCAAAGAATGACTTCCTGTCTCTTTCCTCTCACACACGCACTGGTGTATTTCTCTTACTTTTGATTCTCTCAGTTGAAACTGATTGGTGTTGAGTTTTTGGCTAAGATGAAAGTGTAGTACCTGTCCATCTCTGTTGGGAGGTTGTTAAAGGAGGCCGTGCTGCTCCAGGTTGGACAATCCATCCTTTTACGTTAAAACGAAAGTTTATTTCGCAGAAGTTGTCATACTTAAACAGATACCGTTGGTATATAAAGCATTATACACCTGCTTTCCTCGTTGTAACCGTAACCTAGGTTGTCTTAGTAACGATTTCCATAGGTGGTATTTTTGAGAGGGGAGACCACCTTGTAGGGGAGAAGGTTACAGGGTTTAGCGTTGGTGATTTTGAGGACATCTGGGAGGGCAGGACGAATATTTATTTTTCTTTACTCACATACGCAGTCATCGATTTGTCCCTATGAAGAGACCAGCCACGATGAAGGCATTTCATTATAGTGCCCCATACTCCACTCTAAATGTTTATATGATGGAATTGAATTAATGACACGGTGTAGGTCATTTTTTGATGAAGTAAATTCATTTGGGCAATTTTTCTATAATATGCGTGTTTAAGGTGTATGATTTTGAAAATGTAAATGTATCCGGGTCTACCAGTATCTTGGTGCTTATTGAATTAAATAGGAAGTCGATTCGATCAAGAAATTTTAACCGCCATGTTGAATCAATAAATGTTGCAGGAACTGTGTTCGTTAATTACATTCGCTTAATTCCGGAATGAATATAAATGTAGAAGGTAGAATTAGATAGAACGTAATCTGATATTCGCGGAATATCATCGGAGTGAACGGGAGCGATCATTAATTATTTGCGTATTGCTTTATATTATGTAGTAAATTAATACCAGGAAAATAATAAATAAGGACGGACTGTTTTGTGAAAAGTAAACTATGTGTATTAGTTCCCGGTGTCGATGAGTGTAGTGACAGTACATAATTGTTAGGGAGAAAAGTTTTTGCTACCACCTATATGGAGTTGGTGTGTCGGAGAGTCGGAGAGGGCGGGCCAAATGTAATATTTAGTGTTAGGTAGGGAAAAGTAATAAGAAATTTACTAAAACACGCTCGAGTGAATAAGTGTGATATAGAGGTGAGTTTAGTAGCCTGTGATGCATGTGGTTATTTTCCTATTCTCCGAGAAAGTACAGGGGAAAAATCGTCTCTACTTTATATATTAGATATATATAAATATATTTTATTCATACAGCCATGTACATCATCCGCGACACTGGCGTGTCGATGTTATCGATCAACAGCTGTTAGAAACTCATTTTCAAATATTATCTGAGAGAAGGATCAGATTTTCTTTTCCGCTTAAAGATATCTGTTCTAACAGTTGTTGATTGATGACATCGACATGCCAATATCGCAGATTATGTATGTGTCTATATAAATAAAAAATAATTATATATAAAAGCTCTATTTTCTATATAAAACCGGTTGAAATTCTTCGGATTTCAATTATGTGAATCTGTACTTTTCATATATATATATATATATATAATTTTTTTTTTTTTTTTGTTGAAAAAACCATAACAATGGTGGTGTAAAAGAAATTATTTTAATCTTAGCTTTCGAGAATATACTTCTCCTTGTCAAAGAGTGTTTTTCTTTTCTTCTTTTTCTTCATCGTCCGATGGAAATGGACTTCGGGTAAATACCCTTTCTTATATATATATATATTGGGGAAATGGTCGTATAATCAGTACCATTGGAGAGCCATGAATATTATAACTGTCCTGTTTTTAAATCTCCGAAAACAGTTACATGGTAAACAGCTGATGATCCCCGTGTTAATATTAGATGCTTAAGGTCTCCTGTTTTTGTTTCACTCTTAGATAATTTACCCCCTCCCCCCTTTTTTTTTTTTTTTTTTTTTTTTACTTATATTTTCTCATTTATTAATTTTCCAACAAATGTTAAGTCTGCAATATCTTGGATTTAGTTAGTTTGTCTGGGAATTTAAACTGCATTTTACATTTTTTATTTTTTTCTTTCTTTTTTTTTTTTTTTTAATGACTCAAAGCTTCTTTAGACTATATATATATATATATATATATATATATATAATGTGTGTGTGAGTAAATTAAGAAATAATTGACTTGATGGAAAGTCATCCGCCAAAGAGCTCCGACTAAATGCCTTGAAACTATTTGCGGGTCCCTTTTGGGGTTTGATCCTGTTGCTTTGTCGCCACACAAATCGATGAATAGTAGGGTAGGCAGGGGAGATCCTATCTGACTCATGGAGATTGGGAAAGAGGTAGAGGGACCTGTGCAATCTCAAACTGTTTCCTCATCCCCCCCCCACCACGTCTTCGTTTGTTTTTGCCAACCCACACTAGTGGAATGCTATTTATCACCCAGCCCCCTCCCTCCTTCACCCCCACCGGTCACTTTTTGCGACCGCCTCCGCCCCCGCTCGGTCACTTTTGATGTGCCGGAGTGGATTAATTGAATCAAGTTGCCGGTTCCTAGAAATCTATATTCGCATTAATCCCCCCCTCACTGCAGGCGTTAAAAGTGCACTCGGGATTGGGTGGGGGGGTGGGGGTAGGGGTTCAGATAGTGGGTGTGCGGACCCGTGGCGGTTGCTCCCTCTGGACCCGATAGCGAGGGCTTCATCTTTATAAGTTTGAAATATCAGATTCCCCCCCCCCCTCTTTTTTTTTTTTTTTTTTTTTTTTTTCGGCGTTTTTATTCGCTGTATGATACGATCAATAGCTCCATTCATCTAATCAACCCCGATGTAGCAATTATGAGAACAACTAGCTGCTGGACCCGGCGTTGTCCGGGCGTGGACCACCCAGAAAGATTTTGTTTAAACCATGGCCATCCCTATAACAGGCCTAGAGATGTAGCATTTGAAGTCTCTGAGTGGAGGCAAGTTTTTTTTACAATCAGCCAGCAGAGATTTTTTTTCTTTTTTTTTTGTTTGCTGCTAACGTTTCATTGTCATTGCTCCCGGAAATTTTCATTCTGAAAGGATTCTAACGAGGGACATGCTTAAGTCAACAATCTCTAAAAAATAAATAAATAAATAAATAAATAAATAGAAATGTAAAAAATAAATAAAAATTTAAAAAAAAAACTAAAAAATATAAAAAAGAAATAAATAAATAAAAAATTAAAATTAAAAAAAAACTAAAATTTTAAAAAAATAAATAAATAAATAAAAAATTAAAATTAAATTTTTTTTAATTTTTTATTTATTTATTTCTTTTTTATATTTTTTAGTTTTTAAAAAATAAATAAAAAAAATTTTTTTAAATTAAAAAATTTTTTTTTTAAATAATAAAAAAATAATAAAATAATAATAAATAAAAAAAATCTCACCTTGAAATAAAAATCACTCATTGAAATATGCATTTGCCTTCAAAGGTACCTGTCTCTTCATTTATAAGAATTTATCAATTATCTCATTGCGTTTCTGAAACGGATTGATAATTTGAATAATTTCGATTATTCGGACTACTGTTCTCATCTTGAGTGTGATCATCACAACGCTTCGGCCGCTGTAACCTCCGGCCTTCTTCAGGTGTATCAGGCCGGAGATTACAGCGGCCGAAACGTTGTGATGGCAACACTCAAGATGAGAACAGTAGTACGAATAATCGAAATTATTCAAATTAGCTCATTGCGTTTTTTTATTATCTGATATGTAAAACGCATAAAAACATCAAACTAATCCCATAGGCGAATTTTCCCTCCGTTTGTAACTGTTTTATCAATTATTTTAGAAAATTCACATCGCCTCTAGTAAAAGACTCCAGTTGCATGGCCACCTGACCTGTTATAGGGATCACCATGCCATCTATCCAATTTTTTTTTTAAAGGAAGTTTAAAAAAAAAATTATTTATCGTTTCCTATTATTTCTAAAACGTAGCCCATGTCTCCCAAGTTCAACTATAGCAATCCTATTTCATAATCTTATAAGGTATTCTTAGCATATATTGACAGCCTTGTTTATTCAAGAAATACCATTTTTTATGCCTTTTGTTTATTCAAGGTTACCTGTCTCTTCATTTGTTATTAAAGGTTACCTGTCTCTTCATTTGTTATTCAAGGTTACCTGTCTCTTCATTTGTTATTCAAGGTTACCTGTCTCTTCATTTGTTATTCAAGGTTACCTGTCTG
>OY744551.1:8078253-8080753 GCA_963556195.1 Sepiola atlantica
ATCTCTAAAGACCTTATCTAGCGAGCTTGCCTCAGGCTCAAGAAAAAGGAAATTGTATCAGATTTGGCCAACTATAGATGAGTGGCCTCTGGAATATAGAAAAGTAAGTAGAGAAGAGGTTATAATAACCAGACTTCGAATAGGACACACGCAAATCACTCATAAGCACTTATTGGAAGGAGAGGAGTCTCCAATGTGCATAGCGTGTCAACAAGCTTACACAATCAAACATGTTAATAGACTGTCAAGATCTGCAGCAAACCCGTAACAAATATTACGACTCCCAAAATTTAAAACACTTGTTTGGAAATATAAATGTGACTAAAATTTTAGACTTCATCAAGGAAGTTGGACTATACCAAAGAATTTGATTGCAAGTTTATCTTTTCACCTTTCATTGTCTCTGAAGACAATGTGAAATAATTCGAATTGCATTGAGAACTTTATTCGGCATTACATAACCCATAGTTGGTTGATATGCCGTAAAACAAACCAAACCAAACCGTCAAGAAAAAGGGGTCGTCCCCATCTCCGCTTCAAGGATGTCTGCAAGCGAGATATGAAGGCTTGCTCAATTGACATTAATACATGGGAAGCCTCTGCAGCTGACAGACCTGCCTGGAGGAAACAGATCCGCCAGGGAATGATCATCAGTGAGAAGACCCTCCACGATGAAAACACTGCGAAGAGAGCTAGGAGAAGAGCGAACCTACAGGCAGAACAACAAGCCGAGGTGACACATTGCACAACAGCTTTCGTATGTCAACGCTGTAGTAGACCATGCAAATCAAGACTTGGTCTCTACAGTCAAACAAAAAGAAGCCTCTGCAGCTGACAGACCTGTCTGGAGGAAACAGAGAAAACAGATCCGCCAGGGAATGATCATCAGTGAGAAGACCCTCCACGATGAAAACGCTGCGAAGAGAGCTAGGAGAAGAGCGAACCTACAGACAGACCAACAAGCCGAGGTGACACATTTCACAACAGCTTTCGTATGTCAACGCTGTAGTAGAGCATACAAATCAAGAATTGGTCTCTACAGTCAGACAAAAAGAAGCCTCTGCAGCTGACAGACCTGTCTGGAGGAAACAGAGAAAACAGATCCGCCAGGGAATGATCATCAGTGAGAAGACCCTCCACGATGAAAACGCTGCGAAGAGAGCTAGGAGAAGAGCGAACCTACAGACAGACCAACAAGCCGAGGTGACACATTTCACAACAGCTTTCGTATGTCAACGCTGTAGTAGAGCATGCAAATCAAGAATTGGTCTCTACAGTCAGACAAAAAGAAGCCTCTGCAGCTGACAGACCTGTCTGGAGGAAACAGAGAAAACAGATCCGCCAGGGAATGATCATCAGTGAGAAGACCCTCCACGATGAAAACGCTGCGAAGAGAGCTAGGAGAAGAGCGAACCTACAGGCAGACCAACAAGCCGAGGTGACACATTGCACAACAGCTTTCGTCTGTAGTTGACCAAGTAAATCCAGAATTGGCCTTTACAGTCACACAAAAAGATGCACACGAGCAAAATCCTAATACGGCGGTGACCCATAGTCGTTGCGACTAATGGATGCCAACACATAGTGATAAATAATAACATTGCACATCTAAAATACAGGAATAGGTTTAAGGCTCCCAAAATTCATACTAGAATTGTCCGCAAGGACCTGTGACGTAACGGATACACTTTCCGGTGGTTGAGGTTTCAATCCTCGGTGTGGTTGATATTAAGAATACAATTACGAATTACTTCTGGTGATACCAGATCAGGCTGCCCTGTGGCTCCCTGAGACGAAATTCACCTACATTGACGTTTTTTGTTTTTCTTCTTTTTTTTTTTTTTGTAAAACTTAATTATGTTCTACAAAACCAAAAACAAAAACAACAGCCCCTCTCCCTTTCTCCCTCCCCTTTTTTATTTTTATTTTTAGAACTTGAAGCATAAATCTTTTACTATAATGACCAGATTCGGCATTAAATAACCCGAAAAGGGTTGATATGCCGTAAAACAAAACTACCAAACCAAAAACGATGATTAAACATTTGAAGATATAAAGAACTTGAAGCATAAAAACTTTTACTATAATGACCAGATTCGGCATTAAATAACCCAAAAAGGGTTGATATGCCGTAAAACAAAACTACCAAACCAAAACGATGATTAAACATTTGAAGATATAAAGAACTTGAAGCATAAAAACTTTTACTATAATGACCAGATTCGGCATTAAATAACCCAAAAAGGGTTGATATGCCGTAAAACAAAACTACCAAACCAAAAACGATGATTAAACATTTGAAGATATAAAGAACTTGAAGCATAAAAACTTTTACTATAATGACCAGATTCGGCATTAAATAACCCAAAAAGGGTTGATATGCCGTAAAACAAAACTACCAAACCAAAAACGATGATTAAACATTTGAAGATATAAAGAACTTGAAGCATAAAAACTTTTACTATAATGACCAGATTCGGCATTAAATAACCCAAAAAGG
>OY744551.1:8085753-8108253 GCA_963556195.1 Sepiola atlantica
CCCCCTCCGACCCATAATTTCTGCTTCTCCCGCGCCTCGGCTATAGGGAAACATACATTGAGGCCCCATCTGAATATCCAGAACTAATTTCTCACATTCTTAGGTTCGTGGGTGGAAGGTTTTTTCGTTCAAAACTCGTTTCACATGGGCGAATAACATATCAAAAATATTAGGGTTTTTTTTTTTTTCGACAGATAATTATTTAGAAATCATAGAAGAACAAGTGTAAGTTTAATTGATTTAAATACTAGCTATCCCGACCCGCCGTTGCCCGGGATCCATTCCGTAAAAATATAATTTTTAAATATTTCTATGTTCTAAAACAACGTTTTTTTTTTGTTAGGTTAACTATCTAAAGTTTGAAAAGCAAATAAGAAATGACAACTCTTACTACAAGTATAAGATTTGTCTTTTTAAGTGTTTATTTAAAAATGTCTCCATATTAGTAAACTGCCGAACCAGATTAAGTTTTTTTTAATGAATTGTAGCGAAGTACGTTAGTTTATTGCATGGTACAAAAATAACAAATGAAAAAAAAAGGTATAAATACAATTAACGTCCAAGTTTTAAAAATCCGGCCTAGATAATTTAATGTATAAGATAATTTATCAAAGTACAACTACACACACATATAATTTGGGGGTGGTTCTTACAAAAAAATATATATCAAAATATATTTTCTTTCATAATATCCGAAAATATTTAAAATTGCAAGCTCAATGAAGTTGCATTACAAGCTTCAGAGTATATATATATATATTATAGTTGCATTCCAATGACCATAGGAAAATTAATCTATAACCGTAACTTTGATCTATTTTAATTTCTTAATTTTCATATATCGGCGAGTACCTGTAATTTCTCTCTGCTTCACAAACAAAAATTGTTTTATATATTTATATTTTATTTTTTATGTTTATTTTTTTCAAAATTAGATACTTTTTCTACACCTTACGCGCGTTTCACAGCAAAACCGTATAGCTATATAAGAGTCAGAGACGTCCCTAGATAGAAATACTGCCCTGCCCCCACCCACCACTCTGTGTCTGAATGAATCATTTCATAAAGGCCCTTTAAAATTGTTAAACCGGTCGTCCCTCTCTCTCCCCCTCTCTCCCCTCTCTCTCTCCCCCTCTCTCCCCTCTCTCTCTCTCCCCCTCTCTCCCCCTCTCTCCCCTCTCTCTCTCCCCCTCTCTCCCCTCTCTCTCTCTCCCCCTCTCTCCCCTCTCTCTCTCTCCCCCTCTCCCCTCTCTCTCTCCCCTCTCTCTCCCCTCTCTCTCTCTTCCCTCTCTCTCTCCTCTCCTCTCTCTCCTCTCCTCTCTCTCCTCTCTCTCCTCTCCTCTCCCCTCTCTCCTCTCCTCTCCCCTCTCTCCTCTCCTCTCCCCTCTCTCCTCTCCTCTCCCCTCTCTCCTCTCCTCTCCTCTCCTCTCCTCTCCTCTCCTCTCCTCTCCTCCCTCTCCTCTCTCTCCTCTCCTCTCCTCTCCTCTCCTCTCTCTCCTCTCCTCTCTCTCCTCTCCTCTCTCTCCTCTCCTCTCTCTCCTCTCCTCTCTCTCCTCTCCTCCCTCTCCTCTCCTCCCTCTCCTCTCCTCCCTCTCCTCTCTCTCTCCTCTCCTCTCTCTCTCCTCTCCTCTCCTCTCTCTCCCCTCTCTTCTCCTCCTCCTCTCTCTCTCTCCCCTCTCTTCTCTTCCTCGCACTCTCTTCTCCTCCCGCTCTCCTCTCCTTTCTCTTCCCGCTCTCTTCCTTTCTCATTCCGATAAAAACACAAGAACGTAAGATACATTCATTAAATCAGCACACTTGCGATGACAATTTTATTTCAACGTGTCTACAGCGGAGGAGGAATCCTAATGCTATTAAAATCTCATGGGTGACAGACAAACCAAAAATGTTATTAAAAACTGAAGCGTAACGGACCAAGATGAAAAAAAAATGCTATATTAAACTTAAATCTTACAGACCGAGCAACCGGCGGAGATACTTGGGCGTATCCACAATAGAGAAAATGAATACAAGTTTTTATTAAAATAATAAAAATGCACCCCCCCCCCTTCTTGATGAAAATGGTGGCATAACTATTTTGTCTGTTTGTCGACGCGCGAATGGAATGTGTGGATTTGTTGGCAAGCAACAAGTAATTATCGATCACGTTTTATGCAAATAACGCGCGAGTTTCATTGCTCCCCCCCCCCCTTATACCCCCCTATTCCCTCATGCATCATTCCTCCCACCGTTTTCGTACGATGTTTCATGTTCGTGAATATCTGACCTGTTTGATACAATAGAGGTTCACAGGAGAAAATTAGGCGCCACTTGAGATAACAATCCTCTGGAACCACAGTAAATAGGATCGTAATATTTTTCGGAAAAGAATTTGTAACCGGCTGCCATTTTTAACTGTAGTAACCATGATGCTAATATTATGTTATGCCGATGTGTTTTATATAAAAGTAATATGTCAAGTTTTAGCGAAAATCGGTATTCTTTTTTTTAATTTTCTCATTTTTCGAATAAGAATTTGTAAATGGCTGCCATTTTAACTGCAGAAAAAATGATGCTAATTTTATGTTATCGTGCATACAAAGTAAAATTTAGCTTTATTGAAAGCTAACAGTTTTTAAAGATTTTCAAATTTTAATTTTCGGAAAAGACTTTGTAAATAGCTACCATTTTTACTTTGACGGAGTAGAAAGTGACTAACTTTGGTTTACTCTTGGTAGCCTCGTAACTCTCGCTTCTCTTATTTTGTCCTTTAGTCCTCACATTCCACGAGAGATGTTTCTGACAAAGGGGGAAGAATTGCTGTCTTCTGGGTCGGAATCTATCCCTCTAACACTTATCGTTGGCTAGTTTCTGACTTTGAAGTAGTATTTTTATTATTCTAGCTCCTTACATCAATTGGCTTCATGCCTTGTCTGGAGCGATTTCCATAAAAAATAATTTAAAAAACAAAACAAAAAAAAAACTGCAGTAAATACGATACTGATTTTATTTCATGCAGATTTGCGTAGAAAATTATATATTTAAAGTTTTAATGAAAATAAGAAGTTCGTTTTTTTTTTAAATTTCTTTTAGTTTTCGGAAAAGACTTTGTACTCTGGAAAGGCAAGAAAGCGTATTCTAAACGGCACCTCTCCAGATGTGACACCAGCCCTCCATCTTAGGGCGCATCTGTCTCTTATATAGAAGTGGACTTAGTCTGCGTGCGTTTACTAAAGAATGTTAATGTCCGAAAAGCGGTGATCGGAAATCGTGTAGAACGTAAATGGATGGTAACATTTAATGCGAATAAGACAAAAACTTTAACAATTACAAGAAACCTTCTCAACCAAAGATTGCCATGGAAAATAACACTCTACCTTAGAATTCATCATTCAAACTCAGCCTTAACATTCATAGAAAACATAAATTGGAACAAATACATAGAAGACATTGCAAAGGCTGCTGCAAAGAAGGTAGGCTCCCTCTCTTTCTCTTCGCTCTCTCTCTCCGCTCTCTCTCTCTCTTTCGCTCTCTCTCTCTCTTTCGCTCTCTTTCTCTCTCTCTCTCTCTCTCTCTCTCTCTCTTTCGCTCTCTTTCTCTCTCTCTCTCTTTCGCTCTCTCTCTCTCTCTCTTTCGCTCTCTCTCTCTCTCTTTCGCTCTCTTTCTCTCTCTTTCGCTCTCTTTCTCTCTCTTTCGCTCTCTTTCTCTCTCTCTTTCGATCTCTTTCGCTCTCTCTCTCTCTCTATTTCGCTCTCTCTCTCTCTCTGTTCTCTCTCTCTCTCTGTTCTCTCTCTCTCTGTTCTCTCTCTCTGTTCTCTCTCTCTCTCTCTTCGCTCTCTTTCTCTCTCCGTTCTCTCTCTCTCTTCGCTCTCTTTCTCTCTCTCTTCGCTCTCTTTCTCTCTCTCTTTCGCTCTTTCTCTCTCTCTTTCGCTCTCTTTCTCTCTCTCTTTCGCTCTCTTTCTCTCTCTCTTTCGCTCTCTTTCTCTCTCTCTTTCGCTCTCTCTTTCGCTCTCTTTCTCTCTCTCTCTCTCTCTCTGTACAAAAAAACAGAACTTCCATGAACAAAGTTTCTCACCTAGAACATCCAATCTGAAACAAAACACCCCAAGACATCTTCCCAGCCGACTACAGCATGGTCGTCTTCGAGTCTAATGTAAACAAATACTTGTTCACCTGTTTTTGTATAATCAATTCATCTTAAGAAATTTTCTGCCCACTCCACCCATTCGACCCAATCTTTTGTGATGGTAATCATTCAACCCCTATCCTTGAGTGGCCCCCGGGCCTTGATAAGCAGTTACCATATATATATATATATATATTATATATAAATCCCCTTGGAATTTCGACAGGTCCCGCTTGTATTTATAAAAGTGATTAGCTCGACCCTCGAGCTAAACAATGTCCCCCCCCCCCTGCTAAATACACAATCTATGTTAACATTAAAACGTGTTAACCGCTATAACGAAGCTTGACACAAAGCCAGGTACTCAACGACACGGCAAGGGCCGCTGCTCGGGGGAAAAACAATTTATATCCCCTTTCATAATTCCTTGTCTAATACAATCAACATTAATTTGTTATTAGAGCAGGTCTGGGCGTAAAATACGAGCAGCTGTTGCGAGCTGGCACGGATACCTGACGAGACACTCCGGACCCTTAGTCCCCTCGGCTTCCCCGTTGGTCAGCTTAGCAAAATAGACAGTGGTCAGTTCGCGGATTATTGGAGGCGTTCGTGGTGCTGGTCGGGTTAGGGTTAATTATTTCTTGGGCCAAAATCAATGGCTGACCTACAGACAACATGAAGTCAAAATGGTGTAGTATTTTGCTTAATGGTATTGGCTTTGTCTTTTTTGGAACAAGTCATCGACGGCCGAATTATAAATCTCCATATTAATAAAATTGTGTGACCACTTCTCATGAGTTCATATGTCAGGAATGTTAGACTTCCGTTTTCGAGTGGAATTCCGCTTTTTCTTTGAATTCCCTTATTTTGTCATTTAGTCCTCATATTCCATGAGCGATGTTTCTGACCAAGGGGAAACAATTGCTGTTTTCTGGGTCGGAATCTATCTATCTAACACTTATCGTTAGCTATTTTTTTTTTACCTTGAAGTAGTATTTATTATTAGATCCTTACATAAAGTGGCTTCATGTCTTGTCTGGAGCGATTTCCATAAAAAAGCGATATTTTTTTTTTTGCAAAGTCTGGCTATGTTTTTTTTTTTTTAAATTGAGGTGTGCCCGACTCACGAAAATTTTATTTCAAACTGAAGCCTGTCGGTAAATTTCGAAGGGTCTGGGGGTCAAAGTGAATTTCTAAGAGTTTGGGGCTTGAAGTGAATTTCGAAGGGTTGAACTAAATTTTGAAGGGTCTGGTGGGGGGGGGGGTGAACTGAATTTCGAAGGTAAAAGGTAAAGGTCGCATAGCCTGGACGCGCACGAGTGTCGTTGCCGACATCGCACACTGCCCATGACCGTAGCGGCGGTGATTTGTTAAGAATCACCGTGTCTAGGGCACAGCATATGGAAGGCGGAGCCCATCCCTCTCCTTCCGCTGCCTTGAACCTTCCCTGAGTTTTAGTCAGGTACCCATTTACTGCTGGGTGGACAGAGGGAGTTTTCAGACCCGAAAATTCGCATGCCGTGAGTGGGATCGAACCCGTGTCGTCCAGCCCAAAGACAAGTTTCTCCACAGGCCCTCCCTCAATTTCGAAGGGTCTGGGGGTTAAACTGAATTTCGAAGGGTCTGGGGTGAATTGAATCTCGAAGTGGATGCGGGCAACCGTTCTTTTTTTTTTTTAACTTAACAGCGACAGACCGACTGATCCACTTATCGAATCGCGAGGACGCATCTAAAACAAACAAACAAACAAACAAACACCCCGGACAGTTTGCGTTGTCCCCGATAAGCAAAGCTGACCTTTTTGGAGCACTCAACGGTTGCGGCGGCGTTAAACTAAAATATCAAAGATGGCCGCATGATCTAAATTTCAATGGCGAATGTTTTATAGGCCACATGGCGGGAAGGACAATATGTCGCGGAGGAACCGGGTTAAGAAGAGGGAGGAAGGTTGAAGCGGTACCGTCGGAAAAGAGAGAGAGACACAGACATTCTCATCTCATCTGACAAATACAGACGAATCGTATATCCAACTGCGGTGACAAGGTCCGTTATTTATTTATTTTTTTTTTTTTTTTTCGTAAAAACAAACTATAAAAAGCAACGTGTGACTATTTGACCAACGTGGTTTGACCTAAGATTAATATTATTCCGTTTGTTCTTTTTCTTCTTTTTTGTTTGCATATTTTTTTTTTTTTTGGTGTTAATGTCACGTAGAGAAGAGAAAAGTACCAAAATGTGGGGTTGGTATGATCCTAAAAAATAACAAGAGTTTTTGACCGAAGAAATTTAATCTGTCAAAAAAATGATTAGAAAAAAAATACTCAATTAATAATAATAATAATCATAATAATAATCATAATCATAATAATCATAATCATAATCATAATAATAATAATAAAATCAGTGCACCTAAAAGAATCCGCATAAAGAAAGATATATATATATATATATATATATATATATATATATATATATATATATATATATATATATATATATATATTAGTAAGTTTTTGAAAGGCTGTGGGCAATGCAATTCCGGGTAAGATGCAAGTTGAAAGGAAAGGAACAAAAACAATAAAAATAAATCGAATACGATATAAGACTTACTATTTATTTTTCCTTTTTTTTTTTCTTACATAACAGCAAGAGTGTTTTAGCTGTTCGTGTGATGTCCGGGTGATTAAAAATCACTATTTGATATTTCGGGAAAAGACATCCCTTTTTCAAAAATAATTAGACCAGAAGAAGAATAATATTTTATTCTTCTCCGACTGTGTAGAGAATAATACAAAAACAAAATGGCTGCCAGATATAGACCGCAGCAAAAAAGCAGTTTCACAGGGAATATAAATTAAGTTAAGTTTTATTTTAATATTATGTTAAATATATGATTGGTGTTTAGAATATTTGTGTAATGTTGGTTAGGTGTATGGTGTTCGATAAACTGTTAGTTTTGATAATATATATATATCATTTTTTTATTTTTATTTTTTTCAATGAATTAAAACACCACTTGTTCCAAGAATTAGAACATCAAGTCCAGTATGGCGTACGATCGTTTCCAAAACATTTTGGAAAAACTTTATTTTATTTTATAAATTAATAAAGCTAATCCGAAACGTCACTTCATCAGCGCCTTTAGCACCACGTCTTACAGAAATTCAAAGAAAAAATTAAAAAGCTCGTCGTAGAGGAACATCTATTGACAGAAAGAGCCACAGAGACAAATATTAGAAAAAAGAATAAGTTACAAATATACAACAAGAAAATAATAATAATATATATATATATATATATATATATATATATATATATAGGTTGTGTGTAGTTAAGCTCAATGGATATTAAACGTTACAAATATACTAATATGCGTTTCCAGAGCAATTATAAATTAAGGTTTTCCGACACTTTTGGATGTGTCTATATTGAGAAGGGGCTGTCATGTTTTTTTTCGGCGTTGGCAAATGGAGCTAGTGTCGGAGAGATGTAAGGTGAGTCTTCGGGAATGTGTTATAGTAGTGAAATATATATATATATATATGTATATATATATATGTATATATATATATCAAGTAATATTGGGCGAACTGCCATTATTATTGATGGTTGAGGTTAGTTTTTTCAATTTATATTATGAAAGAGGAACAGAGAATAGCGAGAAGAGAAACAATGAAGAATCACTTTGAATTCTTGTCTCCATAGAGATGTTTAAAAACAATTACTAAAATAAGGGAGACAGACAAAAAGGAAAAAAATACCAAGACGTCTTTCAATCGACAAGGCAGCCGTCGACAACGGGGAGGGGGTAATGTCTATTCAACTAACCTCAATCATCGATAATAATGGCAGTGCGCCCAATCTTATTTGATTTTCTATTAAAAGTCTGTACTTACAAATCTCTATCCATCTCTCTCTCTCTATATATATATATATATGAATGTACAAAGTCTGCTACACTGGCATGTTGATGTTATCGATCTACAGCTATCAAGAGCTGAGGTCTCATCAGGCAGGGTTTTTTTTTGTGATCCAACTCGGTCGGTGAAATTCAGGCACCGACCAGGTTGGATCACAAAAAAACCGTCTGCCTGATGAGACCTCAGCGTTTGATAGCTGTAGATCGATAACATCGACATGCCAGTGTAGCAGACTTGGTACCTGTTTGAATAAAAAAACATTCATAATACAGCTCTATATCTTTATTGAGCACTCTTTTATAAGCCCGGTTTGATTCCCTTTGTATTTCTACCCTGTGGATGTTTATAATACCTGGATTACTATATATATATATATATATATATATATATATATATATATATATATGTATATAATGTTAAAAGGAGGTATAATATATTATGTATAAATTTTTAGTATTTAGTTCAACAGTGCTCAATACGTGAGTAGAGTTAGGTTGGTACGGTATGAAAATATACATATGGAAATTAAGCTATACAGAAGCGTCCGCGTTTCATTCCCTGTAGAAGTTGATATACATAAATATATTTTCATACCTTACTATATATATATATGTGTGTGAAAAAATGACAAACGGAAAACAAGTTAAAGTGCAGGAAAAAAACAAAAACAGATTTTTTGACCGGTTTCGTTCGTGGCGAACGTCTTTAGAAAATGAAGATATGGAAATAATTTTATTTTGACGTTAGCCACGGACGAAACCGGTCAAAAAATCTTTTGTTTTTCTCCTGCACTTTAACTTGTTTTCCGTTTGTCATTTTTTCACACATTTTGTCCATCACGACACTTCATTTTCATGAATTATCGTGTACCTTACCCTTATATATATATATATATATATATATATATATATATATATATATATATATATTAGTCGTGTTCATTTTATATTCCAGTAACCATGTTTTTTTATATTTTTCACATTTAAAAAAAATAACATTCCTGTGAGATGTATATTTTACGGTCCGTTTCTCTAGGGGTGAGCCAAACAATATTATGTCAATAACACTTCAAGATCATCAGTAAAGTCCACAAATTGAAATGTCTTGAAAAAAAAACATATATATATATCCCTTTTTTCGTCTCTCTTACACGGATTATTTCGTTTTTTTTATTCCCTCTTTCTCTCTATTGCCAGCCTTTTTTTATTCTCTCTCCCATTCTCTCTTTTCTCCCATATTTACTTTTTTGTATATTCGTCGAGTAAGCCGTTTGATATAAGACCGATTATTTTCGATAGTTTTTCTTTCTCACTCTCTCTCTCTTTATCTCTCTCTCTCTATCTATTTATCTATCTATATATATATATATATATAATCCATCTCTATCTTTATCTATCTCTTTCTCTCTCTCCCCTCTCCCTCCTTCGATTACTCTCTTACTCTCTCTCTCTCTTAAACCGACTATTGCCGTTTTTATTCTCACTCTACCTATCTTTCTATATATATATATATATATCATTTGTTGAATGTAAGAGAAAACTCAATAGTCCGAATCAGGATCTTAGTTTCGGGGGGAGGAGATTGGCTGGTGTAATTTGCCGTAGTTTAGATCTGTGTCCCAAGTACTTTAAGACCCATCCGGGTCCATCTTCAGGGAAATGAGGTTAATCAGGCAACAGAAGATGCTGCCTAGGTATGTATGTATATATATATATATATATATATATATATATATATATATGCCCATTTCTTTTGGGAGGGGGATTGTTTATCTTTCATCTAATTAATTCCAATCTGTGTGTGTGGGGGGAGGGGTCAATGCTTATTTTGTCAGTCCCACCCTGGTGACAGTACCAGTTTGCTCTCTCCTCCCCCACGTCCTGTTTGGATGAGGCCATGTGACCTTTCCGTGGTATGTTTCTGATGTTGGAAAGATAAGTTAATGGTGTTATGAACTGATGGTACGATAAGCCCACGCCACCCCTGCTTTCCATTGTGAACCATTTGGATGGATGCGGTTTTAGTGGTGATGTTGATTTTTTTTATTTTTTTTATTTTTTATTTTTTTTTACGCGAAGTGGGTTTGGGATGAGGTCAGAGGCAGAAGAGCGGAGTGGGGGTGTTTTTGTTCTTTGACGCTGTCAATATTTATTCTAACATTCTGGCTTTTGTTTCCTCTTTAACCCCCTCCCCATCCCCATCACCATCACTGTTAACATAACCACATAAATGAAGAGCTATTTTGTTCTTATTCACTTGTCTCCCCACGAGGGTAGAGTAAGACATAAGGTCTGTTTTAAATTTGGATAAAAACCAGCTCCCCAAAAAAGGGGGAGAGTGGATTGGAAAAATAAAATGGTCTTAATCTAAAAGGATCGCCTCCTTCACTGACCGAGGACAGAAATATTTAAGTGCGGCATCAGAACAGATACTACACCTTGCTCCTAACCGGAAGTGTAAAAGTAACGAAAAACGAAGGTTTATTATCAATAAAGTAATATATAATTTTATATGTATATAATTTTATTTATATATATATATATATATATATATATATATATATATATATATGGATTCGTCCAAACACTTTAAAATGCAGCAACATTTTTGTAAGTAACGGATAAATTTGATTAGACAGACGAACAGCACAGGTAAAGACAATTTTTTTTTGTGTCTTAAATAACTAATATAAGTTAGCAAAACATTTATATGGAACAAAACGTAGATTTAGTATAAGGAACGTTTATGTTTTGTCTTTTAAGGGAAGTGGGGTCTGATCAACTCTGCTGGGAAGCCATGAAATTAAATACTGTCTTGTTTTTAAATTCCCGAAACAGTTTTTCATGGTAAACAACTGATGATCCCTTAAAATAGTGTTAGAAATAAACTAATATAATAACTGTAAAAAATAAATTGACTTACATGAGTGATTTTCCACTGGAAGACTTGGGACTATAAGTTTTTTTAATTTTTTTTTTTTTAATATAGTTTTACTGGTTGAGAAACTTCCGAGACTATATATATATATAATATATATATATATATATATATATATATATATATATATATATATATCCCTCTATCTATCCCTCTCTATCTCTATCTCTCTCCCTCTCTCTCTATCTATCTATCTATCAGATAATTATTTATATCGTCATGGACGGAGCAAACTTCATCATTGCAAACTCGTACGTTTCGCGTGTTTATTGACCCCCTTCCTCCCTAAGGAACTGGCACCGACTTTCTCGGTGGAACGAACAAATATTGGTCATTTGACCATCATAACGACTTCCCTCTGTCCGGCATTGTCTTAATCACTGACCTCCGGACAAAGGTGATAAGGTCAAATGAAACACTGGGTTTTGAAAATTATCTCCGTTTGGCGCGAAACCCCCATCACTTATTGTGTTAATTCTCTTCATCGGTGACCCCTAACTAGGGATAACCCCGTGGAGGCTTGATTAAAAAGACCCCTCGAAAATTGCCCAGAAGGTACGAGGAGCAACGTGTCTGCTTAGATGAGTGTGGTGGTGATGGTCGGGGAGGCGGTGGTCATGGGTTCCGTCTTGCGAGATGTCTCGTCGGTCAACTGTACTTTAGGGGTGGCCTCGTTTCCAGTTAATTTACTTGTGGAAAACCGCCAGGGATAGGAAGGGAGGATGATCTCTATTGTTCATGGACTAAGTGTATATTCAGCACCCGAATTATGTTTCCAGCGGAAAGGGACGGGTTTAGCGTGACACCGTATCTGACATTACGCTTTTCCAAACAAAAATTGATTTGTTATTAAAATAACTTTTTTTTCCAGTGAATAAAATATAAAATCAGTAAAAATTAATATATAAAGAGAATACACGTCACTGCATGGATAAAATTAATTCCGCCTCCGAACAGAAGAGTTTTGTACCACTTTTATGAATCCTTACGAAGATTAAAATCAAAATATAATGCTACTAAACCTTGTGTCTAGAATCTTTATATTCTAATTTTGATTCTCGAAAATGTCTAAAATGTTTAAATGGATTCACGAAGAACTTGAACATCATGGCGTCTTGCTTAAATAGTGTCTAATGTCTATGGATTAAATCCAATGCAAATCTGAAATATCTGAATTTTCAAATGAAAGGTTGTGTCTGTATTTTACTCCCTGAAACCGTTTTAGAATACTACAAAGAAACTGAAAATTACGGAATATTTCTTAATTGATGTCTAATAATTGTTAAAGTTTCACACAAATCAGAGGTATTTGCATTTTTGCAAAAGGCTTCCACATTAAATTAAATATAGTACACATTACCAAGGTTTACGCCTAGCAGCTGTGTTCTAAAAACCAATAATGATAGGGTAATTAGTTTAGCAGTGATTCCTATACATAGAAATAAATAACCGTATGCCTAACCTTATATATATATATGCACGCCCTAAATGTTAATATTATAAAAATAAATAATGTGAGAGGGGCGGGGATGTCGGCGATTAGGGTGAAGAAGGGAGAGTGGATGAGCTGGGTGAAGGAGGGAAGGCGAGCGGGGTGGGGTGAGGGAGAGGGGGCGAGCGGAGTGGGTGAAGGAGGGAGAAAGGGGGCGAGCGGAGTGGGTGAAGGGGGCGAGCGGGGAGAGGGAGAGAGGAGTGGGTGAAGGAGGGAGAAGGGGGGGCGGGGTGAGGGAGAAGAGGGGGGCGAGCGGAGTGGGTGAAGGAGGGAGAAGAGGGGGGCGAGCGGAGTGGGTGAAGGAGGGAGAAGAGGGGGGCGAGCGGAGTGGGTGAAGGAGGGAGAAGAGGGGGGCGAGCGGAGTGGGTGAAGGAGGGAGAAGAGGGGGGCGAGCGGAGTGGGTGAAGGAGGGAGAAGAGGGGGGCGAGCGGAGTGGGTGAAGGAGGGAGAAGAGGGGGGCGAGCGGAGTGGGTGAAGGAGGGAGAAGAGGGGGGCGAGCGGAGTGGGTGAAGGAGGGAGAAGAGGGGGGCGAGCGGAGTGGGTGAAGGAGGGAGAAGAGGGGGGCGAGCGGAGTGGGTGAAGGAGGGAGAAGAGGGGGGCGAGCGGAGTGGGTGAAGGAGGGAGAAGAGGGGGGCGAGCGGAGTGGGTGAAGGAGGGAGAAGAGGGGGGCGAGCGGAGTGGGTGAAGGAGGGAGAAGAGGGGGGCGAGCGGAGTGGGTGAAGGAGGGAGAAGAGGGGGGCGAGCGGAGTGGGTGAAGGAGGGAGAAGAGGGGGGCGAGCGGAGTGGGTGAAGGAGGGAGAAGAGGGGGGCGAGCGGAGTGGGTGAAGGAGGGAGAAGAGGGGGGCGAGCGGAGTGGGTGAAGGAGGGAGAAGGGGTGAAGGAGGGAGAAGGGGCGAGCGGGAAAGAGACAGCTTTTGCCTGGGGGAAGAGAGGAATTGTTACACTTTTGCTAGAGGGGGGGGGGGAGTCCAACGCCGGGTACCAATGCTAGTATATATATATATATATATATATATATATATATATATATATATATATATATATATATAAATATTTAACAAAATTCATTAGTTTAGGAGATTATCCTGTACATAGAAATGTATATACATACCAAACTTTATTGCATAAAACTATAAATATAACTCACATTACCCACCTTTTATAGATAATAGCCGTGTTCAAGAATTCATAATGATCAGTTAATTAGTTTAGGAGTGTATCCTCTACATACAATATATATATATATATATATAACGCCATAACGCCATTTCTCGTTGTGTTTTGACCATATTCAGTACCCTGACGAGTCATTTGGGTATAGACTTTTTTAAAATGTAAAAAAAAATCAACCCGCCTGGATGAAACCGCGGTATGATTCTGAAATATGTAACATAATTTGTAAATAAAGTGTGTGTGTGTACACACACATATATATATATATATATATATATATATATATATATATATATATATATATTATATGCTAAATGGAAGTAGATATAGTTGCTAGTATGTCTGTTAAATATATTTACAGTTGCAAACACGCAAAAAAAAAAAATCCCAAAACTTACTTCAAAGGGAACGACATGTTTGAAGGACATGATTTCATAGAATAAAGCCAATTGCAGCATATATATATATATATATATATATATATATATAATCACACCCGCTGAATCTGACGCGACGGTGGAGATAAACACCATTCCAAAAGAGGTATTTCTGGCAGTGGATGGATCGGTGGACTAAGTGTGTGCAAGCACAAACAGCCTACTTTGAAGGGGATTTGGGTCCCAACTCCCGTCACGTATTTAAAATATTTGTTTTGGCCTAAGGTCGGATACCTTTTAGACAGGCCTCATATATATATATATATATATATATATATATATATATATATATATAACACAATTGCATCTGTTGCTGACCCAAGTAGCTGAACTATAATTGATTGGACACATTGATTGGTTTAAAGGCAAATTCTTTCCTATTAATTATATTATTTTTACTGTTCATGGTTAAACTGTAAGCACTTGGCACTCTCTATTATGTTGTGAGTGTGGGTTGGAGGGCTCTAACCTCCTTCTTGCCTCTGCTAATTATTGCAATAGTAGTAACAACATAAGAACAACAACAATGTTGGGCTATATTTAGTTTAATGAGGATTTATGCAAAAAGGAGTGAAACCCTTCGTAAAAATTCAGATACCTCCGATTTTTGTGAAATTTTTAACGGTAGATATCAGACGTCAATTAATGAATATTCCTCAAATTCCAGTATTTTTTTTTTTTCAGAGTAAATTTTAAAAGGGGCATAATATTGGCACATTTGAAAATTCAAATATTTCAGATTTGCATTAAATGTGGTCAATAGTAATTAGACACTGATCAAGAAAGATTCCCTGAAATTCAATGTGTATATATTTGTTTCCATGTATAGGATTCACTCCTAAACTAACTACTCGATCATTATTACTTTTGGGACATAGCTGCTCGGCGTAAGGATGAGTAATATGGGGTATCTTTATTTTAATTAAAGGGGGAACATTCAGGTCACTTCTTTTTTTTTTTTGTGAAATTTTTATCAACTTGAATTATGAGCCCTATGTGTCTAAATTCGTGTATATAAATTGTTCTCATATTAAATTGTTTTTCACACCAAATTTCAAGCAGAATAAATTGTTTTGAACAACTAAAAGAATTTCCAACGCTATTGATAATGTTTACCCATTCATTTATTTATTTTTGATTATCGCTTATGTTTGAATTATGAGCCCTATGTGTCCAAATTCGTGTATTAAATTGTTTTTCACGCCAAATTTCAAGCAGAATAAATTGTTTTGAACTACTAAAATAATTTCCAACACTATTGATAATGTCTACCCATTCATTTATTATGTTTGAATTCATGTTTTGAAACATGACGTAAATCATAAATCTTTGACGTCATGTCAAAGCTATACTTATTTTAACGTAATGTTTTAAGCTCTATTTATAAGAAAGTCCATATAGCTCAGTTGGTAGAACATCAAACTGGAGATCTCGAGGTTTCGGTTTCGATTTCCGATCATATTAAGAAATCTTTATTTACTTTTCATGCAATATTTTCCATTTCTAAAAGTAGTTAAGATCTGATATTTCGAAATGAAACAAATCCCGCAATTTATTATGTTTTAAAAAAAATTGGGATTGATGGACGGACAGACGGACAAAAAATCGATTTATTTGAGAAAGGTATTAGACAACAATGAATAAATGTTCCCTTAATTTCATTTACTTATGAGTTTTTTTAAACGGTTTTTAGGGGGCATAATCTGAATATTTGAATCTTTAAATGAGGCCCTCCCTCATTTATTTCACAAAAATAGAAGTTATCTGAATTCAAAATGAAAAGCTTCCAGACCCGCTTTTCTCTTTTTTACATAAAACTAAACATAGCCCACGGTACTCACCCTTACGCATAGCAGCTGTGTTTGACAATTCATAATGATCGGTTAATTAATTTAAGATCAAATCCGGTGTTCCTGTATTATTGGGGACAGATGAAATTATAATTTTTATTTTAGAACAGTAAGTTGAAAGGGGGGATAATTATAACTGTTATTTACATAAGAGAAAATCCAGAGAAGTAGTAAAAAAAAAAAAATTAAAAAAGGGTACTTATGCAGTTTACAGACCGGGCTAAAATAATGTTATAATAATGTTATAATTTAGAAATCCATTCTTAACATGGGGAGGTGGGAGTGATTAACTATTCTGTACTTTCACCTAACTATTTAATAAACAGAATATCACTCCCACCTCCTCATGTTAAGAATGGCTTTCTAAATTATAACGTTATTTTAGCCCGGTCCGTAAACGGCATAAGTACCCTTTTTTAAATTTATTTTCTTACTAATTCTCTGGATTTTCCTTATGGGTTATGGTTACAAAGAAAAAAAAAGTTTGAATTATCTCCCCTTTCAACTTACTCTTCTTAAATGAAAATTATAATTTTATTTGCCCCAATAATATAGAAGCCCCTTAAATTCTGTACATAAAAATATATAAGCATGTACACATACCTAACTTTATATAAATTGTCATGTTTTACTATTTAAGGTGGGTTTTTTTTTTTTTTTTTTTTAATGGAAATTGCTCCAGACAAAGCATGAAGCCACTTGATGTAAGAACTAAAAAAAATAATAATAAAAATAAAAATACTGCTTCAAGGCAAAAAAAAATATCCAACGATAAGTGCTAGATGGATAAATACCCAGAAAACAGCAATTCTTCCCCCTTTGTCAGAAACATCTCTCATCGAATGTGAGGACCAAAGGACAAAATAAGGGAAGCGAGAGTTACGATGCTGCCGAAAGGAAACACATGGCCCACTTTCTACTCTCCTGTTTGGCTAAGATCAAAGTGTAGTATCTGTTCCGATGGATACTGCACCCCATAGACTGGTATTGTCTTGACCTTCGGGGCTTGATTTACGCCGGTCTATGGGTCTGTCCTGTGCAGTTCTAGGAGGTCCACCCTCCCAGGCTTCGCCTCCCCTCTTTGAGGAGGAGTAAGTTTATTGCTTACTACCTGAGGCGCCCCTACCGGGAAATGCCGACGGGGCTGCCCAGGCAATTTTTAAACCCCACTTTCCCGACCCGGCCCAGTGGTCACATCTTACTTGTGGGAGTAAGATAAAAAAACTGGCCTTGTGCCTAACTCCTGGAGAGGAGTAAATCAATACTGTTGTAGATTTTCAAAACAATGGAAAAATCTCTGATTTCTTGTGTTGATAAAGCATTGCTTTCTGATGCAAAAAAATACTGTTCAAACAAAACAATGTTTTGATAAGTGTTATTCAAACTTTGCTCCGTCAGAAACGCCGGTTAAGAGGTTAGGTTAGGTGGTATGCTGACTTTAAATGCGATTGTACAGACACAAATGATGCTGAATACTCTCCTGTTAGGAATGTCCCGGACTCTAGGTTGGGCAACGCCAGGCAACGTCTTACACCTGCTCTCCATCTAGTCTGACCACAAGGGTTGATATCAGTCATGCCACATGCAGTAAAGGCCAGGTCTTCCTTGGTCAGGTACCTGGGGTATTATAAGGCGTGTTATTGAGTTTGTGCAGGAGGTGCCATGCCCTACATTGCCCAACTACCTAAGACGACAAGAGCGCAAAGTATCCAAAGTTCCACGATTACTAAGTTTATGACGGAGCACGGTTGAAGGGATTCTCTTCCCGTTTGCTGCTGCACTTCCACGTGATCGTTGCACGGTCATTATGCCGAAGCCGTTGCAAAGCAGAAATGTTTGGAGTCCGTGTCTCATTGACAACGACATCGGCGTCCGTTGCCATAGAAAGAACAAGACATTATTGCATCAAAATCGCGCTAAGGAAAAAAAATGGCAAAAAAAAAAATGGCAAAAAAAAAAAAAAAAAAAAAATGGGTTCTTTTCTGGAATAGAGATCCTCCGAGAAATACTGCTTATCTTTAAAAAAAAACAAAAAAAAACACAAGCAAACAATGATACTTGACTTTGGATTTCAATTCTAGAATAGTGGCCGTTGAAAAATCTTCCCAATTTCGCTCGGTTTCCGCTCAAATCTCCATCCCTATAAAAGCTGCCCTTTTGGGGCAACTTCATACCAAAAATCAGACCCGTAAAGTCGGCCCCATTGAGGTGGCTTGTTCTGTGTCGGGCTGAGTTATGGTCCTGTGCAGTTTTAGAGTGTCCACCCTCCCAGGCTTTACCTTCTCATCCTTTGAGAAGGGGTTAGTCTATTGCTGATCGCCTGAGGCGCCCTTGCCGAGGAATGCCGACGGGGCTGCTCAGGCATTTTTTGTAGGCTAGAGTATACTTCATCTCGGGCGCTGGCTTTTCAATTCCCAATTGTAAGGACGAACAGCAGCTTACTGAAAGTTCTCCAAGCAACAGAACGGCGAGCAGCGATAGGGATAAGTACACATTGGGCTTTATTATACAGTAGAGAATGAGATTTTGAAATATTAACTTGAGTGTGTGTGTGGGGGGGGGGTGTAATATCAGTTTTAACAAAAATAGCACTAAAAGCAAAATGGCTCCTTGGGGTAGGGTGTCTGATATTTAATCCCCTCCCGAGGAGTTTTATTTCAATGCAGTATCTGTCTTACCTTGCATCACTGGCTCACAAACCTGTCGAAATGTGCATGAGTGCGCATTGTTCTGCGTAAAAGTATTGGCGCTCTATGCATTAGACGATACAGGTTGTGCGCAGGATGAAAAAAGCAATACCGATCCTCTGAAAGGTACGCTTTCTGCTGAACACATTCTTAACCGGAAGTTGCAATTCTCTGACGTTATGACGTTATGCCTATCTGTTGTGTCCTCGATCAGTGAATGAGAAATCCTTCTATACTCGGGCAATTTTAATTTTTGTCCCAATCCCGAGTTCCCCTTTTTGGGGAGCTGTATTTTCCCCGCATTAAAAATCGAGCTCGTGTCTAACTCTGCACTTATGGGTAGACAAGTACATAAGTAAGCTTCCTCTTTGCCATTTTGCGAAGGATATTTATTAAAAATAAAATTTTCAATAAATTTGGAGTTACCCTTAGTAGGACGGCCCCTCGTGTAAGTGTGGTATTGTGGTGACATATGATGCTAGTTAAGAGTAAGATAGACATTTTTCATGTCTGCCTTCCCGGAAAAGGCAGACATGAACAGAGGCCGAAGAGAGTCCGGTAAAGGAGACCAATTATAAGTCCCCTTTGTCTGGATTTGAAACCGACGGTACCGATGCTGTTCTGAATTTCTGTAATACATCTATAAATAAATATTACGCTCTTATTTTTAAATTTTCTTAATCGAAAACTCTGCTAGGGTTCTCTCCCACTAAACTTATATATATATATATATATATATATATATATATATATATATATAGTCTAAAGAAGCTTTGAGTTATTTTAAACAAAAAGACAACAAAAAAAAGAAGGAAAATGCAGTTTAAATTCGCAGAGAAACTAACTAAATCCAAAATAGTGCAGAGTTAACATTCGTTGGAAAATTCATAAATAAATAAAATATATAATAGTAAGTAAATAAAATAAAAAGGGGAATTAAGTATCTAACAGTGAAACGAAAACAGGAGACCTTAACGTAAGCATCTAATATTAACACGGGGATCATCAGCTGTTTACCATGTAACTGTTTCGGAGATTTAAAAACAGGACAGTTATAATATTCATGGCTCTCCAATGGTACAGATCAAACTACCATTTCCCCCAAACAAGTGTCGAAATAATTCAGCTTAAAATGTTACTTATATATAAATAAATAATAATAATAATCAAAATAATAATAATAATAATATACTACCCTTAAGACTACCGTGCGATATGGTGATTTGCATATCAAATAAAATTCTTTATAACAATAGTAATAATAATAATAATAATAATAATAATAATAATAATACTATCTAAACACTACACGCAAGAACCATTCTGCGATATGGTAGCTAGAAATAAAATTATATAGGAATTAAAGTTGCATTTAAAAAAAAAAAAAAAAAAAGCTTTAGTACCTTTGGTACCAGAAAGGCAAATAGATAAGAGGAAGGAAACCTAGCCATACAGATCTAAATATCCAATATATAGTCTAAAGAAGCTTTGAGTCATTTTAAAGAAAAAGACAACAAAAAAAGAAGGAAAATGCAGTTTAAATTCCCACATGAACTAACTAAATCCAAAATAGTGCAGACTTAACATTCGTTTGAAAATTCATAAATAAATAAAATATATAATAGTAAGTAAATAAAATAAAAAGGTGAATTAAATATCTAACAGTGAAACGAAAAGAGGAGACCTTATATATATATATATATATATATATATATATATATATATATATATATATATATATTGAATGACATAAGAAAATGAGAAATTAATCAAATGTTATTAAAGTTCCAAAACAAAGAGTGATACTCATTTTATTATGTCATTCAATTAATATTATTGCTCTATACACGATATTGAGCTTTGTTTATATATATATATATATATATATATATATATATATATATATATATATAATTTTAAATGGCGTACTAGTGAGTTTCCCCACATGTGAGTTTGTTTTCTTTTTTCTTTTTTCTTTTTTTTTATTTGTTTTCGCCCCAAAATGACCCACTGTATAGTGTACGTTTTTTTTCAAGACATTTCAATCCAAGAACTTTTTATTCTTTGTGGATTTTTCTGATGATTTTGTAGTGTTGCAGGGACAATATTGACATAAAAATGTTGTTTGGCTCACGACAAAAGAAACGGACCGTAAAAAATACATCTCGCAGAAATGTTATGTTTTTTTGGAAATGTGAAAAAATAAAAAAATAAAATAAAAACATGGTTATTGGAACATAAAATGAAACTGACTGTTATTTCTGATTGACAATCATCGAGCTGAATATTTAAAGAGACTGCTAATTAAAAGGTACTAATAGTATATGCTAATACATATATTGTCATAATTAATATATATATATATATATATATATATATATATATAGGCAAAATTATTAAATAACACGGAGTGTTTTTGCTTAATAAAACTTCTTTTTTTTTTAATTTTCCGAATGGTCCATTTAGTATTTCGGTCAAATTGATGTATCTAAGTTCCATTTTTCATCCGCTTTTGCGTGTACTTTCGATTTGGTTCATCAAATCATCATCATGCTGCGTTAGTCTTGATGTCTTTACAAATATGTCTTCACTGGTGAGTTTAGTAATATCCGACTTTGAAATGAGCTTTCTATAATATTGAGATATATATGTATATATGAAAATAGAAAAACCAAAAATATTTATGTATCCATCAACGTTTCGTCTTTATTTCAAGACTTCCTCGGGATGATTTCTTCAAATCAATTATTCCGAAGAAGTCATGAAATGAAGACAAAACGTTGATGAATACATAATATTTTTTGGTTTTCCTTTTTTCTTTTTCCATTACGTTGGAATATTATTTCCATTTTTTATCATAATATATATATATGTACTCACTAGGAGTTCTCACACAGGTCATCAGTTATTGCTCACCGACACCCGGTGGTATTCCCTGGAGTCTGAGTGACAAGTCTCCCCAGATTTCCAGTATTTTCCACCTCTTTTCGATAGCCACCGCCAATAATCTTGCAGTATCACAACAGCCGTTAACCATTGATTTCTCGCTGGTAAGAACCATTGGTCTTCTCTGGGATTTGCGTGGCAATAAGCCTCCCCAAGGTCCCAGCAGTCTCTGCACTTCCAATGGAGGTCTGGTTTGTGCTTTTTCTCCTCTGTCTTCTCATCCTCCTTGACCCTATGCAAATACTGTGTGGTGTCAGCCTAGGCTGGTACCATGTAAAAAATGTTTATTATTATTATTAATTTATAATTCATGAGAGATAGCTTAGCTTTGGAAATAGCAAGATTATTTTCAATGTAGATTTTCCGTTTGATGGCAGTCCATAACCGAATCCATGTTGTCCCCTGAGAGTTTCCTGTCCATTATTCACGATTGTTGTTTTTTTTTTTAATTATTAGTGGAATCTGTTTTGAGACTCCCGCAGTTTCGTTGTCGTATTTCGTTTTTTTTTTTATAAAACGATTCCATTTCTTTTGTTCCCCCCTTTAATTCCGTGTTTCAATTCGTTACACGATTTACCGTCATCAATACGATCGGATTGTCCGGATAAAAATCTGCCTGAACCGGATCGGCGGCAGATAAGTCGGGGGGCACTCGGCATCCATTTATCTTCAAGATATGGAAACCGAGAAAAAAAAAAAAAGAAAAAGATATGCAAAACTTTTTTTTACTTTTCGTTAAATTTATTGACATTGTGTATCGGAAATTCTTTGTAGTCGCATTTATTTATCGCTCTGTCTGTCACTTACAGCCTCCAAAACTACTTGACAGTTTCGCATAAAATTTTGTATAGAACACTCTTGTCCTACGAGGATATACATGTTAATACTGCTGCTATCTCTCTCCCCCCTCTTTCCTCTCCCCCCTCTTTCGTCCCCCTCTCCGCTCCCTCTTT
>OY744551.1:8126203-8176203 GCA_963556195.1 Sepiola atlantica
CACTTATATATATATATATATATATATATATATATATATATATATATATATATATAAAATTAAAAATGGAAAAGCGGAAGACTTTTTCGCTCAACGTTTCACCCAAATTTCACGTGGGCTTTGTCAAGAGCGGACGAAAAATACAAAAATTACAAATGTATTTTTCGTCCGCTCTTGACAAAGCCCACGTGAAATTTGGGCGAAACGTTGAGCGAAAAGGTCTTCCGCTTTTTCATTTTTAATTTGATACCGTCGGATTATTTTTATACTTTCAAATACTCATATATATATAATGTGTGTGTGTTTTGAGCAGCATTTTTTTCTTCTCGACATATTTGTGTAAATAGTACAGACGTCTGATGCCTGCATATTTTCTCGAGTTGGCTGCTGACTCAGGAGAATATGCAGAAGCAAATGGCATCTCCGTCAGTAGAAGTTTAATTAGTGAAATAAAGAAAACAAACATTAAAATGTCAGTTTGCTTTCTTAGTATTTGATTTTGAGATTCAAATGCACACTACAAACATGATATGGTTATGGTCTCTTTTATACACAATTTGCATTATTAAATCATATATATATATATATATATTAGGGGTATGTAGTTTGATTAAAGCATTGTTTTCTTGCATATAAAAATGTGATATTTAGAAGGCAATACAATGCAGAGGTGTGACGGATAGACACAAGTTGGAGCAAATAAGACATATAATGGTGGAACAAGTTTCACCCTTAATACAATGTATACATACATATATATATATATATATATATATATATATATATATATATATATGTCTATCTACACACTGTTAATGTTATGTAAAACCTGTATCAAAATGATCTGGTGGAAACTTCGTGTAATATCATAATATTTCGGGAACAATTCCCTTACGTTTTAACTTGAGTTCAGCACGGTTTTGTATTGTATTGCCTTCTAAGTATCACATTTCTCTCTCCCCTTCTCTCTCTGTCTGTCTCTCTCTCTCTCTCTGTCTGTCTGTCTGTCTCTGTGTGTGTGTGTGTGTGTTTGTTTTATTTATGCAAACATTTCGCTACATATCAAGACACGTTTCAACTGAAGCTTTTGCAAGCTCAGTATCCTCAGGTCGAAAAAATAAATGTCTGCTCTGTACATTTTTATATCTAAGAATGGAGCGCAGCTTCGATCCGTAAGAGTCACATAACTGAATTAAAAATTATCAAATCTATTAAATTTTCTGGGGACGACAATGGAAGTGGCCCCGAACCTCTATGTTCTTTTCTATGTGTCGAACCTCTACATTCTCTACTATGTATCGACACTCTACATTCTCTACTATGTATCGACACTCTACGTTCTTTTCTATGTGTCGAACCTCTAGGTGCCCCCCTTCGTGAGCTATAGGGGGTATACACCTTAAAACTTCAAATACGTATATCCGATTTTTCGTTAACTCTCAACCATATGTTTCCGAGACTAATTTAGAGTTTTAGAAAATGTCGGTTTTTAAGTCATATTTGAGGGCCAACTTTAATAAAAATAAATGTCTTTTTTTAACGAAAGTAATATGGTGTTATGAGCATAGTAGAAGACGGACATAGTCGTGTACCTTTTTGAGTCCCGAGCAACACCAGTCTTCTTGCTAGTACAGTAGGCCCCCGCTATTCGCTGGGGTTACGTTCCAGACCCACCCGCGAAAAAGAAATAGAGGTTAAAATTCGAAATATGTGGTGCGTTTATGATGTGGAAAAGAATTATTTTTTCGACTAAACAGATGTAAAAATTCTAAATACGTGTTGTGTTTATGATATGGAAATATGTTGTTTTTTTTCGAAAAAACATAAACGTTAAAATTTGAAATATGTGGTGCGTCTATGATGTGGATAGAAATTTATTTTTTCTAATATAGATGTTAACAAGAAGGTACGAAAAATAGTTATCCTGGGTCTAAGTTAAGTTTTTGTTCGTTTAGCATTACAGGCTATTCGCGGGGGGTACGTTCCAGACACACCCGCGAATACCGAAAATCCGCGAATAGATTTTGATTCTTCAAAGTTCACTAATAAACAGGATTTTGTGAATTAGAATGACGTTTTTTTGTTTTTTTTGCATAAAAGCCACCAAATTAGAGTAAATTAACCCTTTCTGCTTGCAATTTTTTTTTTTTTTTTTTTTTTAATATTTCAGTTTCGTACAAAATTGGCGAAAATTTTGAATACCAATGCTTTTGTATGAGCCGCATTTAATATGAATCCTACGGAATAATTAGCGTTTTTAATTGCGTTTTTTTGTCATATTGGCCTAAGTTGGATTTAAATGATTATCATATTTGTAAGTTCTACCGAATTTATGAAGAAAACGTAAATCTAATGCTGCAAATCTGCGAATTTGTGAAACCGAGAATGGTGAGCCCGCCAATAGCGGTGGTCCACTATATAGATATATATATATATACTAAGTTAAGTATGTGTATATATTTATATAGTTGAGAAGGCTGGAGGTACGAGTGGAGTTGACCCAGTAGCCCTACCAAGACTTGAACCCAGAGCTGGAATGGGTGTCGATTCTGCAAGTTCGTCGAGTATTGATTTACTCCTCTCCAGGAGTTAGGCACAAGGCCAGTTTTTATCTTACTCCCACAAGTGAGATGTGACCCAAGGTCGGGTCGGGAAAGTGGGGTTTAAAAATTTGCCTGGGCAGCCCCGTCGGCATTCCCCGGTAGGAGCGCCTCAGACAATAAGCAATAAACTTACTCCTCCCCAAAGAGGGGAGGCGAAGCCTGGGAGGGTGGACCTCCTAGAACTGCACAGGACAGGCCCATAGACCTGCGTAAATCAAGCCCCGAAGGCCAAGACAATACCAGTCTATGGGGTGCAGTATCCATCGGAACAGATACTGCACTTTGATCTTAGCCAAAAGGCCAAGGAAGTTCGTCGAGTAGCACGTGGTTAATAGAGTGGGTGGGGATTCATACCAAAGGCAGGTCAGAAAGTGCAAAACAGTTTCTGGCTGATGATAAAACCGGTTTGTTTATATCGACCCATCCCTTCACCCCCCTTCTCTACCCTCTCTAAGATATATATCGATTTATATAAAATTAGCTATTTGTATACGTTTATATATTTGTATGTACAGGATTCACTTAAAATCTAATTATCAGATCATTAGGTAAGTTGCCATACAGCTGCCAGGCGTAATAGTGCGTAATGTGGGCTATATTTAGTTTAATTTAATTTTGTAAATGGAGGGGGACGCCTTTCGTGAAAATTCATATACCGCCGGGTTTTGTGGGAATAAACACGCACATACACAAATATATATATATAAATACGTACACACACACACACACACACACACACACACACACACACACACATATATATATAAGAAATAGGAAAACATATATAAACAGAGGCTGAAGAGAATTCTTTAAAAAGGCCTTTTATAGGTCCCCTTTGTTAGAATTTGAAACCGACGGTACCAATGTTGTTCTGATCTTTGTACATAACATCGATATTAAAAAACGAAACAAAAAAACAAACAACCAACAAAAAGAACTCGTATTTCATAAATGCATCACACATTTTGAAATTCTAACGGCTGCTTCCTTCGAAAAAAACATTCTTTTTACGTCAAAAAGGCACCAAATATTTTCAAATATTGTACTTTTTCAAATCAATCATCTTGAGGAAGTCTTGAAATAAAGACGAAACATTGATGAATATATAGATAATTTTTTTTCCGTTTTCATTTACTATATATATATATATATATATATATATATATATGAGAAAAAAGAAACAATGTTTCAGACAATATGTAAAAATAAAAATGGAATAAAGAATAAGCTAATTGAATTGCAACTAACAAAAATAAACTCAAAAACTCATGTTGTAAAGTTCTACCGAGATATTTCGGCCGTCAAGATACGACCATTTTCGTTCGGTTGGTAAACTTTCTATTTCGAAATAAAGTTTACCAACCGAACGAAAATGGTCATATCTTGACGGCCGAAATATCTCGGTAGAATTTTACAACATGAGTTTTTGAGTTTATTTTTGTTAGGTGTTGAATTGCTTATTCTTTATTCTATTTTTATTTATATATATATATATATATATATATATATATATATATATATATATATATATATATATTACTTATACACCGTTGGAAACCTGCAAATTGCTACACCTAGCGCAGAAGATCATTGGATTAATGCAAGCGAACCATTCACCTTTTTGTATGTTTTTTTTATATATTTTTAAAGTTTGATTATTGTTGCCTGCAGTGGTGTCGTTGCGGTAGTGGTCCTCTGAGGAGAAGATTTTCTTTCAAAACTCATGAGTTAAGGACTTTAAAGTACTTTGCCTGAACATTGAATTGTAATAAAATTTGATTCGCACCTTATTCTATTCTTTCACTTCATCTATTGCTATATATATATATATATATATATATATATATATATATATATATTGTGTTTGAAATAGAATCGTTAAAAAAGAAAATCCCTTTGTCTACATGAAGACGGCTGTCAAATCTTGAGATGAACCTGAAAATCAATTCGTTTTTTTCATTATTGCCTTAAGCCGTCTACGGGACAAAAACCTCGACTACAGTTGACGAATCGCCGATGGATGACACATCGGAATAGAACTGGAATTAATTTTGTTCTACCCTCCCCCATCTTTTGCTGCAGACATTAGGACGTGAGTGACATGAGCTAAACACCACTATCCCCCCCCCCCCCGTTCTCTTTGAAGTTGTAATTACCTTGAATTATATATATTATGGTCTGCATGGATGGAGCTAGCACGGACTGGGCGGCGGGAGGTTGTGTATGTAAATGTCGCTTTGGGCAGGAGCGGAGCAATTTGTGGTGAATCAAAGAATGTGAATTGCGTTGAGAGTCCGACTTATCACGAATCCAAATATTATTTGCTGTCCGAGTTCTGAAATATTAATGTGAACCCCTTTTCTTTTTTTCTTTTGTGTGCGTGTGTGTGTGTATGTGTGTGTGTGTGTGTACACGTACACATTATCATATTCGGTTTAACATCTATTTTAAATGCTGGCACGCGTTGAACGGTTAGTTGAAATTTGAGAGTAGAAAGTGACTAACTTCGGATTACTTTCAGACGCCTCGTAACTCTCGCTTCCTTTATTTTGTCCTTTAGTCCTCACATTCCATGAGCGATGTTTCTGACAAAGGAGAAAGAATTGCTGTTTTCTGTGTCAGAATCTATCCATCTAGCATTTATCGTTGAATACTTTTGACCTTGAAGTAGTATTTTTTTTTAGTTACTTACATCAAGTGGCTTCATGCTTTGTCTGGAGCGATTTCCATTAAAAGAAAATACATTTTTATTTGATATTTGATTTTTATAAAAATTTACTAACATTTTTATGAAAATTATAAAATTTCTAATCATAAAATTTTACCCGACTTTTTGATATTATGACCGTTTGGTAAAAGAGAAGCCGTCTACTTGATGGCGACTTCCGGTCATAAATTCAGAATCGCCGCCATCAAGTGCATTGTTTCTCTTTTACTGGATATTTTTATTTTATAAAATTTTATTTCTATTCACTCCAAACATGAGCGATGTTTCTGACAAAGGGGGAAGAATTGCTGTTTTCTGGGTCGGAATCTATCCATATAGTACCTATCGTTTGCTAGTTTTTAACTTAAAAATAGTATTTTTTTTTAGTTCCTTACATCAATTGGCTTCATTTCTTGTCTTGAGCTATTCCCATTAAAAAATCCAAACAAACCTATCTCTGGACAGGTCTTTATTTATCCCGCTATCTCCAAAGTCCATCCTTGTCACTTCCTCCGTATGTTTTCCTTCGCCTTCTCTTACTGACTGAGACTGCTACCTCAACTGTTCTACATTTACTTATCCATTCTTTCAGCATCATATTTAATTTAACATCCGTTTTACATGCTGGCATGTGTTGGACGGCTTTAAGAAATTGACTTCGAAACTAACCTATCTTTATTTATCCCTCTTGCCCACAGGTCAAATTTTATCACTTCCTCAGATGTTTTCCTTGACCTTATGTGAACTAAACCTGTTATCTCAACTATTCGACATCTTTAAACTCGAAAACTTTCATCCACATCTCCCTATAATGTCCAGATTTAATTTCCTCTGAGGTCATCAGATCTAAGCCTGTGTTTGAGACTCGCATTACACATCCATCGTATTGTTCTCGTATCATTTCTTTTCATGCAACGCACGTCCTCAACCCTCTTTGTTCAAGTTTCACTTTTATACACAAGCACACTGCGTATACATGCCTGATAGACTTCCCTTAGTCGACAGTGGTAACTCGAAACCACAGAATAACAAACAATCGAATATATAAGAGTATTGATTTACTCCTCTCCAGGAGTTAGGCACAAGGCCAGTTTTATCTTACTCCCACAAGTAAGATGTGACCCAAGGTCGGGTCGGGAAAGTGGGGTTTGAAAAGCCAGCGCTCGAGAGGTGAGCACTCTGGCCTTTTAAAAATTGCCTGGACCTCCTAGAACTGCACAGGACAGACCCATAGACCGGCGTAAATCAAGCCCCGAAGGCCAAGACAATACCGGTCTATGGGGTGCAGTATACATCGGAACAGATACTACACTTTGATCTTGGCCAAAGGGAAGATTTGAGTAGCAATATTTATCAAATCAAAAAAACAAAAAAAAAACACAAATATATTACACTGATCCATTCGGTGAAAAAGTAAACAATAAGATTATTAATTCAATAAATAATTAATAAATCCCTTATTCGTCACTTGGACATTGTTTAGTTCAATATCAAGAAATCCTGATTCCTTATATATAATCGTATCGTAGTCAATAGTTTTCTTTGAATGTCCGGCTGGCTTGGCAGGCCGAGAGCAGACTCGAGGCGTTTCCACGAATAATGGCGATAGAGAGGCGCTCGTACAGCAAAGACAATTCGCGATTGTCTCTGGTGTTGCGCGTCATTAATAGACCGAGGAAGTCACGTGTAGCAGAGCCAATCACTCCACTCGTCTCCACAGCGATCGGTTGAAGTACAAGTGTGTATCATTTTAAACGCAAAATACTATATAAAACTAGACTAGTTGGTTCGGTTTGCCTTATGAAATATCAACCCATTTGGGGTTTATTTAAAAGTCATAAACTACACAAGATGCAAAGATAATGAATACAAGTTTTCTTTCTGTCGTGTCGCCTTCGAGGAACGAAGGCTACATTTCTTGTCAATTCGCTACGTGTTGAAGTTGACTAACGGACACGGCAACAAGAAATTAGCAAATCACATTAAGCCGGGCGAAATGATACGAAGGCGGCAAATTTTGATGGATGAGGTTAATAAGTGGACACTACAAATTGCCCCCCCCCCCCACCTTTCAGCTGAAATGACGTTCCTTTATGTTGTCGGATACATTTACGGTTGGTTGCGCAAACTAGCCTCAAATGTATAGACGTTCTGCCTGCAATGAATTCGGCGCTACCGCAAGACATTCCATTCCAGGGTCTTTGATCATCCGCTAATCTAACGAGATTAATTCATCCCGGGGAAAATCCGATCGGATCTTCTGCCCGTCCGAGCATTCCAAACACCTTTGTCATTCGCACTGAGCAGTGTTACATCGTTGGAAACCTGAAAATTGCTACACCTGGCGCGGAAGATCATCGGATTAATGCAAGCGAGCCATTCTGTTCGATTCTTTTATATATATATATATATATATAAGTCGAGTGGTTCTGGGCGTCGGGATCCGAGTTGCAAAATACTCGGAATCCGGGGTTTCGAATCGCATGACCGGTAGTAAATAGTCATATCTCTATGCTGATGAGTCCCGATTATAAAGGACGAAACGTATACATACATAGATAATAAACAAAACAAATATTTATATATATATATATATATATATATATATATATATATATATATATATATATATATATATAATATGAATCAAATCATTATTTTTACTGTTCCAAGAATTACAACATCAAGTCGATTATGATGTACGATCGTTTCTAATACAGTTTGGAAATACTTTATTTTATTTTATAAAGTTGGTCCAAAACGTCTTCATCAGCGTCTATAGCAACACGTCTTAGAGAAAATCAATAAAACTTAGTTCTAGAGAAACATCCGCTGACAGAAAGAATCACAGGTGGATATGTTGGTAGCATAGGAGAGGGAAAAACACAATGATACTTATAAACAAATCACTGGTACATATAAAAAAATATAACAACATTTTCCAAAGATTTTTCCTTTTTCAAAATTTCGCAAAAAAATTAAAATTAAAAAAAAAAATTTCTTATCAGAGGGATGAAGAATTAATGATACATATTAAAATTTTTTTTTAATTTACAAACATTTTATCGAGGGTATTTTATTTAAAAAAAAAAGATTAAAGAAGAATAGTTGGAAAGATCTAATCGTTTAAATCTACGCCCCGCCCCCCAAAGTGTACTTTTACTTTTGCCAAAATATGTGCATACTAATGTGTTTCTAGGGTAATCCGAAAATAAAATTTAAAAAACTCTATAACTCAATATTAAGAAATTAAAAAAAGAATTGGAAGCGATAATCGTATCTGAATCGAGAATCGTGCCATCATTATAATGTATTAAATCTTTGTCTGTTTTTCGTTATTCAATGTACTTTTGTGATTATAACATCTCCTTTTGAATTCAAGGTCAGTTTCTCCTATATCGTATTTTTTACTATTCGAGTTTTCTTGTCAGAAATTTAATATTTTCTTATTTTGGTGTTTTTTTTGCAGGTGTCCATTGAGTCTCGGACTCAGGCCTCTCATTACGAGACCATAAGTGTGGTCCCCCACCAAAGGATATTTTCTGACTTGTACTTTGACTTAGAGAAGGAGCACCTTTACGTCATGACTCCTCATAAGGTAAGTTTTCCTTTGCAAACTCCCTTTTTTATGGAGACTGTACAATATAGTTTTGTCGTGCGTCGAAATGCACCAAAATCCTCTACACCAAAATCCTCTACACCAAAATCCTCTACACCAAAATCCTCTACACCAAAATCCTCTACACCAAAATCCTCTCCACCAAAATCCTCTACACCAAAATCCTCTCCACCAAAATCCTCTACACCAAAATCCTCTACACCAAAATCCTCTACACCCAAATCCTCTACACCCAAATCCTCTACACCCAAATCCTCTACACCAAAATCCTCTACACCAAAATCCTCTCCACCAAAATCCTCTCCACCAAAATCCTCTCCACCAAAATCCTCTACACCAAAATCCTCTACACCAAAATCCTCTACACCAAAATCCTCTACACCCAAATCCTCTACACCCAAATCCTCTACACCAAAATCCTCTACACCAAAATCCTCTCCACCAAAATCCTCTCCACCAAAATCCTCTCCACCAAAATCCTCTACACCAAAATCCTCTACACCAAAATCCTCTACACCCAAATCCTCTACACCCAAATCCTCTACACCCAAATCCTCTACACCAAAATCCTCTCCACCAAAATCCTCTCCACCAAAATCCTCTCCACCAAAATCCTCTCCACCAAAATCCTCTCCACCAAAATCCTCTACACCAAAATCCTCTCCACCAAAATCCTCTCCACCAAAATCCTCTACACCAAAATCCTCTCCACCAAAATCCTCTCCACCAAAATCCTCTCCACCAAAATCCTCTCCACCAAAATCCTCTCCACCAAAATCCTCTCCACCAAAATCCTCTCCACCAAAATCCTCTACACCAAAATCCTCTCCACCAAAATCCTCTCCACCAAAATCCTCTCCACCAAAATCCTCTCCACCAAAATCCTCTCCACCCAAATCCTCTCCACCAAAATCCTCTCCACCAAAATCCTCTCCACCAAAATCCTCTCCACCAAAATCCTCTCCACCAAAATCCTCTCCACCAAAATCCTCTCCACCAAAATCCTCTCCACCAAAATCCTCTCCACCAAAATCCTCTCCACCCAAATCCTCTACACCCAAATCCTCTACACCCAAATCCTCTACACCCAAATCCTCTACACCCAAATCCTCTACACCAAAATCCTCTCCACCAAAATCCTCTCCACCAAAATCCTCTCCACCAAAATCCTCTCCACCAAAATCCGCTACACCCAAATCCTCTACACCCAAATCCTCTACACCCAAATCCTCTACACCCAAATCCTCTACACCCAAATCCTCTACACCCAAATCCTCTACACCCAAATCCTCTACACCCAAATCCTCTACACCCAAATCCTCTACACCAAAATCCTCTACACCAAAATCCTCTACACAAACGTCACAACACGACGCTTAGTTACTTGAAGTTCTGTCTTTTTGTTACAAAAATATCATTTTTCCGAAAGGCGCAACGGATAAAAGTGCTAAGTATTAATAGTACGGGCGATACTAAGAATAGAATCTCGAATTATATGAGGCTTCTACCCGGTCATGGCTGACAAAACAAAAGCAAGCTACCCCCGTCGATTAAAAAAAAAATGGTTATGTTCGAAAATTCCGTGCAGATTTCTCGAGTTCGCCTGAAGGAGGTTACATCGGCCGAAACGTTGAGAATAACATCCAAGATGAGAATAGTAGTTCAAATAATACAAATTATCAATCCTCATCTAAAAAATTTCGAAACCTAACTTTAAAAAGAATGTTATACCTTCACCCACCCCACCCGACTGTCAGCATTTTCTACTGAAGTTGTGAGGGGGGAGAGGGGGGTCAACTAATTTTATTTTTTATACAAGTGGTCATTTTCTTTTGAAAAATTAAGATTTTCAAAAATCTATTTCTTTGGCTTTAAATTTTTTTTGGCTCCAGGAACCACGCGATGCGAGCAAAAATTAATTAAAATACTTGCAATGACATCCAACCATCCCGACTATTTTCATACTTTTATTTTTTTACTTTGTTTGTTTTTCGAAAATCTTAAACTTAAGCGTTCGTTGAAACAAGAAATTGTAAAATCTCTTGCGGAAAAAGATGAAAATTGATGCTAGTCCATTAACACCTGTGAGTATAGCCGTGAAAATGCTATTTAAAACATTAGCATAACGGACCAACGAAAATGTTATTTTAGATTTTAATGTGACAGACCAACGAAAATGTTATTTTAGATTTTAATGTGACAGACCAACGAAAATGTTATTTTAGATTTGAATGTGACAGACCAACGAAAATGTTCTTTTAGATTTGAATGTGACAGACCAACGAAAATGTTATTTTAGATTTTAATGTGACAGACCAACGAAAATGTTATTTTAAATTTTAATGTGACAGACCAACGAAAATGTTATTTTAGATTTTAATGTGACAGACCAACGAAAATGCTATTTTAGATGTTAATGTGACAGACAAACGAAAATGTTATTTTAAATTTTAATGTGACAGACTAACGAAAATTTTATTTTAGATTTTAATGTGACAGACCAACGAAAATGATATTTTAAATTTTAATGTGACAGACCAACGAAAATGATATTTTAGATTTTAACGTGACAGACCATCGAAAATGCTATTTTAAATTTAAGCGTGTTCGACCAAGGGAAATATAATTTGACTTACCAACAAAAATCCTATTTCAAAATGAAGCCTCACTGACCATCGAAAATGTTATTTAAAATTCAATAATAAACCGAGGAATTTCAAATTGAAATATAACAGACCAAGGAATAGGCTTTTCGAAACTTCAGCATGACAGACGAACAAAAATTCAATAAAAAAACGACAATGCTATTTCAGACATTAGCGTGACGAACCAACGAAAATGCTATTTCAAACAAAAACATGACACTTCAACCAAAATGGTAATGGAAGATTTGGCGTGACAGACCAACGAAAATGCTATTTTAGTTTTTCATGTGACAGACTAACGAAAATGCTATTTTAGTTTTTCATGTGACAGACTAACGAAAATGCTATTTTAGTTTTTCATGTGACAGACTAACGAAAATGCTATTTTAGTTTTTCATGTGACAGACTAACGAAAATGCTATTTTAGTTTTTCATGTGACAGACTAACGAAAATGCTATTTTAGTTTTTCATGTGACAGACCAACGAAAATGCTATTTTAGTTTTTCATGTGACAGACTAACGAAAATGCTATTTTAGTTTTTCATGTGACAGACTAACGAAAATGCTATTTTAGTTTTTCATGTGACAGACTAACGAAAATGCTATTTTAGTTTTTCATGTGACAGACTAACGAAAATGCTATTTTAGTTTTTCATGTGACAGACTAACGAAAATGCTATTTTAGTTTTTCATGTGACAGACTAACGAAAATGCTATTTTAGTTTTTCATGTCACAGACTAACGAAAATGCTATTTTAGTTTTTCATATGACAGACTAACGAAAATGCTATTTTAGTTTTTCATGTGACAGACTAACGAAAATGCTATTTTTAGTTTTTCATGTGACAGACTAAGGAAAATGCTATTTTTAGTTTTTCATGTGACAGACTAACGAAAATGCTATTTTAGTTTTTCATGTGACAGACTAACGAAAATGCTATTTTAGTTTTTCATGTGACAGACTAACGAAAATGCTATTTTAGTGTTTCATGTGACAGACCAACGAAAATGCTATTTTAGTTTTTCATGTGACAGACTAACGAAAATGCTATTTTAGTTTTTCATGTGACAGACTAACGAAAATGCTATTTTAGTTTTTCATGTGACAGACTAACGAAAATGCTATTTTAGTTTTTCATGTGACAGACTAACGAAAATGCTATTTTAGTTTTTCATGTGACAGACTAACGAAAATGCTATTTTAGTTTTTCATGTGACAGACTAACGAAAATGCTATTTTAGTTTTTCATGTGACAGACTAACGAAAATGCTATTTTAGTTTTTCATGTGACAGACTAACGAAAATGCTATTTTAGTTTTTCATGTGACAGACTAACGAAAATGCTATTTTAGTTTTTCATGTGACAGACTAACGAAAATGCTATTTTAGTTTTTCATGTGACAGACTAACGAAAATGCTATTTTAGTTTTTCATGTGACAGACTAACGAAAATGTTATTTCAAAGTAAAACATGATAACTTAATGAAGATGTAATTTCAAACTGATGCCTGACAGACCATCATAAATGCTATTTCAAACTTAAGTGCAACAGTCCAACTGCCGGACAGACGGACGGACGGACAAAGTCCCCAGCAGAAATGCAAAGAGAACTCTTTTAAAATTGTAAAATGACTTGCCGAAAGAATAAAGACAACTCACCTCGCCCAAAGATAGGAATTAAAAATGGTGACCGTTTTCTTAAGATTAATTAACCCCCCTTGAAAAGATGAACAATTAAAAAGAATAACAAATAAATGCAACCAAAATGACTGCCCGAAGTATCGAAGGTAAAATTAGATCTTTTTTTTTCAATTTAAACAAAAAAAATAAAAATAATTTTACACTTTTTATTTTATATTTTTATACTTTTTACTTTTTTATATTTGACTTTTTTGTTAATATTTTTATACTTTTTACTTTTTTTATATTTGACTTTTTTGTTAATATTTTTAATTTAGTTTTTTTTAAGTTTCTTTTTTTAATTTACTTTTTTACTGTAATTTCTTAAGATCGTCTCTATATCTCAGTTATCGCTTATATATATATATATATATATATATATATATATATATATATATATATATATATATATATATATATATATATATATATATATGGCACAATCACGTTGACACACCGGTTCCCGTTAGATCACCGAAGTTAAGCGGCGTCGAGCCTGGCCAGTACTAAATGGGTGACCATTTGGGAATACCAGGTGCTGCATAGCTCGGCATTATTTCCAGTCGTCTTGTATTACTACTTGCCATTGGAATCAAGCAATGCCGACTCAGGAGAGCGGTTGTTGGAAATTGCGCAACCCTTTCAATTACAAATTCACGCGCGGGGCACTCATACGTCGAAATCGAGTACATCATATATATATATATATCTTTCTCCCTCTCACCCTTTTCCTTTCTCCCTCTCACCCTTTTCCTTTCTCCCTCTCACCCTTTTCCTTTCTCCCTCTCTCTCCTTTTTCTTTCTTACTTGTTCCCCCTTTTTATTTCTCACTTGTTCCCCCTTTTTATTTCCCTTTTTTCTCCGCTGCTTCTATCTATCTATCCATCCCGCCTCTATCTATCTATCTATCTATCTGTCTGTCTCTCTATCTATCTCACTCTATCTATCTCTATCTCACTATCTATCTATCTATCTATCTACCTATCTCATTCTATCTGTCTATCTATCTATCTGTCTGTCTATCTATCTATCTGTCTGTCTATCTATCTATCTGTCTGTCTATCTATCTGTCTGTCTATCTATCTGTCTGTCTATCTATCTGTCTGTCTATCTATCTGTCTGTCTGTCTATCTATCTATCTATCTATCTATCTGTCTGTCTATCTATCTATCTGTCTATCTATCTGTCTGTCTGTCTGTCTATCTGTCTGTCTGTCTGTCTATCTATCTATCTGTCTGTCTATCTATCTGTCTGTCTATCTATCTATCTATCTGTCTGTCTATCTATCTATATGTCTGTCTGTCTATCTATCTATCTATCTCCTTGTATATATCTCCCCCCTCTCTTATACGGTACAAATAAACCTCAGTCTGTCTATCAAGTTTTAGTAACGAATGTCCAGCAATCTTTGTTTTATCTAAAACCTTAATCTATAAACGAACAAGATCCTCAAAGTTTTAGTATTAAACAGATTTTCGTGGTCACTCTTCAGTTTAGAAGATCATTTTCCTCGATAATCGCGCTGATTAAATTGACGCATCCAAAGAATACCCATTTATGTTTCTGTCTGCAGGGTTTAAATGAAAAATATGTCAATTTTATGGGAGAATGTGTGTGGGGGGGGGGTAGGGGTGTAGAGGGGGGGGGGGTGGCTTAATTACCGAGCAGTTGAACTGGTGTTTATTTTAAAATAATTCACGACGACGCGAATTCTTCTGCGGGGCATACAATTAAAAATGGTGGAATAACCATTTCCTGTAAACAGTGTATTTGGGTGCAGAGCTGATGAAGCGTCGTCGCCTTTACGCACAAAAATGCTAACCGTTCATTTTAATTTACGAAATGTCAGTCTAAAATATAAAGTAATCTTCTTAGATTTTAGAAGTTAGAAGTAAGTAACATTCCATATCGATATTTGATTCTTACTAGCCAATGTCATTTGTACTTGTACCATGTTATTACTAGTCACGGATTATCCATTATATATATATATATATATATATATAATTAGGAGAGGTAGTTTGCTTGAAGCGTTGTGTGTAATACGTATATAGAGGAGTATTAGAAGGCTATCACAATGCCAGAAATGGAAATATGTCGGCGTTGAGAAGGAAGAAAAAAAACAAGTGATTTTAATATATTTTTTCAAAACAAAAAAAAGTTTTTGAAAAAATATAATTAAAATCACTTGTTTTTGTCTTACTTCTCAACGCCGACATATTTCCATTTCTTGCATTGTGATAGCCTTCTAATACCTCTCTATCTATCTATCTATATATATATATATCTATATATATATATATATATATCTATATATATATATATATATATATATATATATAAATAATTTTATAGGGAATGTATATTTTTTTATTTTTTTACTCCTTATAATATCTGTAAATTTCGAACATGAAACATTATGTTAATAAATATGTATTTATATTCTATATATATATATATATATATATATATATATATATATATATATATATATAAAGTTAGTTGGAGAGAACCCCAGCTGAATGCTTGATTATTCAGAAAAATTTAAAAATAAGAGCGTAATATTTATTCATATATGTAATTACAGAAGATTAAGACAACATTGGTACCGTCGGTTTCAAATCCAAAAATGTGGCCAATAGTTGGTCTCAAATGCCGGATTCACTTCAGCCTCTGTTTGTCTACGAGATAGAGACATAAACAGAGGCTGAAGAGAGTCCGGCATAGGAGACCAACTATAGGCACTCTTTGTACGGATTTGAAACCGATGTTGTTCCGATCTTCTGTAACATATATATATATATATATATATATATATATATATATATATATTACTAAAAGGCAAATAGGATTTTTTTCTTTACGGCCACATTCAAAAGATGAATAAATTTGTATCGAAATTACCAAAATGTTAGTGTTTATCTATACGAATAAATAAGAAAGATTTTGTTTCGTGTTTACAACAAAGTTATGAATCAAATGTTTATTATTTTGAATTAATATTTCAAGTAGCGGATTTTGCGAAGCGTTTGCGAGCCGGCAAAGTCGACTAGTTTTGTATAAATAGATTTGCACATTTCTGTTGAAAAAGTAGTAAATCATATTCGGCGATTAAGAAAATAGGGGCAAAAAACAAAAAGACAACGAATAACTGTTACCAAACGCAAGAACATTTATTTTTTTACTGAACTTTATCATTTGCACGTTTGTTTACTGATTGCACGATTAATAATCTATGCATTTGTTATCGTCACTTATATTTAGCCAAGCCTTGCTTTTCAAGATAACGGTCAATTTTGCCGAGACTTGCTCGCTAATTTCAGTTTTAAAAATGTGGTAAAAAAAAAAAATTAAGGCGATTAGTGGAACCGTAAGCCTAAGTCCGAGTGTGCTTACCAATCGGATAAGGCTAAGCATTTTTTTCCCGAATTTTTTAAGACTGAAATTCGCGAGCAATTAATCGAAAAATTGTAGTCGATCTTGAAAAATACGCTGGCTTGGCCAAGTAAAAGTGACGCTAACAAATGCATAGATACCAAAACTTACAATCAGTTAACGCACATGGAAATTATATAGATAAGTAGAAAATAAATTTTCTTGCGTTTGGTAAAAGTTATTTATCTTTTTTCTTTTCAACTCTTTTTAGATTAACACTTGCACACTTGCCTCGCATTCAATTTTGCAATTTAACAAAAAAAAAAGTGACGCAATGGCAATCTAAACTTCAAGCAGAATTCCTGTTCCTCAAATGCTGAAATAACATTTAAGCGATTTTCTGGTACCAACGCTTTCTTTTTTCTTCTCTGCTCTCTCTCTCTCAGGAAACACGACCCCTGCTTTCAAGTTGCCCTTTTATTTAAGTCAGTTGGTCTCCAGACGTGCAAATTGATGTGCCAAGTTTGAGTACGTGTTCCTTGCCTAGGCATGGTGCACGCCGACCTAAGGTCTTATCAGACCCCACCCCAGATAGCAAAGTCTCTTAGCTAGTAGCACGAATGAGCTCTGCCCCGTCGGAACTGACTCGCTTGTTTTCGGCTCTTGAAACAAACCGGAAAACAGTGAGGAACTCACACTTAGATAGATTTGGGAGGGCCTTACTAACAAAAAAAAATTTTTTTTTCCTACCCCACACCCAGCCAATGAATTTTGTACACCCACTTATTTGTAAATAAAAAAACGTCATAACAAATTGGGTTTAATATTAGGTAGCCTGCCCAAAGAGTGAATGCGGTATTTTGGTGACTGGAACTAATTTAGAGAATAAGACCAAGAGAATGACACACGACCCCCCCACCCCCACCCAACCCAACTCTGGCCTTGTGCCACATCTTTTGTAATTTTCCATTTTTTACTTCAAAGAAATGTATCATCCAAAAAGATAAATAAATCCTCGGCCTTTGGCTGGGATCAAAGTGTAGTATCTGTTCTGATGGATACTACACTCCATAAACCGGTATTGTCTTGTCCTTCGGGGCTTGATTTACGCCGGTCTATGGGTTTTTCCTGTGCAGTTCTAGGAGGTCCACCCTCCCAGGCTTTGCCTCCCCTCTTTGCGGAGGAGTAAGTTTATTGCTTACTGCCTGAGGCGCCCATACCGGGGAATGCCGACGGGGCTGCACAGGCATTTTTTGTAGGCCAGAGTGCTCAAATTCTCTGGCGCTGGCTTTTCTAAATCCCACTTTCCGACCTTGTCACATCTTATCGCTGTAGGAGGTAGATAAATAATTAGTTATTCACGTATGCAAATCGGTCCAAACTATAAAAATCTACCATTATGAATAGAAGCCTCTCTTTTTTTTTTCTTCTGGTTGATGGGCACACACGACATGCCGAACACCTCATTCGCTTTTCAGCTGGTAAGGTTTCGTGGCAAACGTTAAGTTTAGAAACGGGTTAAGATTTTTCAAACAGGCGACTGAAAATTTTGTATACGCGATAACAATTTCTTTTTGAAAGATTGACATGCTGAACGTTTTTGACTTGAATCTATTTTGTATTACGCATGAAATCTGAGGAAAAACCTTTTAAGTTAGTAAATATGCTAGTATTATCGGCTTATTTCCTAGATGACGCAATACTTGATAATACATGAGCTTACTTTCAATATGGCGTCCTAATTTAAAAAGTGTTAATCTGTTTTCTTATTCTATTAATACGTAATACTAAATTGATTTTAACTCCAAAACATTCAGCATGTCATGATCTTGTTTTTTTTAATCTCCTATACACAATTTCATATTGCGTTTTCGCAACTAATTTTAACAGCAAATAGGAATAAAGCGAAGAAGGCATAATACCTGTACACCAACTACTAAGTGGGATAAAATTAACACTAATTCTAACACCAACTATTTAGTGGGATAAAATTAACCCTAATTCTAACACCAACTATTTAGTGGGATAAAATTAACCCTAATTTTAACACCAACTATTTAGTGGGACAAAATTAACCCTAATTCTAACACCAACTATTTAGTGGGATAAAATTAACCCTAATTCTAACACCAACTATTTAGTGGGATAAAATTAACCCTAATTCTAACACCAACTATTTAGTGGGATAAAATTAACCCTAATTCTAACACCAACTATTTAGTGGGATAAAATTAACCCTAATTCTAACACCAACTATTTAGTGGGACAAAATTAACCCTAATTCTAACACCAACAATTTAGTGGGATAAAATTAACCCTAATTCTAACACCAACTATTTAGTGGGACAAAATTAACCCTAATTCTAACACCAACTATTTAGTGGGACAAAATTACCCTAATTCTTACACCAACTACTTAGTGGGATAAAATTAACCCTAATTCTGACACCAACTACTTAGTGGGATAAAATTAACCCTAATTCTAACACCAACTACTTAGTGGGATAAAATTAACCCTAATTCTAACACCAACTACTTAGTGGGATAAAATTAACCCTCATTCTAACACCAACTATTTAGTGGGATAAAATTAACCCTAATTCTAACACCAACTATTTAGTGGGATAAAATAAACCCTAATTCTAACACCAACAATTTAGTGGGATAAAATTAACCCTAATTCTAACACCAACTATTTAGTGGGATAAAATTTACCATAATCTTAACACCAACTATTTAGTGGGATAAAGTTACCCCTAATTCTAACACCAACAATTTAGTGGGATAAAATTAACACTAATTCTAACACCAACTATTTGGTGGGATAAAAGTAACCCTAATTTTAACACCAACTATTTAGTGGGATAAAATTAACCCTAATTCTAACACCAACTACTTAGTGGGATAAAATTAACCCTAATTCTAACACCAACAATTTAGTGGGATAAAATTAACCCTAATTCTAACACCAACAGTTTAGTGGGATAAAATTAACCCTAATTCTAACACAAACTACTTAGTGGAATAAAATTAACCATAAGCATAACACCAACTATTTAGTGGGATAAAATTAACCCTAATTCTAACACCAACTATTTAGTGGAATAAAATTAACCCTAATTCTAACACCAACTACTTAGTGGGATAAAATTAACCCTAATTCTAACACCAACTACTTAGTGGGATAAAATTAACCCTAATTCTAACACCAACAATTTAGTGGGATAAAATTAACCCTAATTCTAACACCAACTATTTAGTGGGATAAAATTAACCCTAATTCTAACACCAACTATTTAGTAGGATAAAATTACCCTAATTCTAACACCAACTACTTAGTGGGATAAAATTAATTCTAATTCTAACACCAACTACTTAGTGGAATAAAAATAACCATAATTCTAACACCAACAATTTAGTGGGATAAAATTAACCCTAATTCTAACACCAACTATTTATTGGGACAAAATTAACCCTAATTCTAACACCAACTATTTAGTGGGATAAAATTAACCCTAATTCTAACACCAACTATTTAGTGGGATAAAATTAACCCTAATTCTAACACCAACTACTTAGTGGGATAAAATTAACCCTAATTCTAACACCAACTATTTAGTGGGACAAAATTAACCCTAATTCTAACACCAACTATTTAGTGGGATAAAATTAATTCTAACACCAACAATTTAGTGGGATAAAATTAACCCTAATTCTAACACCAACTATTTAGTGGTGTTAGAATTAGGGTTAATTGTATATTAACCCTAATTCTAACACCAACTATTTAGTGGGATAAAATTAATTCTAATTCTAACACCAACTACTTAGTGGAATAAAAATAACCATAAGCATAACACCAACTATTTAGTGAGATAAAATTAACCCTAACCCTAACCCTTACCCTAACCATACTCTAACACCAACTACATAGGGAGATAAAATTAATAGTCACGACGAACCGAGACGGAACGTATTTGACTTGGTAGTTTATTAGCGAGCGAAATTGATCCGGCTCGATGGGAAATCCGACGGCTATTAATGACTTTGGATCAATTTCATAGCTAATTATGCGGCAGCAACGGATCGGATTATTCCAAGCACGATGGCCGATGAAGGGGAGGTAACTCTAATCGTAGTTGAGGTGGAAAGAAAGAAAAAGAAAGGAGACGATGAAGAAGAAGTCTGTATATTTCCAGACGAATCGAACTGAAGAGGGTGATCATTGGCGGTGAATTATTGAGTATAAAGAAGTCGTATCGTTGTTGTATCGACACATTTCACTAATGAGATGGATTTAATCTGTCGTGTCCGGGGTTGGTCGACGGGGATCCGCGTAGGTAGCAAATTGAGCAGAAAATTTAATGGGAAGGTTTTCCGCTGCGAAAAGGTTGGGGATGCCAACCCAGTTCTGTTTATTTATTTTATTTTAATTTAATTTTCACCTTCGTTGAACTTCGTGTCTTTCATAATTAGGGGGTTAACTTTTATTGCTAAAAGGGGTTAAGAATATTGGCTAAAAAATAATTAAGGGCTCTTATTATTATTATTATTATTATTATTATTATTATTATTATTATTATTATTTATGTTAATTAAACTCGCACTGATCTTTTAATTAGGCATCACAAACCAGCTTAGAATTTAGATTTTAAAATAGGTACACACAGTGAAATTCACTTCAATTTCAACTTGTGATATTTCGTTTATTTTTATTCTTTTCGTATTTTGATAAAATTTAGATGTACACAAAATTGTTATATTTCCGTTTATAAATGTACAATTTCTTTCTCTTGTATCAAATTTTATTTTTATTTATCTATCATTTTTTTTCGATGCTACTTCCGGTTAAGTAACTATTTTGGGGTGACTAGCGAGTCATGTTTTTCTTTTTTTCTTTTAATCGATTTACTATTAAAAGAAAAATCTAGCTTCATCTCTACTGTGCTATGAATCATATCAAGAAGATTCAATGTGTTAGCTATTGAAATGCCTGTTTTTATGCCCCGCTTTTCGTTTTCGATCGTTTTTTTTTATTTTCTTACGTTTTAATATTTAATTTCTACCCTTCTTGTTAAAAAGCAAAGATGCCCTTAATCTCATTCGTTTTCTGTCTGGTTTTCATTTAAACCCCCTGTACTTCTTTGTGTAAGTAGGTATCACAAACCAGCACAGAGTTCAGATTGAGAAAATGGATAAATATAATGAAACTCCCTTCAATTTCAACTTGCGATATCTCGTTTATTTTTTTAGGGTTATTTTGAAAAGAAATTAGATTCGGTCCCAAAATAGGTGATAATTATATTTATATGCAAAACTGATCCCCACCCTAAGGTTTAAGGATTTGTTTTAATTTTTATTTTTCAACCTTCAACGTTTTCAGGCTGTTTACATGTAATCAAATTTTTTTTAAAAGTACAACATCGACATATCTGAACTCCACACCCTTTCATGTAGAGCGCCGGCAGATGAGTATTTACTCCTCTCCAGGAGTTAGGCACAAGGCCAGTTGTATCTTACTCCCACAAGGTAAGATGTGACCCAAGGTCGGGTCGGGAAAGTGGAGCTTGAAAAGCCAGCGTCCGAGAAGTGAGCACTCTGGCCATTAAAAATTGCCTGGGCAGCCCCGTCGGCATTCCCTGGTAGGAGCGTCTCAGGCAGTAAGCAATAAACGTACTCCTCCCCAAAGAGGGGAGGCAAAGCCTGGGAGTATGAACCTCCTAGAACTGCACATGACAAACCCACAGACCGGCGTAAATCAAGCCCCGAAGGACAATACAATACCAGTCTATGGGGTGCAGTATCCATAGGAACAGATACTACACTTTGATCTCGACCAAGACATCGCTGGGTTCCCGTCGATCGGGGGGATGGCAAACAGCCTGATGGCCTGACAGCGTTTTTCATTGCAAACGGCAAGTCACTTATGAGATGCGACTTGTTCGACACTTTTGCTCCCTCGTCAGTAAAAGACTTGGCAACAAACCCTGGACATGCAGCAACATTAGCAGATAGCCGCAATCAATGAAAATATGGCGGTCTTCTCGACAAATTTATGTTCCAACCGATCGCCATTTCGACGAGTGGAGCGATCGACCCGACACGCGTGACTTCAACAGATTTGGTCTGTTAATGACACACTACACCGAGGAACATCGTGAATTATCTTCGCTTCACGATCGTCTTACTATCGCCACTATCCGTAGAAGCATCTTAGTTTGCTCTGTGTATGCCAAGCCAGTAGGTCATCCGATGAAACTTCCTGATATTTGGATATTGGTTTTAATAATTAATTATTATTGGTTGTTTATTTATTGAATAAATGGTTTAATTGTTTTGGGACTTCATCCATTTTAAAGTGTTATGGTGCCGTACCTATATGACGAACATTTGGACTCGTCCATTCCTAATAAAAGACTGGAAGCATTTAGGCTTCTCGTATTTGGAATCAACTCCAAGATCAAAGTGTAGTATCTGTTCCGATGGATACTGCACCCCATAGACTGGTATTGTCTTGGCCTTCGGGGCTTGATTTACGCCGGTCTATGAGTCAGTCCTGTGCAGTTCTAGGAGGTTCACCCTCCCAGGCTTTGCCTTCTCACCCTTTGAGAAGGGGTTAGTTTATTGCTAATCGCCTGAGGCGCCCCTACCGGGGAATGCCGACGGGGCTGCCCAGGCAATTTTTTATGGTCCTAAGTACTCTTCCTCTAGAGTGCTGACTTATCAACTCCCACTTTCCGACCTTGTGTCACATTTTACTCCGTGGGAAGTAGATAGATAGGATCAACTCCAGTCTATCCTGGCAGTCAGGACTGATATACCATTTTTCTTGTTACATGTCTTAGTTTGGGCCTTTAAACAGGGTCACAACATAAAGTAAATATATATTATATTTTATTCTTGATATTAGTAAAAAAAAAAGTACAATTATTTCTCTTGTAGCATTATTAATAGTTATTATTAATAGTTATTATTAATAGTTATTATTAATGGTTATTATTAATAGTTATTATTAATGGTTATTATTAATGGTTATTATTAATAGTTTTTATTAATAGTTTTTATTAATAGTTTTTATTAATAGTTTTTATTAATAGTTATTATTAATAGTTTTTATTAATAGTTTTTATTAATAGTTATTTTTAATAGTTATTATTAATAGTTTTTTTTAATTTTTTTTTATTAATAGTTATTATTAATAGTTATTATTAATAGTTATTATTAATAGTTATTAATTTTTTTTTTTTTTTTTTTTTTTTTTTTTTCGAGTTTACTTCAAGTTAGTTTACTATTTTTCAGTGACGGGCGATTTATTTTTTTTAATGTTGGTGTTTTTAAAATTGGATTTGCGTTATATTGTGTGTGTCCATGCATATAAAGATAGCTCTATCTTCAAGGAGAAGGGTAACTCGTCAATAGGGTGGGTTTAATATAAGGTATTATGTTGTCTTTCACCAAAAAATCTCAAGTTAAAAACTTCAGTGAAAGAAATTTTTTCCCGATTATTAAATGTCATTATCGTCTGCTTTTACATGGTTCAATTATAAGTTGTTTTTTTATTTACTATCAAAAAGAAAATCAAACTTCATCTATACTGTGTTATGAACCATATTAAGAAGATTCAATGTGTTAGCTGTTGAAATTTTCAGGCTACTTCAAGTTTGGTTACTATTTACTGTTTTCATGACCGGTTTTTAGTATTTTCTCATTTTTACATTTTAAATTTCTACCTTTTTTTAGACATACCATCTTGTTAAACAGCAAAGATTTTCTTAATCTGTGCATAGCATTTATCTCCCCCCCCCGTCTCTATTTGTGCAAAATCACACCCCTTCACTGTACAGTTTCCCAGATAGCGGAGGTTTTTCTACTCTACTAGCCTCTTTCCTCGAACCGCTTGACTTTGGACTTCCCTCCCTGCTCCTTGTTTCCCCGACTGTACTTACATGCAGAATTTTAAATGATGTGATTTAATGTGAACATGCATCTCTCTGCACAACTCCCCACTGAGGGTGCCTCTATAAATCTGGCCCCTAATTCACAATAACACTTACATCTCAGTAGCAGTGTGGTTTGTTTGGGGGTGAATTGAAGTTTTAAAAACAAAGTAGGTATAAAAAAACAGCCTAGTTTAGAGTGCGAAAATGGAAAAATATACTGAAAATACCTTTAATTCATTTTCTTTATGGAAATCGCTCCAGACAAGGCATGAAGCCACTTGATGTAAGGAGCTAACAAGAACGAAAGATGATTATCGCAAAGTCAGGAGATGCCTATTGGCCTTAGTATTGAAAACACCACGGTTATAGGTAGGAGGAAAACAGTCAGCATGAAGAGAATTCCACAAGCCTGCAGTTATTAAAAATAAGCTACTGGAATAGGAAGCTGTATTATAAAGAGGTATAAAAACAGCAAATTCGCGAAGACCACTAGACCAACGAGTCAACAGAGCTGAAACAAAGGAAGCATGAGTTAGATCAGACAATTCTGAAGAACACATGCCATAATAGTATTTATAGAAAAGACTGAGACTAGCCACATCACGTGTGTGGGAGAGAGGGTGGGGAGAAGAAAGGGTGGGGGCCAAGCAAATTATAGATATGCTTCAGAACTTTATCAAGAACCCTAAAATGGGATAAAGATTCACCAGTCCAAATATGACAACAGTACTTCATACATGGTCTGATTGTAGATTTATAGAGATAGAGAATAACCTCGGGTGTGAGCAAGTGTTTGGAGCAATAGAGAGAACCGACTTTACGAGAAGCAGATTGCTTGCTTGCTCATTTTTGATGGTGGGTGTGTTATAGTTCTAATGGATACTTCTGAAGACTATGGAATTCTGTTCAAATCCTATCAGATGTAGTGAGGTTCTTCTTTACTTACCTCCGCACGAGGCCAGAGTTAGACCCAAAGGACACTCTGGAGTGGAACAAAAATTTAAATTGCCTCAGTCTAGAAGGATTTCTCCTATACCAATCGAGGATAAAAAAAATATGAAGTGTAGTATCGAAACAGATGAGGTAAAAGGAAGCCGGTACGTTTCCAAATGGATCGAACCGAGATGGTTGATGATTGGCGGTGAATTATCGACCATAAAGGAGTCGCGCCTTTGTCGCATCGGCACGTTTCGCTAACGAGATGGATTTAATCTGTCGTTCCTGGGGTTTGGGAGGGGAGGGGGGAGGCACTGCTTAAGCAACAAATTGAGCAGAAAATTTAATGGGAGTTCTTCGCGCAAAGGTTGGGAACACCATCCCAGATTTATTTATTTTATTTCAACTTCGCTGGCCTTAAAGTGTTTTGTAATTGGTGGATTAATTTTAGTGGTTGAAGTGGTTAAGAATATTGGCTTAAAAATAATTAACCGCGTCTTAGATTTCCTGCCCCCCCCCACACCCCTAAGTTTTCTCTATGAGTGAACTCAGTACACCCGTTTAATTTACTTCCTTCCCACGGCAGGAAAATGTGGCACAAGGTCGGAAAAAAATCAGCGCTCCAGGGGGTGGACCTCCTAGGACTACCTAAAACATAATACCTCAATCCGACAAATTAAGGCCACCGGAATGGCCAGTATCTGTCGGACTGATTGGCGAAAACGTATTCTCGACTTATATTTAGGCGGTACAATCAGCATCCAACCCTTTTTTTTTATCTTTTTTACCCCAAACACGGCTGGCCGCCACTGTAGACATAAGGGGCTCCTGAGAACTGAGGTGAAAGTTTTAGGGGTCATCCTAAATTGGGAGCTGTACAGAGAGTCGCAGACTGAATCATTTTGGAGTACAAACACAACGGTGAAAGGCAGCACGGACGATATTTCGTGAGCTGTTGCGTCTGAGAGAATCGCGATTCCACCTGGCGGCACCAACGACGAATTAATGATTGAATTATCCATTACAGAGGATGCAGTTGAAAACAAAATACTATGCTAAGATCAAACACAAATGTTCTCCAGTAAAATTGTACGACGACTCCAATGGTTGTATCAATTTTGTGTAACAGTATTTTTTTTTTTTTTTTTTACAATAATAGCGTGGGGTTTGTGTTCGCGCTGAACATCCATAAACAGCAAAAACAATGCTTTATTTTATTTTTAAAATGAAATAAATAAGACTAGTCTCTCGGGGCCCAGACAGTTTGTTATATATATATATATATATATAAGTAATCGAACAAAAGATATAAGCGTCAACTAATATCTTATAATTAGTACTTTGCTTAAACTTTGAATTTAGAATTTTAATAAAATTTGATTGACACCTTATTTTATTATTTCATTTTATATTATAATATATATATATATATAAAGTCAGGTTCATATTATATTCCAATAACAATGTTTCTATTTTATCATTATTTTTATTTTTTCACATTTCCAAAAAACATAGCATTTCTGTGAGATATATTTTTTACGGCCCGTTTCATTTGTCTTGTGCCAAACAACATTTTTATGTCAATATCGTCTCTGCAACATTACACAATCATCAGAAAAAATTCACAAAGAATAAAAAGTTCTTGGATTAAAGTATCTTGAAAAAACCTACACTATACAGTGGTTCATTTTTGGGTGAAAACAAACAAAAAACAAAGAAAAGAGCAAACTCACACGTAGGGGAACCCACTAATACGCCATTTTTTATTTTTCGATTTATATATATATATATATATATATATATATATATAGATAGATAGATAGATATATATGTGTGTGTGTGTGTGAACGTTTGTTTGTGTTGCTGTTGTAGAAATCGATATGTTTATATCCAGGGTAAGTTGTATAGCAGCTATTCATGAATAACCGCCTTCAAAACAAAGTGGGGAGTGTCTTCTTCTCTTCCCTACAGCCTCTTTCTCACAGACAAAAACGTTGCTAGTCTTTCTCTACTCTATCGTTATTTTCATGGTAGGTTCTCGACTGAGCTCCAATCTATGACCCCCGTAAAACGTTTACAACAAGAACTCGTCGAGCTACAACCACTGTAAATAATTTCCCTTTCTCTCTCTGTCTACCTAAAACTAAACGGAACATCCATGAGCAAAGTTTCTTTCCAAGAACTATCAGTCTGTGGAACACGATACAACGGCGCTGCTTCCTAGCTGACTATGACATGGTCGTTTTTCAAGTCCAATGTTAATAAATTCTTGTTGAGCCGGACACTTAAATAATCTAATTTCTGGCCAGTCTCGACCATTTTACCAAACTCATTAACCCTTATCCTCGAGTCGGTTATGGGCCTTGATAAGTGTCGACTCTTTAGTACATACCCCCCCTCCCTAAAAATATGGGAAAACGATTTAGCGGTCAAGTGTTTGAGGATGAACTTAGATAAAGTCTAAGTGATGGTGTGTGGCTCCGAGCTACAACCCCTAAGGTTGTCAGTATTCTTGTTCTATGTGCCGGAAGAGTGTTGGATGCAATGCGCTACAATGCGACCTATGCCTATTGATGGGCCCACAAAAAAGTGCAGTGACTTGAAGGGTAAATTAGCTTCGAACCACTACTTGAAATGTCGGAGATGCATGACACCGGCATGCCCTATTGAAGGTCTTGCCTATATCGTGTTTGCAATATATCGGGACAAGGCTGAAGTCAAGGATCAAGGTGTCAGTTTACATGTTTTCCTAAACTGCGTTCACACGTGTAAACTGAACGCTTTCAGTGATGAGAAAAAGGATAACTCATTTCTATTTCTGGAGTGACGTCAGTGAGGCGTTCTAATAGAGAGAGAGAGAGGCAGAGGCAGAGAGAGAGGCAGAGAGAGAGAGGCAGAGGCAGAGAGAGAGAGAGCAGAGGCAGAGAGAGAGAGGCAGAGGCAGAGAGAGAGAGATGCCTTAGAACTGACTAATTCAGTGCCTGCATCCACGTAGAGATGCAGTTTCTACGTAGAGACGTCTCCTTGGTTCTCTTTGGAACGAACGGACCTTCTCGGCGGCGTCCGCCTCCGTGTTTCCTTGGCTCGCCATAACTTGATCAATCCTTCTAATTCATTTAGCGCCTTCGCCCACGCGCAGCTTCTCTCATCCTCCAACTGCACTGTACGTCCATCACATTTAGAGGAGCGAACGAACCCTCCTCTTCCTTCCATTACCGGCCTATCTGCAACCCTAACCCCTGCCGACCTGCAACATTGCCGCTTTGGTGAGCTGTCGACGAGAAAGACCAGCCTTGAGCGAACGGTGCTGGCCTCTGACAAATAGTAGGGAGATGGTTGATGAGCGCGCTTTTTGCAATCATTATGCGAGTGGAGAGAGAACCGGTGTCACAGATAGGCCAGGTAGGGAAAACGGAAAAGGGCGTACGTGTATCGGTTGGTATATATATATATATATATATATATATATATATATATATTTGGTACAGAAACATTAGTACAACATTCGTACCGTCGGTTTCAAGCACGGAAGGATTTAGCCATCAGGCTCTCTTCAGCTTCTGTTGTCATCTGTTTCGGAAATGTGAAGTCACGTGTCACTCTCGTTTGGACGCTTTATTTGCTTAGTGTTGTGTATGTTTGTTTAAATTAAGTGTAAGGAAGGTTTAATAAGGTTTTTTAAAAAAAAGGGGGGGAGGGTGAAAAGTAACAGTTGAGATTTAAACCGGAGAAGATTTAAAGAGATATAAAAAATATAAAAAATATTTCTATACAAATCCCGTGAGTTAATATTATGAGTATCGTATATTTGGCCGTTACTGTTTTGGGGTTTGATGTGTCTTCTAAAGGAATTAGGGAGGGAAAATGGGTTTAAGGATATATATATATATATATATATATATATATATATATATATATATATATGGGTTGAAATGATTGAATATGGCACATTATTTATATAAGTTCAAAGAATTCAAACAATAAAATTTGGCGTACGATCGTTTCTAAAACAATTTGGAATATTTTATTTTATATATTACTTTAGATCAGGGGCGGGCAACCTTTTCAGAGTGAGGGCCAGATGAGACTTTTGGAAGAAGATCGCGGGCCGGAGTGAAAAACGAAATCTCAGAATTACTATATTTTGTTTACATGAATAAATTGTACAAAAATTGCATTGAACACTTTACAAATCTGATATTTTTTCTCAAGAGACTTCTGTATGTGATGTTATAAAAGGCGCCAACAAAGAGCCATTTTGGAATGATAAAAAATAATGACGGGGGAAGTAGCAAGTTGATCCAGCATTCGTTTTGAAACACCTCACATAGATTCTCTGTGTTATACCCTTTCCTCGTCTCTCGTTTCCTCTTTGCCTCTCTCTTTCTCTTTTTCTATTTTTATCTTCGGCCAAGGATTTGAAATTAATAGTTAAAGAAAAATGAAATATACATGCATCATCGCTCGCTGATATTTATACATTTTCATCCCACTGTAAATCTTAATTACTGGGAGGTCCGCGGGCCGGATTAGGGTGGCGGGTCGGACGCTAAGCCTTCTCGGGCCGGATGTGGCTCGCGGGCCGGAGGTTGCCCGCCCCTGCTTTAGATGATTCAAAAAAATGTCTTCAGCTAGGTACACACTCACACCCACTATATATATATATATATATATATATATATATATAATGTATCAATTTTAAGAATTTACTTCAACAGTGCTCAATACGTGAATAGAGCCAGGCATTTTTGTCTGACGATACTCTACTGGGATGAAATGCGGACGCCTCTGTGTTGCTTAATTGACATAAATATATTTATTTGTTAATTTTTATTTGTGATACTTTGAACGAATCTAATTTTTGGCTAGGAGCAGAGTGTAGTATCTGGTCTAATACTACACTTCATTTTTTCTCTCCGCTGGGGAGGAGAAATTCTTTCTAGACTGAGGTAATTTTTTATTTTTGTTTCAATCCAGAATGCCTCGTTTTAGGGAGCTTGATTTTCTTCCACATTAAAAACCGACCATTTGTCTGACTCTGCCCTCGTGGGGAGTCAAGTTAATAGGAACTATTTATACGGAAAAGCGTTATAACTAAATGCTAGGGGGATGATTTTTTTTTCCTTCACCAATGTGACGCCCCCTCAATATTTTTTTTTGTAAATATAATTATACACATGTTTCGTCGTCTTATGACTCTAGCGAGTTTCGAAATCGGGACCCCAGAGACAGAAGCCCGATGCTCTGCTGCTGACCTTGTGTCAATATTCCTGTTCTATCTACCTACATCCTAGAGACCTGTTTATATTAACACGCACAATATTTCAGATCGATTCTACAAGGAATCAATTTCTAAAGCTAGGATGAAGTTCAATATTAAATCTTGTAAACATTTAATTTAAAATGTCAATATCGACCATTAACCCTAACCCTCTGAAGGCGTTTTCTAGATTTCTTGGATTACTCCGGATTTGCCGTTTTTTCTGATGAAGGGGGAGTCAGTTATAACAGCCTGGATTGCCCGAGATTGCTGCTGACTTCTCCAGAAACATGTGTAAAATTATATAAAAATTCCAGCTAATGAACCAACCTGGGCGTTCGTCAGCCTCTTATAGACGCAGATTTGGAAAATTCCAGAAAAATATAGGAATCAAAAAAAATTTTTTTTAATATTTGAAGCCCTCTTTTTCTTGACGTCTAACAGAACAGACATCGAAAACTAAGACGCCACAGTTAGCCTCAGCTCGAACTAGATAAACAAAGGTAAACATACGGACGCAATAAATACTGATTCCAAGTAATTACGTCATTCGGCTTAGAAGCATCACAACCGTGCCGCCAAGCTTCCGTTCTAACATGAGTCTCAAACCAGACCGGTGTAGTCCGGAAAATGTCGTCTGTATATTTTTGGTCATAAATATTTGTTGATTAAAACTAAAACGTTGCCTATCACAGAAATCGGATTTTTAAAAATTCACTCTTGACATGAAGAAGGCGGACGGGGGAGGTGGGGATCGCAACCATCGTATTTTTAGGAAACAAATAAAAATAAGATTGTGTATCGATAAAGTTTGTTGTTTTTTTTAAATTTTATTTTACGGCTCAACAAATTTCGGTAAAGTTACAGAATAGTTAACAAAAGTACCCCTCCATCCGTTCTCTCCATGTTAAGAATGGATTTCTAAAAATCCGATTTGTGTGATAGGCCTTGTGATGAAAAGAGAACTCTCCTATCCCCTTCTATGCTTCGGAAGTGAATTACTTCCCTTGATTACTCTTTCTTTTTTAGTCAGCCATTGTTTCTCGTAGAGACTAGATCCCTGCGTAGATCTTTGCCGAATAAAGCTTCTTCAAGCAAACTCGGTCTTCTTAAACTCATTCTATTCTATCCTTTTGACGAACTCATTACAGGCGAAATAAAAGATTTCCAAGAATTTACCGTTTAAGTTTTAATCAAAAAATAATATTGAAATCATTTTGTTTTTCTTATTTGTTGACCAAAAATATGCAGACGACATTTTCCGGACTACACCGGTCTGGTTTTGAACTCATGTTAGAACGGTAGCACGGTTGTGATACTTCTAAGCCAATAAATTATTAATTAAGTCATTAATTTTTATTTGTTAAATTTAAAAAATTAAAAAATAACACTTACCCCCACCCCCTCCCGTCCTCTCCATGTTTAAAATGTATTTAAAAAAAATCTGATTCGTGTGATAGGCAACGTTTTAGTTTAATCCACAAATATTTCTGACCAAAAATATACAGACGACATTTTCCGGATTGCACCGGTCTGGTTTTGAACTCATGGTAGAACGGAAGTTCGGCAGCACGGTTGTGATGCTTCTAAACCTGTCATTCCTCACGGGGTGGAGGTAATTCAACAAAGCCTGATTGATCTGAAACGCTGGCGAGTTCGGAGAAACTGATATTAATTTTGATATGACAAGTTCTGATGAAGAAATGCGCTTTCAAACGACACACTGGCAGATGGTGTTGAGGGTTGGAAAATAATCACGTCTGCTAATCGAAATGTTGGACCCATTTAGTTGTGGGGATTTGATGTCGGAATAACACGGGGAGGATTCTTTGAGTTTCCGGTGACAAAACAGTCGGTGGACAGCGAAAGGAAGATTTTGTGGTGATAATATCCGCGCGGATTTCTTAGATGTGGTTTTTTGTTGACACGTTTCAGACTTTGGTAAAAGAGAAACAATCTACTTTATGACGGCTTCCCGTTTTGAAATCGGAAATTGAGAACCGGTGTTTATAAAAAAAACAAACACTCCGTCGTCATTTTTCGATCGCTTAGATTTTGGTGGGATTAAAACTAAGATAAAGTGTTTAAAATTATTTCCAATATAAACTGTTTGAAAAATATTTTCAATATAAACTGTTTGAAAAGTATTTTCGATATAAACTGTTTGAAAAATATTTTCGATATAAACTGTTTGAAAAATATTTTCGATATAAACTGTTTGAAAAATATTTTCGATATAAACTGTTTGAAAAATATTTTCAATATAAACTGTTTGTAAAAAGTATTTTCAATATAAACTGTTTGAAAAAGTATTTTCAATATAAACTGTTTGAAAAATATTTTTAATATAGACTGTTTGACAACAGTGTTGTCAATATAGACTGTTTGACAACAGTGTTGTCAATGTAGACTATTTGACAACAGTGTTGTCAATGTAGACTATTTGACAACAGTGTTGTCAATGTAGACTATTTGGCAACAGTGTTGTCAATGTAGACTATTTGGCAACAGTGTTGTCAATGTAGACTATTTGGCAACAGTGTTGTCAATGTAGACTATTTGGCAACAGTGTTGTCAATGTAGACTATTTGGCAACAGTGTTGTCAATGTAGACTATTTGGCAACAGTGTTGTCAATGTAGACTATTTGGCAACAGTGTTGTCAATGTAGACTATTTGGCAACAGTGTTGTCAATGTAGACTATTTGGCAACAGTGTTGTCAATGTAGACTATTTGGCAACAGTGTTGTCAATGTAGACTATTTGGCAACAGTGTTGTCAATGTAGACTATTTGGCAACAGTGTTGTCAATGTAGACTATTTGGCAACAGTGTTGTCAATGTAGACTATTTGGCAACAGTGTTGTCAATGTAGACTATTTGGCAACAGTGTTGTCAATGTAGACTATTTGGCAACAGTGTTGTCAATGTAGACTATTTGGCAACAGTGTTGTCAATGTAGACTATTTGGCAACAGTGTTGTCAATGTAGACTATTTGGCAACAGTGTTGTCAATGTAGACTATTTGGCAACAGTGTTGTCAATGTAGACTATTTGGCAACAGTGTTGTCAATGTAGACTATTTGGCAACAGTGTTGTCAATGTAGACTATTTGGCAACAGTGTTGTCAATGTAGACTATTTGGCAACAGTGTTGTCAATGTAGACTATTTGGCAACAGTGTTGTCAATGTAGACTATTTGGCAACAGTGTTGTCAATGTAGACTATTTGGCAACAGTGTTGTCAATGTAGACTATTTGGCAACAGTGTTGTCAATGTAGACTATTTGGCAACAGTGTTGTCAATGTAGACTATTTGGCAACAGTGTTGTCAATGTAGACTATTTGGCAACAGCGTTGTCAATGTAGACTATTTGGCAACAGCGTTGTCAATGTAGACTATTTGGCAACAGCGTTGTCAATGTAGACTATTTGGCACCAGCGTTGTCAATGTAGACTATTTGGCACCAGCGTTGTCAATGTAGACTATTTGGCACCAGCGTTGTCAATGTAGACTATTTGGCACCAGCGTTGTCAATGTAGACTATTTGGCACCAGCGTTGTCAATGTAGACTATTTGGCACCAGCGTTGTCAATGTAGACTATTTGGCACCAGCGTTGTCAATGTAGACTATTTGGCACCAGCGTTGTCAATGTAGACTATTTGGCACCAGCGTTGTCAATGTAGACTATTTGGCACCAGCGTTGTCAATGTAGACTATTTGGCACCAGCGTTGTCAATGTAGACTATTTGGCACCAGCGTTGTCAATGTAGACTATTTGGCACCAGCGTTGTCAATGTAGACTATTTGGCACCAGCGTTGTCAATGTAGACTATTTGGCACCAGCGTTGTCAATGTAGACTATTTGGCACCAGCGTTGTCAATGTAGACTATTTGGCACCAGCGTTGTCAATGTAGACTATTTGGCACCAGCGTTGTCAATGTAGACTATTTGGCACCAGCGTTGTCAATGTAGACTATTTGGCACCAGCGTTGTCAATGTAGACTATTTGGCACCAGCGTTGTCAATGTAGACTATTTGGCACCAGCGTTGTCAATGTAGACTATTTGGCACCAGCGTTGTCAATGTAGACTATTTGGCACCAGCGTTGTCAATGTAGACTATTTGGCACCAGCGTTGTCAATGTAGACTATTTGGCACCAGCGTTGTCAATGTAGACTATTTGGCACCAGCGTTGTCAATGTAGACTATTTGGCACCAGCGTTGTCAATGTAGACTATTTGGCACCAGCGTTGTCAATGTAGACTATTTGGCACCAGCGTTGTCAATGTAGACTATTTGGCACCAGCGTTGTCAATGTAGACTATTTGGCACCAGCGTTGTCAATGTAGACTATTTGGCAACAGCGTTGTCAATGTAGACTATTTGGCAACAGCGTTGTCAAATAAAAACATTCTAATTATAAAAAGATATCAAATAAACTATTTAAGAAATATTTTCAAACTAAAAACATTCGAACTATAAAAAGATATCAAATAAACTATTTAAGAAATATTTTCAAACTAAAAACATTCGAACTATAAAAAGATACTAAATAAACTATTTAAGAAATATTTTCAAACTAAAAACATTCGAACTATAAAAAGATATCAAATAAATTAAAAATATGTTTTTAAATCTATATAAAAATATGTTAAAATAAAAAACATTCCAGTTATCAAAAAAAGTTTTATTTTATTATTTGTAATAAAAAAATTCCAATCATAACTTTTTTGATTTTCTTGTGTTAATTATTAAAAAGAAAACGGAAAAAACAAGTTATTAATACACCAGTGCTTTTTTTTAATACAAACAACTTGTCTATTTCCGATGTCAATACCGGAAGCCGTCATCAAGTAAACTGTTTCTCTTTTACACAGACTTTTATCTTTATTGTAGATGCTGATCGCTTTTTATTACTATTAAATCACCATTTATTAAGGCTACGAACCACTCGAGGATAAGGGTTATTTGTTTGCGTTGCATTTAAAGATAACCCTGTTGTAATCTGCAGGAAAGCAGTTCCCCGGTAATGTGATCTACAGACGGGAAGACCCCGCAAGGAAATTAAGCATGACGCTAAACACATGGAAGAAGAAAGAAAACTTTTTTTCCATTGTGGTAGAAAGTTGTGTGATTGCTGTGAATGTCTTCAAAAGAGTAACCTGAAATTGGAGTTCAGTTGAGCACCTTCCATGGAAATAATGATAGAGTAGAAAGTGACTAGTAACGTCTTTTCTACCAGGAAGTGTTCACCCCCCACTAGATTTCAAAGTCGGTTTTGTACCCAAAGTCGAATTTGTTTTGGAAGCACCTCCCCAGATGTGGCAGCACCTCCCCATTTTGCTTGTATATAGGTGGCCTTTTCGTTAAGATCAAAGTGTAGTATATGTTCTGAATATTGTGTCGCATATGTTTTGTTCCATTTCTCTCTCTGGCTCACTCTGGTGCTACTAAATTAGGCTGTCTGAAGATATAGGTTTCCTGACTTAAAGTGCGCCAAACATTGATGTTATTGTTTTTTCCTTTCTCTTTGCAAAACTCAGTCATGTTCTGCAAAGCTAAAAGCAAAAAAATTTTTCCTCTACAAAACACAAAAATGCACCAAACATTGATGTTATCATTTTTTTCCCTTTGCAAAACTCAATCATGTTCTGCAAAGCTAAAAGCAACAAAAAAAAAACAAAAAAAAAAACGTTTTCCTCAACCAAACCAAACACCATAAATAAATATTTGAAGATATATAGAACTTAAAGCATAAAAACTTTTACCAAAATGACTGGATTCGGCATTAAATAACCCTAAAAGGGTTGATATGCCGTAAAACAAAACAACCAAACTAAACACCATGAATAAATATTTGAAGATATATAGAACTTGAAAGATAAAAACTTTCACCAAAATGACCTGATTCGGCATTAAATAACTCGAAATGGGTTGATATGCCGTAAAACAAAACAACCAAACCTCTTGCTTACTCTCCTTTACGTTTGGGCCACCACTTATCAAGGCCAAGAACAACTCGAGGATAAGAGTTAATGAGATGGAATGCTTTTGACCCGAAAGATGAGAAACAATTAATGGCAGTACCGGTTCCAGAACTGTTTCCCATTCAGCATTAAAAGAAGACATGTTGATCATAAAATGGTTAATTTTCAGTTTCTTCTCAGAAAAATTCATTATCTCCAAGACTATTTCCTCCATTGAATGCCAGATTTTGGATTCCCAAGTTTGCACTCCACCCTCTTTCTCACCATTGTTGGTGGGTTTTTTTTTTCCGCAGCCATTATTTTCCGGAAATTCCATCCTTTCGCCTCTTCACTTTTCCTGATCGATGACATTAATTCCAAGTTTTGTTCGCGTTGTTTTTCGTTTTCGCAACTTTACGATGCATATAAAACTCCGCGCCCTCGGCAACCCGTCCCCTTTTGCTGGGGAGTTCCATCCTCTTTCACTATTGTCAATCGGAAATAGGGATCCAGTAATGTGGTCCATAAAATATGACAATTCTTTTATTCTGTTAATCTGTAATACGCAAGCCTGGCGATTCGTCTTGGAGAGATTTTGGCAAGAAAAAAGATTTGGCGATAAATTTTGTTCCAGAACTTTTGTCAATTTGTCTGCTTTTAGTTTTCGCTGATGAGCAAATCCAAAAATCGGAATTTGGCGCTGGTAAATTCTTGCCGCTTTTTTAGAATTTTTTTTTTTTGGTAAACTGTAATTCACCCCAAAAAGGCACATTGCCACGGAGACGTAATGGGCTACTGTAATTTTTAGCCATATCCGTAGGGGCATCTGTGGTGACTGTGTAAAGAGACCAAAGGATAGCCAGTAACAACTAGTATACGCCCGCTGCAAGAAAACAGTGGCCGCACGCGAGAGCGAACCCGGAACCGTTTGATTTCGAGGCGAGGGTCGTGATTATGCAAAATAGGCACTTTTTAATGTCCAAAATAGCTGAATAAAAGGAGTGAGATTTATGTTCGAGGAGAGTTCTGTTCTGGACGCTGTTACGTCGTTTGCGTGTGTTTTGGAGAGTTGTCGGGTTATCTCTTGTTTTGTTGGTGAAGAGAAGAAAGAAAAGGTGTCGCTGCTGATACTAAGAGCGAACATCTTCTCTGTTGTTGACGAAACAGAAAATAATAATCCGGCACGAGCGTGTGTTCTTTCAACTCTAAATAAATTACGTCACTGAAATAGGAATTATTTAACCAAATATATCTTTCAGCATTCTTAGTGCAGCAAGAAGTTTGTTCACATTACATTTAAACTTGCAATAGCAACATTTTAATCTGGCTTTCACTCTTACTTGTGACCCTGGATCGAGTTTACAACTATGATGCCATGTAACATGCGAGAAACTGCTGGGTTCCCTTTAGCTGTTTTTTTTTTGGGGGGGGGGAGATGCAGAGAAATGACAGGACTCTGGTTCAGTCGATTTATGGTGTGCACCTTGACAACAAAGTTAGTCCTGACTCTCATGGTTATTCGGAAAAGTAACCCAGACCTGATTTATACGTTTATCTTTTTCAGGTATGGATGTCCGGAAAATCTAGGTCAATTACTTTTTTTAAGTAATTACATAAATTTAAGATAATGGAATAAAGAGTAGATAAAATAAATACATTTTTTAAAAATTTTATCAAAAAATTAAATAAAATTAGCATCATGGAATTTTTTCATTACAGACATATTTTTTTAAGAAAATTTGTATTTGTCCAAAAAATATTTATTATTTATCAATACTAAAAAAAATAAGTTAATAAAATTAATGTCATAAGATTTTTAAATGATTTATTTTTGTCTGAAGCGTCATTATAATCGAGATTGTCTTTCCGGACATTCATACTAAGAAAAACTAAACGTATACATCAGGACTTGTGTACTTTTCCGAATAACTCTCTCTTTTGTTGGGGTTGAAGCTGCCCAGACTGGAGTCTTCTTTGCGTTGCAACTGCATACGGTGGTACGGACATGTTGAACGAAGCTCTGGTTGGATAAACAGACGTAGAGCATTTAAAGTGGGGGTAAACGAGGAAAAAGCAGGCCAAGAAAGACTTGGAATGATTCAGTTGAAGGTGACCTCAAGTAATAAACCCTCGGAACCAACGACAATGATAGTTTCGTGGAGAAAGTCACTTCGTGGCGCCATGACCGACGCGCAACCTACATCTGATGTGGAGGAAACACGTTAAATGAACGTTTCTGTGTTTCCTATCTATGTAGTAAAGTTGGTTATCTCTGTTTTCATGTATGTCTACAGCCGATGTGCATCCGAACCACTGGACATAGAAAACTGACATATTGCCAGGATGAGTCTGATGCGTCCTAAGAGGGAGTAATGCTGCCCCATATGGGGAGGTGTCGCTCACAGTCCACTTTCTTGTTCAAAGTCTATATAAAAACATTGTTTTTCTTTTATATTATCAAACACACACACACACATACACATATATATATATATATATATATATATATAAGAATCTAATTAAGCATCACGTGGAAATAAAAACACCTGGCAAAATTAACTCCATGCATTTTAGCTTAACGATTTCCCTCGGGCATGAAACGCGGAAGCCTCTGTGTAGCTTAATTGCCATGAATATATATTTCATAACTTACTATATATATATATATAATCAGGGCCGGCGGGACAGTTATAAAAGTTCTCTTAAAAAGTGGGGGCCCGGTTAAACACATGCATATCAACTTAATTATTGATGAACGTAAAGTGGGGTGGGGCAAGTAAAAAAAGTGACAGGGATTGAGCCCCCGGTGCCGCCGTCCATGTATATATATATATATATATATATATATATATATATATATATATATATATATATTGATTTATTTATATATATATAGGTAAATATAATTTAATATTTATTTATAAATATTATTATTAAGCCCTTTTAAGTAAAATTAAAGTTGAACACTGTATATTGCATCGAGTGCGGTTTTTACCGAATATTTGCTTAAGGAATAAAATCTGAATCTAAGATACATGTTAGAAAGATTACAGCACATTCGATGCATTTGCGGCGTGGAAGCAAGGATTCAGTTTTAAGGAAGGTGCAGTTTGTAAAGTTAAAATTGTGGGTAAAAATGTTCCTTTGTATTACTAGTGCGTTTGTGGGATTGTTATGTTGTGTTTATAATATATATATATATATATATATATATATATATATATATGAAATGGCAATTAAGCTACACAGAGGCTCTCGCGTTTCATCCCCGAGGGGAATCTTGAGGCTAAAATACATAAAGAATGATATCGCATAATAAAATTTATGTGGATACATGAAATCATATATATATATATATATATATATATATATATATATATAGTTGTGTGAAATGAAAAAGGAAAAACCAAGAGATATTTTTTATATATTCATCAACGTTTCGTCTTTATTGTAAGACATCCTCAGGATGATAATTTTAAGAAAAATGTCATGGAAGTACATCGAAATATTGGCTTGACATGATGGATTGATAAGGAAAAGTAGTATTGATTTACTCCTCTCCAGGAGTTAGGCAAAAGGCCAGTTTTTATCCTACTCCCACAAGTAAAATGTGACCCACGGTCGGGTCGGGAAAGTGGGGTTTGAAAAGCCAGCGCCCAAGAGGTGAACACTCTGGCCATTTAAAAATTGCAAAAGGATGTAATGCTACACAGGGGACACCCGGGATAAGGAAAAGTAGTAGCCGTGGCTACTAAGAGCGCTGACTTCTCGCAGCCTGGACCCTCGTCCAGCGCTCTTAGTAGCCACGGCTACTACTTTTCCTTATCGACCCATCATGTCAACCCAATATTTCGATGTACTTTCATGACATTTTTCTTAAAATTATCATCCTGAGGAAGTCTTACAATAAAAACGAAACGTTGATGAATATATAAACAATATCTTTTGGTTTTTCCTTTTCCATTACGTCGGATTACTCTCATCCTTCCTTTCTCTCTCTCACACACACACACACACACACACACACACACACACATATATATAGTGTGTGTGTGTTAAAACAGAGACCCTCCAGGCTTTTAAGAGCTGTATTTTTGATCATCTGTCATCTGTCACTGAGACCTGCTTTCCAAAAATATAAATTCTGGCAAATTGTCCAGACATTATTGTGGCTCCCATCTGTCTTTCTGCTTCCCTTCGCCCCATAGCTGCAATCGGAATGGTGTGAATTCTTTTCCACGGGAATTTCTGATGGGGGTGACCTTTGCCCGGTCGCTAAAGATTCGGTTGTCATTAATCACCATTTTCGGCGAGGAGAGGCGTCCTCCTAGAGGCCAAATTAGACTTCGATGGAAATTTTGCCAAATATAATCTACCAGTGCCGCAAGAATTACCAGCCTGATGATGGTGGTGATGATGGTGGTGATGATGGTGATGATGATGGTGGTGATGATGGTGGTGATGGTGGTGGTGATGATGGTGGTGATGATGGTGGTGATGGTGGTGGTGATGATGGTGGTGATGGTGGTGGTGATGATGGTGGTGATGATGGTGGTGATGATGATGGTGATGATGGCGGTGATGGTGGGGGCGCTGGTTCTGTCTGAGGTGTCTCTGGGCTCGTTTATTTTTGTCGGCGAGTGTTAATGTGTTTTTCGAAATATTTATATGGCAATTACAGGAGGCAATTGTGATGACACCCTCAAGGTTTGGTCACACCTTACGAAGGTGACTTCTGAACAGGCCCGAGGGGTTTTAACAATAGTTAGCCACAGAAAACTTGCTCACAAATCTCAAGAGAATATATGTGTGTATATATATATATATATATATATGTATATACGTGTGTGTGTTTATAAAAATATGATGGAAAAATATATATTTTAATATTATTTTGTTATTTATTTACTATTTGTTGACGCGTTGGTATGCCAAATGTCCCTTATAAAAAGTTTTTTTTTTTTTAAGAACAATATTTTCGGCCGCGATCCTTTGGCCTCCTCCAGTGTGTGTGTGCTTATATATATATATATATATATATATATATATGAGAGAAAGAGAGATATTAGTAATTCAGGTAAATTTCAACAGGGTTTATATAACAGGTCTGAATACTAAATAGAGCTATTTATATTATAATTTGTATTTATGCAGACATGTACAAAAAGCCGCTACACTGGCATGGCAATGTTATCGATCATTAGTTATTAAAAACTAAGATCTCAGGCAGAAAAGGCCTGATCTTTCACTTTCAACATGCCACCGGTTTTTTGGACGTGTCTGTATAAATAATATATATATATATATATAGAACTACAAGCAATATATATATATATATAGAACAACAAGCAATATATATATATATATAGAACAACAAGCAATATATATATATATATATATATATAGAACAACAAGCAATATATATATATATATATATATATATATAGAACAACAAGCAATATATATATATATAATATATATATATATATAGAACAACAAGCAATATATATATATATATAATATATATATATATATAGAACAACAAGCAATATATATATATATATATATATATATACATATATATATAATGGAAGTAATTCAAGTAAATAAACCTAGTATCAATCATGCTCGTTATGAGGAGGGGCGAAGGTATGTATATATATATATATATATATATATATATATATATATATATATATATCTATCTATCTATCTATCTGTATATCTAAGTATCTATCTATCAATCTATATCTATGTATATGTGCATGTATGTATGTATATATATATATATATATATATATATATATATATATATATATATATTGCTTGTAGTACAGGACGGGCATAAGCAATAAATATAGAATTAGTTTTACATTTTGATATCTTTTCTCTCTTTGGGGATTATGGCACGGTTCCGTTGCCCCCGCCCCCCCCCCCCCCAACAAAAATTCCTGTGCTTACGTTACTCACTTTGTTTCCTAAAATACGTATTTCATACTTCATAATGATAAGTTTAATAGTTTAGGATTTTACTAAGCATATACATATTATTTACGCTCACGCACGAGCATCGATCCTTTTTCAAAATGTATTATTGAATAGAACTCAAAACTTGAAGTAGAGAATTCTTTTCTCTGTTAATTTTTTTATATCAAGATAATTTAAAAAAAAATTTTTTTGGGGGGGGGATGCTCTTCTACTTTAAAGTAAAGTTTACAAAAAAAATGTCGATAATATGTATTCCGAAGTTCATAATCAGTTGATAAAACAATTTGAAAATGTCTTATATATATATATATATATATATAGAGAGAGAGAGAGAGAGAGAGAGAGGATGATAGTAATCCGACGTAATGTGAAATGAAAAAGTAGTAGCCCACTTCACTGCTGCCTTAATGGTACCCACTCAAAACTTTCCCTATTCATTTCATTCTTTGCCACAACTGACTTCTCGCAGCCTGGATTCTCTTCCAGCGCTCACAGTATCTCGCCATCATGTCTACCACTAATTTCGATGTACTTGCATGACATTTTTCTTCAAATTATCATCCTGAGGAAGTCTTACAATAAAGACGAAACGTTGATGAATATATAAAAAATATCTCGTTTTTTTCCTTTTTCATTTCCCATATATATATATGTATATATATATATATAGGTTAGTGGGAGAGAGCACCAGCAGAGTATATAAGAAAAATAAAAAATAAGAGCGTAATATTTATTAATATTTGTATTATAGAAGATCAGAACATTGATACCGTCTGTTTCAAATAATATCAAAGGGGACTTATAGATGATCTTCTATGCCGGACTTTTGGGAGTAACAGGATCGGAATCGGGAGTCGTAAAAATCGGAACTTTTGTGGATCACAGGATCGGAATTGTAAAAATTGGAACTTTTGTGGATCACAGGATCGGAATTGTAAAAATTGGAACTTTTGTGGATCACAGGATCGGAATTGTAAAAATTGGAACTTTTGTGGATAACAGGATCGGAATCGTAAAAATCGGAACTTTTTGGGGTAACTGTATCAGAATCGGGAATCGTAAAAATCGGAACTTTTTGGGGTAACTGTATCGGAATCGGGAATCGTAAAAATTGAAACTTTTGGGGATAACAGGATCGGAATAGGGAATCGTAAAAATCGGAACTTTTTGGGGTAACTGTATCGGAATCGGGAATCGTAAAAATCGGAACTTTTTGGGGTAACTGTATCGGAATCGGGAATCGTAAAAATCGGAACTTTTGGGAGTAACTGTATCGGAATTGGAATCGTAAAAATCGGAATTTTTTGGGTAACTGTATCGGAATCGGGAATCGTAAAAATCGGAACTTTTGGGGGTAACTGTATCGGAATCGGGAATCGTAAAAATCGGAACTTTTGGGAGTAACTGTATCGGAATCGGGAATCGTAAAAATCGGAACTTTTGGGAGTAACTGTATCGGAATTGGGAATCGTAAAAATCGGAATTTTTTGGGTAACTGTATCGGAATCGGGAATCGTAAAAATCGGAACTTTTGGGGGTAACTGTATCGGAATCGGGAATCGTAAAAATCGGAACTTTTGGGAGTAACTGTATCGGAATCGGGAATCGTAAAAATCGGAACTTTTTGGATAACTGTATCGGAATCGGGAATCGTAAAAATCGGAACTTTTTGGGGTAACTGTATCGGAATCGGGAATCGTAAAAATCGGAACTTTTTGGGGTAACTGTATCGGAATCGGGAATCGTAAAAATCTGAACTTTTGGGAGTAACTGTATCGGAATCGGGAATCGTAAAAATCGGAACTTTTGGGAGTAACTGTATCGGAATCGGGAATCGTAAAAATCGGAACTTTTTGGGTAACTGTATCGGAATTGGGTGTAACATAATTTGAGCCGTTTTTTCCGATTAAAAAAAGAAACGATTCTTAATTATTTTTGTTTGTTTGTTAAAAACTTAATTTTTTATTGCTGGTATAACTGATGAAATGATAAATATTTATTGATTTTAAACTATTGTAAAAATTGCTACAAAAAATGGCACAAGTAAAAAATATGGTTGAAAATCTCACAATGAGTTTATCAAAATCTTGGATACAATACATACAGGGAAACCATTAATAAGTTTGTCAAATTAGAAAGAAAATTATATCTATATTTAAAATTAATGAGGGCTCTCTGCTTAAAACGGCGTCTCCCAAAAGAAATGAAATTCTATTTTTGGGGGGCGATTTTAGATTTGGAACATGGAATTGGAACAGAATCGGTAATTGTATCGAAATATTGGAATCGTCCCATCACTAATTTAAAGTAATGACGTAAATTGTATGTTAAAAAAAAACGAAAAAAAAAAAAAACGAACAAAAGACCCCCCCAAAAAACTAATTCTTAAAACTCGCGGGATTCTTGCAGTCCAAGAAACGGGAAAGGAGAATAGGTTAAAAAAAAAAAAGGAACGTTAGGGAAAAAAAGCCAAAAATAAAAACACCAAAATCAAAAAAGCTGAAAGAAAATGTGGCACGTGGAGTCTATGCAAGCAGAGAATGGTAACATTTGATAATTGTACTTTGGCAGAGAGCACAGATACCATTTTGCAGAATCAGGAAGAATCGATGAAGACTTCTTCTTGCCAACGTGTTGTTCCATTTTAAGACACGTTCCTTTCTTTTCACCCCTTCCCCCTTTTTATTTTATTTTATTTTATTTTGTTTATTTAATTTTTTTTTTCTCGGCTGATATTCCGGTTTGTAAAATCAACCTTCGCCGATTTCGGGGAACGATGGGGGGGGGGGGGGTATTTTCTTTTCTATTTTTTCTTTTCTTTCCTTCTTTTTTAATCTTTTAAAATCTTTTTTTCTTTTCATTTATTGGCCTTTTCTTGTGCACTTTAATCTGTGTCGGTTGTATTTGGCATTGCTCTGTACCGCTTGGCTTCCATCGCGATTTCATAGGGGTACATTTTGGTGTATGTACACCCACGTGTGTGTGTGTGTGTGTGTGTGTGTGTGTTAATCATGCCCTTAACATGATCAGATCTAAGCAGCATTTTTGGCAACGCTTTTTGCTGTTTTCAGAAATGTAATTCTTGAATAAATCTGAATATTTACGCCCCATACGCATTATGTATGTGTATATATATATATATAGAGAGAGATAGAGATAGATAGAGATATATAGATAGATAGAGATATATAGATAGATAGAGATATATAGATATATAGATAGAGATATATAGATAGATAGATAGAGATATATAGATAGAGATATATAGATATATAGATAGAGATATATAGATATATAGATAGAGATATATAGATATATAGATAGAGATATATAGATATATAGATAGAGATATATAGATATATAGATAGAGATATATAGATAGATAGATAGAGATATATAGATAGATAGATAGAGATATATAGATAGATAGATAGAGATATATAGATAGATAGATAGAGATAGATAGATAGATAGATAGAGATAGATAGATAGATAGATAGAGATAGATAGATAGAGATAGATAGATAGATAGAGATAGATAGATAGATAGATAGAGATATAAGAGGACTGTCTATAAAGTATCTGACTTTAGGCCCAAAATGTATTTTAAATACGTGATGTGGTTGGTATCTTAACCCCCTTCAAAGTAGGCCGCTTGTGCTTGCACACACTTAGCCCACCGATCAATCCACTGCCGGAAACACCTCTGGAAGTCTTCTTTTGGAATGGTGTTCATCTTCTGCTGTCACATTTTGTATAATCTCTTTTTTTTGCACCGTCTAAACAACAGCTGCACCCCAGTTTGAGGCCTGCCAGAATGCTGGCCACTCTCCGCTGATGTGCGGCCATTTTTGAATCGGTTGAACCACTCCTTAATTTGTGTTAAACTCATCGCATCTTCTCCAAACACCTGCTGAATCTAGTGCGACGGCGGAGATGAACACCATTCTAAAAGAAGACTTCCATGGTTGAGACTGGCCAGAAATTAGATTATTTAAGAGGACGGTTCAACAAGAATTTGTTAACATTGGACTTGAAAACGACCATGTTGTAGTCAGCTGGGAAGCAGCCCCATGGTATTGTGTTCTACAGGCGGTGGTACTTGGAAATAAACTTTGCTCATGGAAGTTTCGTTTGGTTTTAGATACACAGAGGAAGAAAAGAAAATTATTTACAGTGGTTGTTGCTAGACGAGTTTTTGTTGGGAATGTTTTACAGAGGGTGGGGGGAACCAGAGATTGGAGCTCAGTCGATCACCTACCGTGAAAATAACGACAGAGTAGAGAAAGACTGGCAAACTCTATTCAATGGGAAAGGAGATGTAGGGAAGAGAAAATGATAAGGACAGATACTAGTATGCCCCCTTTCTGACAGCTGAAAAACTGCTTCAAGATAAGTAGCGGTATTTTGTTCTCAAGTATGTAGCGAAGCTGACTGGAGTAGGCACGTAATGTAAGTCAAGAAATCGGATTTACCCGCAATGACTCGTCCGGATATTTCTCCGCAACCATCCATTGAATTTCTCTGAAATTTTGTATGAAGTTGTAACTTTGGTCAGGTTAGAAAGTGACATTCTCCGATTTTTGAAAAAAAATCTGGTTAGCCCCCCTCCCCCCCCCCCCGGGGGGGGGGGGTCAAAAGGCCCCGAAATGCAAAAAAAATGACATTTTTTGCCCCATAACTTTTCATTCATCCATTCAATTTCTCTGAAATTCTGCATGAAGTTGTAACTTTGGTCAGGTTAGAAAGTGACATTCTCCGATTTTTGAAAAAAAATCTGGTTAGCCCCCCCCCCAGGGGGTTAAAAAGCCCCGAAATGCAAAAAAAAAATGACATTTTTTGCCCCATAACTTTTCATCCATCCATTCAATTTCTCTGAAACTTGGCCAAAATGTGGAGGCAGTTGTTCCTAATATAAAATAAGTATCGCTGAGCTTGGAAAAAATCTGGTTCGCGCCCCCAGGGGGTCAAAAGCCACCATAAATGACAAAAAATGACCCTTTTCTCCCATAACGTTTGATCCATCCATTCAATTTTTCTGAAACTTGGCCAAAATGTAGAAGCAATTGTTCTGGATATAAAATGAGCATCCTTGACCGCAGAAAATTTCTGGTTCGCGCCCCCAGGGGTCAAAGGGGAGGGGGGGGGGTCAAAAATGCCCCAAATTGCCCAAAATTTATTGCATTTTACACTCGCCACATCGAGTCACATACAGAGGGGGACCACGCATGCGCGGCTTGTTCTTTTTTTATTATTTTTTTCGAAATGTTAAGCCAATAAAAATAAACTGTAAGAGAAGCGTTAATCAGTGTAAAAACTTTGTAGAAAAAAAAAAAACGTTCATCTTTCTAATTAAAACGCGTTCCGACGCGATCAATAATTCTGATTGGCTGATAATACGATCCAGGAGTTGGGGAGAGCGTGGCAATGTAGGTTGTCTTTCAATGATTTAGTACTTTTATTTATTTTAATTTCAACGATTTTTTCCCCCTTTTTTTATTTTATTAATAATTTTTAAATATTTCTCGAAAAAAAAAAATCGACAACCTTCTCCTGTCAGATTTGCGACGTAGGGATCGTGTTTCTACGGGATGCGACATCAAAGTTAAACGCCGCAACATCCTCAACATCCTCCTCCGCGTTGCCGCCATCCGAGGGTGGATCGAAATGAGGGGGCCTTTGACGACAGTTGCTAATGGCGGGTCTTATTATATTTGTTGACATTTGACCTTTTTAAAGACGAGATTATTTATTTTTTTTTTTTAATTTTTATACGACTATATAATTTTTTTTTTTTTTTTTTTTTTTTTTTTTACATGGTTCACCCCAAACAAGGCAGGACGCCACTGTAAACGTAAGGGGCTACTGAGAAAAAAGGAAAAGGGGGGGGAAGGATTGGTGGTTCAGCTTAAATTGGGATCTGAGCAGCGAGATGTCTGTTTACATTAGTTTTAAATTTCTGCATGTCAGTACTGTCGGGGAAACAGGGGGCAGGGAGGGAGTTCCAGAGGCCAGCAGCACGAGGAAAGATTTAATTTAATTTAATTTCACCTTGTCAGTACCAGAGTCATCGGACATGTTGCGATGGCTGGTGTTTTTTTTTTAACTGAGGAATGAGAGCGCTCACATCGTCTTAATATAAAGAGGTTACACAAAATAATAGAAAACACCTTGAGATTTTAAATAAATAGTGGCAACCCTTCCATGAAAAATAGCCTTTTGAAGCTCTCGGCGGACAGTTTTTGTTGAAACAGGATTATCCCGATGATTGTTAAGCTCCGCTGTAATTTTGGGTGCCGTGGTGTTGTGCTTTTCTTCACCTTCTATAAAACGGCTCTACGATCTTTTTCAGACAGCTTCTGCTTTCTTTCAGAATTTTGTTTAAGAGACGATGTGTTCCCTTTTTTTTTCGTAGGTTGTCATCACCTTCGATACAGTTCCTCTCGATACGACCACCATCTTAGTCACTTCCGTTACAGTAGCACCTGCCATGCAAATACCAACAATCTGCCCTCTTTTGAAATCTGATAGACCTTTCATTTAATTTTTTTTTTTTTTACTAATATGCACTTTCTGAACTAAAAAATGAATTTAACCAATTAATTCAGGACAACAATAACCAGAAATAAATTTAAAAAATTAAACCTTTAATAATAAGGATGATTGAATAGGGTGGTGATCAAAATAAAATATTTAGACAATTAAATAAGGCAATTTCTCGCCATCCTGGCGCCTTTAAGTTTCATCAAATTAATCAAAGTAGATTGATTGACCAAATCCAAAACTATATAAGAAATTCAGTAAAAAATGTATAAACGTGTATATATATATAAACACGTATAGTGTAATATATTTTTTTAAATTCATGTATATATTTTTTTTCTAAAAGTTTTTTTTACTAATTAAAAAATGGTTTTATTTACAAACAGTGTTACTAATCGACTTAAATATACATAAAACTGTCTCAGACACACTTGGGCAAGGTGTTCGCTTCATGCGTGTGGCAACACCAGGCCCAGGCTTATTTTACTTATGATCCTGTCACAGGGATAGTGTTTATCTATCTCATGTAGAAATAGCCGGGCACTATAACACACATTATATGTGTTAGATGTTTACGATAAAGAATGTTGATCAATATTTGTTTCAATGGCCTAGAACTCGGAAAATAAGCGTTTTCGAACCTATACACATATAGAACATAATGTATATGTCATACGCACGTTGACACACCAGTTCTCGTTAGATCACCGAAGTTAATCGACGTTAAGCCGGG